>JAWMRA010000078.1:116265261-116289863 GCA_035584735.1 Pseudotriccus pelzelni
CCGGGGGCCGCGCCGAGGGACACGCGCCGCGCTCGCCCCTATTGTCCGGCACGGCCGGCAGCGGGAGCGGCAGGAGGAGGAGGCGCCGCTCCGCCGAGGGGAAGGGGCCGGGCCGTCGGAGAGGGGACCCGGGCAGTAGGGGGAGGAGGAGGAGGAGGAGAAGGAGGAGGAGGAGAAGGGAGAGGAGAAGGAGGAGGGAGAGAAAGAAGAGGAGGAGGAGGAGGAGGAGGAGGAGGGATGGAGGAGGGATGGAGCCTCCGCCCCGCCCGCGCGCCGGCCCGGCTGGAGGAGCAGGCACGAGCCCGGCGGACCGTGCGTGGGTCGCGCGGCTGGCGACACGCGCACAGCGGCGTCATCACGTCACCGCTGCCCACACTCGCGCTCCCCGTCCGCGCGCACCAGGCAGGGGCGGCTCGGCGGGCGCCGCGCGCATGCGCCCTCCGCCTTCCCCCTCGCGCCTTCGCAGCCGCCCTGCTTCCCTCCCTCTCCTCCCATCACAGCATCGCGGAATCACGGGATCATTTAGGTTAGGAAACACTTCTGAGATCATCGAGTCCACCCTATGACTGAACACCACCGTGTCAACTAGACCATGGTATAAAGTGCCATGTCCAGTCCTTCCTTAGACACCTCCAGGGAGGATGACTCCTCCGCGTCCCTGGGCAGCCCATTCCAATGTCTAATCACCATTTCTGTGAAGAAATTCTTCCTAATGTCCAACCTAAGCCTCCCCTGGCACAGCTTGAGGCCATGTCCTCTTGTCCTGTCTCTTGTACACCAGCCCCCACCTCGCTACACCCTCCTTTCAGGCAGTTGTAGAGTGATAAGGTCCTCTCTGAGCCTCCTTGAGGTTGAACAACCCCAGCTCCCTCAGCAGCTCCTCACAGGACTTGTGCTCCAGACCCTTCACCAGCTTTGTTGCCCTTCTCTGGACTCACTCCAGCACCTCGATGTCCTTCCCAAATAGAGGGGCTCAGAACTGGACACAGGACTCGAGGTTTGACACTGCTCAGATGAGATGCAAAGGGGACCTGGAAGCCCTGGGCTGGAAGGAAGGCAGTGGGTTTGTCTTGGTGCCCCCATGTTGTAACATGCCATACCCAAGGGAATGGTGTGAGGCTGTGTCATGGAAGGTTTACACTGGACATTTGGGAAAAGGTTTCTCACCAGAGGATGGTTGAGCACTGGAACAGGCTCCCCAGGGAGGACCTCGGTCAGAACACCAAACCTGTCTGAGTTCAAGAAGAGTTTGAACAATGCTCTGGGACACATGGTGGGATTCTTGGGGTTGTCCTGTGCAGGGCCAGGAGCTGGACTCTAATGATCCCTTCCAACTCAGGACATTCTGTGATTGTGTCCATCAGCCCTCAGTTCCCTGCCCTGCTGTGCCCTGAGGGCTGGGGGAGCCACACTGGGAGAGCTGTGGTCTCACCAGGGCCAGATCCGGCTTCTCCTGCAGGAGGCTGGGCACCAGTCAGTATGGCCTGGTCTTGAACACTCAGCTTGGGCAGCTGCTCAAAAATCAAACACGGAAAGACAGTTTTGTTTTAAAATGCACTGTGTATCAAAAGCAATGCATTGGGGAGTTTGTATTTGCATTTGAACCCTTGCTGTTAATTTTATAGTGTGGAAGGGTGGGCTTTTTGCAAGACAAAGAGGTAAAATGTGTAATTTTTGTTATGGTAAAAAATGAGATTCCTGGAAAACCACACAACTCCAGGAGTTGGACTCTAAGGGAGAAAAGGAATAATTCATTATGTGATCTGGACCGTTACATCACATTATGTACATCACATTAGCTGAGACACTTAGAAATAAACTTTCAATTGTTTTTTTTTTCTTTTTAGGGCGAAGCCTCTCTTTGTCTCTCTCTGCAGCTGCATTTTTCCCCCATCCTTTCATCTCTTTTATTTCTCCATAATAAAAAAAAAATCCTAAATATAGCATGATAGGTAAAGGAATGTTTCTGTTCTTTGCATAGTATATGAAGTGCCTGTACCCACTTTAAAATCATATTTTGCAAAATGATTCATATGGTTTAATTTTGCATAATACATTATTCTTCTAAGTGCTTGCTTACTGGCAGAAAGGTTTAAATTTCACATGATAATGGTTATTTATAGGCAATGACACAGCTTTGGAGGAGCCCATTTGAAAAGAATAGGTGGGTTTTATGGAGGATTTTCATCTGTTTGAACTAGTTGTCGAAGCAAGAAGTTTTACAGCTGTGGACTGGTGGCCATTTCACCCAGAGCTGTGAAGTTAACAAATGCACCTCATTCTTTTGCAGAACTGCAATCCCACATTGTCTCATGGATAGTCACAAGGACATATGGGCACATGAGAGAGGACACTAGATCAAATGCCATGTCTTAAAAGCTTCTTCAGATGTTTTTCCCATGGTTTTTGAAATAAAAAAATCTCACAAGCATTCTCAGTATGTATTTATAATGTATACATGCAATAATTCAAGATATAATAAGCACATAGTAATTCAAAGTAAAATCACATACACAGCCTTTTCTTTTTCCCAGTAACCAAGACATGCCAGGTTTTCTTCTGCATTCTTTGACAGTTTACTCATATTTGACCTGTTAACATTAAATCTACAGTGCATTTAAGTTACTGATAGAACTCCACCAGCTTCACTGGAATTAGGATTTCCCTTTCCCATTCATTTTTCAAAATTACTACTAATAATGAATTAGTTTTCTATACTCAGGTAGGATGGATTTTTACTCTAGTCAATCTAAAATTCAATCATAAAAATATATCATGTCTTTTAGGGGGGAAAAGTGGATATTCTTACTTTCACTGAATATAAATAGTGTGTATTTCAATCCTATAAGGTCAAATTATAAGTAAAGATTATTGATAGTGTGTTTTATGGTTCCTGTCCGCTTTGTGTACTTTCCACCTGATTAGTTGAAACTAGTTCTTTAAGGTCGTTTTAATTCTCAGTCTGAATCAGTATAACCTTAAGTAACAGAACCAGTATTATCCCTCATATGATCTTTGATCTCTAATTAATGTTACATAAACACCTTTAAGGAAACTGAAAATACATTACTATAAAGTAAGCATAGATTTTCCAGGCAGTGGCTGTTTCCATAAGTGTGCTGCTTTCAGGACACAAATTACTATTGTTTAATAAATACAGAAGTTATTAATATTAGCCAGGTGCTGATTTCTTGTATAAGCTTACAAGGAAGACTCATAGAATCATAGAACGGCTTGGGTTGGAAGGGACATTAAAGATCACCTAGTTCCAACCCCCAATCTTGCCTCTGAATAATAGACAAAGCCTTAAAATTACGGTGCAAGTCACGTATTTTCAGCCTAAATATGTTTGTTACAAAAAGAATGCATGTTCTGTGACTTACGTACTGCCAGTTCTATCTGCTATCTTTGCCTGCCGCAAGCTAAGAGCCTGTGGAAAAGCCAAGAGGTTTTTATTGATTTTTGTCATAGAACTATAGCAACACCAAAGTGTTCATTCACAGCCTTTTGTTTGAATTAAGTTGTTCTGCTAGTGAACCATGGAGTTCTTCGAGTACCACGCTGCTGCGTGTCTTAAATGCATCCCAGGACATCGTGAGGTGCCACAGTTCAGCTATGTGAGCCCTGTGTACTGTGAATTCTTTATCATGGAAGATACAGCCATTAATAGAGACTGATTAGAATATTCAAATTTAGGGAGTATTAATAACATTTCGATGCTTCTTTTCACATTTGCAGTTAATGTCTTTTACACATCATTATAATTTTCAGGGTTAGCAAGGAAGAAGAGTTACTGATGGCCAAATTTATCAGGAGGAACAGCACTCACATGAAACTGGAGAGATGGGAGATCGCAAAATCAGAGTTAGTTTCCTGGTTACTGTGAAAAGAGGATGAAATCACACAGGCACTCCAGCAAGACATTCTGCTGGGCTAACTGCACAGCACGGAGTGCCTCTCTGGGGCACAGTCAGAACTGAACAGTCTGAACAGAAAAGGGTGCTTTTCTTATGTTCTCATACAAAATGGAAAATAAGGATCCTCAAAGGCATAACATGTCTGTACTTTGAAAACACCATGAGAACACAGAAAATATTTATTTGTACAGGTAAATGACCAAGACAAGCAAAAGAGATTTTAACTTTTCTTCTTACCTGAAGAAGTTATGTGGTATAAAAGGCAGGGTTATTTCTGTAGGCAATTAGAAAGTCTCTTTGTTTGTTATGTCCTTGGTAGCTGCATTTTTAGACATTGTTTTTGGCACATGCCATTTCTTTGGCACATAATCAGATATGTCTTTTTTTTTTACCCAGACTTATTATCTGAGCGAATACTGTATATTTCCATAGGAATTCCAGACCTCTGACAGCTCATTTGAAATGTACTCATGTCCCTATTTGATGTGACCCTTCCCTCTTCCTTGTCCTGGTTCTGCATTGGGCTTGTTTCAATCGTTTTGGCAATACAACATTGACTCTACTTTGTTTGCCATCCCCTGCACCCCAGATATTTTCTGCAGAACTTTGAACCATCCCCTCAGTGTATTCGTGCTTCCTGAGTGGGATAATTTGCACTTGCCTTTACCTGAGTGCATTGTGATTTCCTCAACCCATTTTTTTGATTGGTCAAGACTGAGTATAAGTCCTGTCCTTCTAATTCTAGACCTTCCTGGCTCTCTGTCATCTGCAAATTTAATAAGCATGCTCTCAAAACAGCTCAGCAGTAAAAATTCTAAGAAAGAGTGAGTCTAAGACCTGGAAGAGTTCTGAAGACTGGTGTTTAGTAAATCCTGTCAACCCTTGCTAACTCCTCTGGAAATGGTTTCCAGTCATTTTTGCACCCATATTGCAGTAGCTTTATCTATTTTATGGCCCAGGTTCATCTTTCCTGGCTTTTGAGGCTTAACCTGGAGACTAGTTGCCTAAGGCTAATTTCATAGTCAATAATTAAGGGAGAGACAGCTGGCCATTCAAGTTGTCCTTTGAAGTTGCCTTTCTCTCCACTGAGAAGAAGCAACACAGCACAACCTTTCTCCTAATTTGGTTACTTCAGTTTTTGTCTGCAAAGTTGATCAGATGAAGTGGGATATGTGATTTTGCTTATAGTGGTGTCAGGGTGGGCTGTGTAGAAGGACAGTGTCAGTAAAGACAAGCTAAGTCACGTGTACCGTGTTCCCATCAGCTACAGGTTTTGTCACTCTGCTGAAGAGGCAGATAAAGTCAGTCTGACTTGTCTGGGCAGATTGATTGTTTGCTTTAGCTTCAGTTTCTGGTATTTTGAATATTATATTGAAAACTGCTGAGAATATTTTCAATATTTGTAATAACTTCAGTTTCATGAAATTGACAGTGGCTAATGGACATGAACCAATTCCATGCACCAAAACCAGCAAGCTGGAGAAGAAAGCTTAAGAGTGATCCCAGAGAATTTCAAGATTTTTGTTGCTTCCAGCCCTAAGAATCATCTTTTATACCTAATTTTAAGACTTTAAGTTTTACTGACAAATCATAGCCCTCAGGAACAGGGACTGACTTAGGAAACAGGCTAACAAAAGTCAGCTCTTAGCACAGCTACAAGACTGTCAAAACTTTAATATGCGTTCAAAGACAGCTTTTTCTAACTCCACTGAAGGTATTATTGGAAATAATTTTTTCTTAAATGCACTCCTAAGAAACTTCCCTGAGAGTGCACACAGCTTAAATAGTTTAAGCCCCTGAAGTTCTGTTTTCTCAGTGATTACAGTTACCTGGACAAAAATCCTCACACTACAGTTAAAATGAATAAGGACGTTGGTGTCAGCATGAGCCTGTGGAAAAAGCTCCTCTTTGTGTCATTTTTACATGCATAATAACAGCTGATGCACAGAATATTTTTAATATCAGAGTGGGAGGATATGAGAACCCCAGGTGCAGTTTCAGAGGTACAGCTTACAAGTTTAATGGCGTTATTAGAAGCTGAAAATTCACAGCCTTTTGTGTTAGTACTGGAGGTGGGTTTGGACCCCTATGAACAGATGTAAGAAATGCATTGCACATTCACCAGCTGAATCATTTCTTAAGGTACCATTCAGCGTTCAGTACCAGGTAACCTCCGTGATAATCTGTAGAGCATCAATCACCCATTCTGTCTTAAAAAAAATGTGATGATTTATTTTTTATTGGGTTTTGTAGCTTTTTTTAAAGACGAAGCCTCAATACCTCATTAAAATTGCATGTCCTTTCTAGATTTGTTTACTAGTGCAAATTTTTAGCAGTAATTTTTAGCAGCCTTTACAAGGATTTTCTAAAGCATTTTTTACTTTCATTTTTAAAAAATTTCCCTGTGATTAGGGACTAGAGTTAGGTTTTGATTTGGAAGTTGTGTTTAGGTTCAAAATATTCCTGATGTCCCATCTGATCCTTTATTGGCCTATTGATATGTGGTAAAGGTGTCTTATAATATTAAAGCAGACTATCACATACTGATAGAATTGAAATAATGAGCTAAAGTTCATGCTAACCAACGAGACTGAAGCAACAGTGTCTTATTAATCTCACTGTGTTGTGTTGTCAAAAACTAAAGGAAAGCAGTTTGTTGTCTAAAGCTCAAAAATGAGACCTTTCTTGGGGTCCTGCCTACTTCTAGGGCATAAGGGACCTTACACTGAATTAATTCTGCAGAGGGCCCTTTAGTGAAATAAGCTCACAGGAGAAGCAGCTAATGTAATTCCTATTTTAAAAAACCCAAACAAACAACAAGCATGAGGTTTGACTAGTCCTGGTTTTTATAAGACAGTGCTGGTAATAACAATAGAATTTTTCAAAGAACATTTTAATTTTGTCTGATTATATTAAAGATGAGCGCACTCCCTTGTTGCAGTATGGTATTTGCATGAAAATGTAAAACAGCCACATTTTGTATATGCTAAAATTAATGGGAAATTTCTAGCAACAAAAGTACACTTTAAAAACAGTCTCCCTTTGGTGTTTGAAGCAAACCAGAAATGGACATTTGAGTAACTTGCAGGATTTGCACATCTGATAATTTGGATGACTACACGCAGGAACCTGGCAGTCCTTCTCTTACACTTATATTCCTCTTGCATTTTGGCTTTTTCACTATTCAATTTTATTTTTATTGAAGTGCTATTTTATGCAATTATTCCCTCACAAAAAGAGTTATGTTGAAATAAATATGAACTACTATTAGAATTAACAATTACATTCATAGGATCACATTAGTAGTAAAAATGTCTACTAATTAGTATTCAAATTATATTCCAAGTATTATTTTTCTGCCTTTTCTAAAGATGCTCAAATATACTACTTCAGTTTCTCCGTTAGATTTGAGCTTTCTTCAGAAATCAATCAGGATTTTCATTTCTTTGTGCTTGTTTTTTAGCTAATTGGTGGGACTATGAAAACCTACAGCAGCAGAAGGTAATCCCATTCAGATGAATAGAAGTGAGAGGATTAAATATTTGCAGCTACTCTTGGTTTTCCACTATGTAGCATCCTGACATTTCTTTGTGAAGGAAAGAATGTGTTGGAGTTAGCATTAGCATGACCTCCTTGCAAGTCTGGAAAAACATCTGTCATTCTGCCAGTCTTCCCATTAACTACCTGAGCAAATGCAGCAAGAAGATTTCATTACTTTCAAGAGGCTAGCTCTGCTTTTCTTTAGGTTTGTTCTTTGCTAAACCTTTTGTTTTTAACAATTGCAAAAAAGGTATTTGGTATCCTGTCAGATTTACAACTCACTAAATTTCAGTGTGCTCAACCCAATAAAAACTGGAAGGAATATTGCCAATATGTCAACAAAAATGCTGGGAGGGTTAGTTTACAGAAAGTCTTGAATTCCTTTGTCTTGACCGAATGAAAGAGAATTGTTCCTGTAAGACAAGTGCATACTAAAAGGATTAACTCTGATAAACTTTTATATTCAGATAAAAGACAGTTGAAGTACTCGGATAATATTTTTTTGATCCATTTCTTGGAAGCAGTTTTACATTTAATTAGAGAGGAATCTCTTGTTTAAAAACTGAGTGGGGGGAGTGGTGCACTGAAACACAGGCTGAGCCTCTTCATGGTGTGGAGCGCACTGGCACTGTGGTTTTAAAATACACATTTTGCTAACACACGTTGTGCTAAGCTAGATCCTGCTGCCCACAGGGGCCATGCCCCACCATCTCACTCCTCCTGAGTGTTAGTCCTACCAATACTGATGCTCAGCTCTAGGGTAAGCCAAGACAGTTCAGAGAGTTAAACTGGCAAAAAATTAAACTTAGCTCTGCTGCCCTTAACAAAAAGAAATCAAAAAACAAACTGGGAAAGGGCAAACAGCACAGTTGGTTCAAGGTGCAGGTATGTAACTGGTGATAGGAATGCCCGTTTTGGAATAGGCCCACAATTAGACCTTGTCAGTTGTATCATAAAAACTCACTTACGTGCCGAGTATTATGTAAGGAGTTACTCAGATCCTATATAATTCCGTAAGTGGTTCATTTTAGAAAAATCTAGTTTTAAAATCTCACATAAATATATTCTTTGCAATATATGTGTAACATATTGAAATATATAACAGATAAGATTAATATATAACCTATATATGGAGTATATAACATATGTGGAATATATATGTAATATACTTATGACACAAGACAGGCATAGCAGAAATTGTGGTGAAAATATGGGCTAATTGGCATGAAGTGTTAGTGGTACAAAGCATATCCTTAATTTTATGCGTGTTCTTACATGCTTTGCTGAGCTGGGATTATGGAGAGCACCCTCTAGTCGTGTCAGAACATCAGTTAAATCTACATAAATCAATACTATGTCAGCAGTTTTCTAGGTTAAATTACATGACTGGAAGTTTGAAGACTACTTTTATACAGGTATAGACCTAAGAAAATAATCAACTTTTATAATGTTTATTGTTAATATAATTCTTTAGTAAGCAATTATCTACTTAAATGTATAAAATCTGAATAAATATATTAGCCTGAAACCTGCAAGATGACATGTTTTATAGGATATCTAAAACCAGGGAAAACCATAACATCTGTTTAGTTCTGTGCAGGAAGTTTTACTTACACACTCAAGTTGTGACTATACAAAATAAGTAGAAAGCCCATGTTCTGCAGTATCTGTAATTTGTCTAAAAATACAGAAAGAGTGTAAAACCTATAAAGAAAGATGCTGACACTTTACTGCAGACCACAAAGAATTGAGAGCAGGCCCAGAAAGCCTAGTTTGGTGGTACAGTGCTGTGATCTCGAACTAGATGGTCTGTGGGCAAATGACATGTTATTGCACCTGTAGCCAAGATAATCAATTCCCAGATGATGGAAGAATTGACTTTATTTTCTTAGAAGTCAGAATTAGTACGAATACACTTAAGTCGATATCATTTGCGCTACCAGTGCCTGGTTTTTTGCAAGATGCAGAAAAAAATGTACGTTGTGAAGCTATGCTCCCAAACAACATAGGAATTCAAAGCATAAATTGCCTTATAATTAATTTTCATTTACATTTTTGTTTTCTTGTGACTTTATCATGTCTGTATGTGTGAATGTCCATTTGTGGAAACAATTGATGAAATAGATCTTTCTAAACACTACTTGGAAAAAAATTGAACAAATGTTCATTACGCAAAGTTATTCATAATTGCTACTTATCAAATGTAGGAAGAAACACTGTTTTGTGTGCAATTTGTAACAATACAGTCATTTAAATTGTATGTGACTTTCAAATCGTATGTAAATAGGAAAAAGGAAGAACTGCTGAAATGCGCTATTGCCGAGCAGCAGCAGAGATGTGAACCAACAGTAGCAGCATATACTGACTGTTACCAAGTAATATATAATATGGATTCTGTTCTGCTTGGATCTGACATGCGTTCTGCAGCAAACCCTTTCCCCTTTCTATGGCATAGATTCCACACACACAGCAGAAGTCTTTATAATGCTGCTACATTCCAGTCAGAGGGTTCTGGTGGCCAATTTCTACTTGCTGTAAGAAGGAGGAGGCTTTTGCCCTGCTTCCCAGAAAAAGCTTCACATCTTCAGGTTTGTGATTTTGGAATAGAATAAACAGTAGAAATCTGGAGAGTCAGCTGTTATTTGATATTCTAATTCCCAGTTGTTAGAATACAAAGCTTCGTGCATGAGCTGACACAGGGTTAACTTTGGCTGGGGCTCGATGGTGCCGCAGGGCAGCAGGAGTTCCCAAGGACTGCACATGCCTTCTTAAGTAGCTTAGGTAGTCTGCTGCTAGGAAACCAGGATTTGGGAATCCCTGGCTAATATTTCTAAATTGTTTTGAAATAATATTTTGAAATAACATGTAAAAGTTTGAAGAGCTGGTTTTTTAAGGAAAGCAAGAAAATAAAGTACCTCGCTTCCCCTGAAGTGAATCATCCTCCCTCCTACTTTGGAAAAGAAAAAAAAAACACTGTAAAATTTAATGTGAGTAAAACCCATAAGGTTCCCCAGGCACATAGAGTAATTTATGGAAAATTTTATAAATAACAGTTGCAAATGATTGGGTGCTCATTTCCCGCCAATCTCAATTGGGAATTCTGCCACTGATTTATAGAGGGCTGAGATCTCACCTTCAGAATCAAAAGGACATAAAAAATTATATTGTAGGTTTTATAGCAGCCATAAAATTCTTTATTGAATTCTGTGTAATTTCCATAAAGTCCATAGGACTACTTGATACAATAAATGCCTTGTAATCCGTTCGTCTGGACTAAGAAGTATGAGTTATGTTAAGGCCTGTGAATATTTCCCTCCAAAGATTGTTTTCAAGTAAAGCATAGTTCTTTATTTATTGATAGCAATTACCACTGAATTTTGTGGCCTGAATTTTCTATTGCAATCAACAGATAAATCATGACGTTGAAAAGTGCAAGATATTCTGTAGCAGGGAATAAATGCCAGCGCTCTATACCTTTATGGTTATACTGACCTTATTATGGACAAATCAGCCGACTTGAAAATAAGCAAGTACTAAGCAGTGGCCATAATTTTAACACTGTTTTCTTGCTCGGAAGGACAGCCCACGCTCTGTTGTCACAGCTGCCTAATTGAAGTTTGATCACACAGCTGGATCACTGGTCACGCACCAGTGACCGCTCTGCAGCTTTGGCAGCTCATTGCTGTTACAGTAACTTTTTGTTTCCCAATCTTTAGCAAATTAAAGCAGGCAGCTGCGAAATCATCAATAGGTCAAATTCATTAGCTGTTCTCTCTATGAAATAAACAGGAAAATGAAGCTCTCCTTGGTCTTAATTAGTTCTTATAAAAGTTGGCAGGAAAACAAAGACATTTGTACACTCCTTTATTTTTATAAGAGACTTGCCGAAAGAAAAACCTCAGACATGTAATTTCCTTTTTTTTTTTTTCCCCTCCCCTGCTTAATGCTCTCAGTCAGAGGCTAACCCAGCACCCTCCCTCTGAGGGTAGAAAGAAAGGTGGTTTGGCAAGGGGTTGTGCTGTGTCTCTTTTGTGCGGATCAGGGCATGTTCTGGGGAGCCTGCACAAGCTGTTTCCACAGTGATAGGCCACACTCTGTATTTACAGTCTCCCGTACGGGTAATTCATCTGCAGGAGAAGCCTTAGCTGAATGCTGTGGTTCCACAATCATTACCGCTGGCTCTCGGCCATGCCACATCACCCAGCAGTACAAATTTGATCTGGATCAGGTGTGGGCACATGATTACATTTTTGTCAAATTAGCAGAGTGCTTCGTGAGGATTTTATGCCGCCTGTCTGCTTTTATCCTGGTTGCAGAGGAACATGCGGTGCTGGAACCACAGAAGGTTAGGGCTGTGTGGGAAACCGATGCCTGTTGCAGCAGTCATCCCGCCGGGGCAAAGGTAACTATCAAAGTTTTGCTGGAACAAATTGAATTGGCAGAGAGTGTTTCAGTGGGAACTGCACCTTGTGTCATGCAACCATGGCACTGTAAAGCTGCTGCAGAAGCCTCCGAAGTATTTAACGCGCTGTTAAACATTGGCCTATCCTACAGCCACGAACTAGTCCAGAGGAGCCTTAATTCTCTTTATTTGTGTTATTTTCCACAGAATTTACTTGTGCTTCACGCTTGTATGGTGTTCTGGCCCCTATATACACTTTAAGGTGCAGTTTTGTGGTGAGCTGGAAACAATGTAAGGCTTTGCTGCCGCTGAAAAGGTGTGATGTCACCACTTCCATTGCATCAGCTCTAGTAATGATGCCAGTGACTGAGTGAGTCAGACTAGCAAGTTGATTTAACTGAAAACTAAGAAAAATAATACCAAGAAAAAAACAGTGAACGTTTGGACTTCTTCGCTGGCAGCCCTCAGTTTAACTTGAGCCAACTGTGAGCCCATGGGTTCAGACTTTGAGTTTCAGCTCTGAGTATTTTCCAGCTGAAAGGAGGTGAGGGGGAGCCCTAAGAACAGTTGTGATAAATGGTTAACAGTGAAGCAACTAATTTACTAAAGTGTTAGTCTGTTAAATAATTGCAAAATATTTTCACGTTTTTTTCTATACCTAGTATATGGATAATAGCATTCATGTTAATGGCTTTGCTTATTTACTTTCTTGGTGAAATATTTAGGGTAATGAAATAATTTTTTTGGTATTTTTGCTTTCTGGCAGTAAGAGACATTCAGGAAAGAAAAACATCTTAGCCTTCTGTCTTCTCAAGCATTAATCTGTAATTCCTCTATTCCTGGGATTGCATATTGCTTTAATTCTTTGACTTGTAACTCAACCACTGAGCAGACATTCCTTTCTGGTTCTAGATAAGATAGTTGTTCGTCAGCACTTTAGAAAAAATTTACCTTTCTCAGCCATCAATTAAGTGAGCATTTCTAAGACAGGGCAATAAATCCAATGTGAGGATTAATGGAGCTTTACAAAGAAATGGCTACTGACTGCTAGCTACCCTGCTGCATCCCCTCCCTCCTGGGAACTATGTAGGTAAGGAGCTAGCTTGTAAGAATTTTGGAGACAATAGTTGAGGGGTAGGTGCAGAGCGAAACTGAGCAGGGATTTCAGGAAAGAGCGTGCATAGGCAAACTGCAGCAGATGTCAGAGGGTCAATTAGGAAAACTATGTGAAGGAGGAACAAGTGGAGACAATAGTTTGGTGCCGGAGAAAGGTTGTACCTGCTGGGGGAGGACTAAAAGCAATGGTTGATTCCTGAAGAGCAAATACTGAGAAGATGTGATACTGCTATTTCCTAATCTGTTTCTGGTGAAACAGCCTGAGAAATAGGTCAAAACACTTATTTATACTGTTCAAGCTAATCTTCCTGATTCTTAGCTGTAGCTGATTAGGCTGTGCTAAAATGAATAACCCTGCTACCAAAACTGTGAATTTGTTAATCTACAATAAAAAATTGTAGAATACTGTCTTAGGTCACTACAGCTGCTTGCAAAACAAATTACCAAGGCACTGCCTAAATAAAGAATTAGGGAACTCAGTTCACTTTTGAAGTTCTCGAAAACTCACTGCTGAGTTGTCAGAGCTAAATAAACTAGGGACTTCCTAGCTTTTCAGAAAGTAATTTAACTTAAAGCTAGAGATATTATTGAGATTGACATCTTAGTTATGGCTATCTTCATGACCCAGTTTAAATTAAGGAGGATAGACAGAAGTTTCTTGTATACCACAGATGAAAATAAAATTCCCAGCGTTCCCCTGAGTATCTTGTTGGAAAAGTTAAATATATTACTATTACTTAAAACATCGTTTGGGGGGCCTATAATTTAAATTCGGTGGAAGAAATGTTCATATCATGTCACTTAGGTAGTCTGCCAAATCTTTGAATTGGATTTACTGGAATGAACCAGGAAGTTATAGTTCTGGATTGCTTCTCTGTGTTAAACTGACCACATAAAGGCATGAGCGATTTTGATATGCAACTGACTGTTCATTTAAGGCTCATGCTTCTTGAGTTTGCTACTTTTTTCCTGTACTTCAGTTAAAGATATTAAAAACCCAAGATATATTTAAAGTGAGATATTCTATGTGAATAGTAACAGAAGGTCACAATATGTTGAGAGAATTCAAATATATGAATGTTCTCTTATGAATACTTACTTCTTTTATAGATGGAGTTGCAGATGGGTTACCAGATGGAATACCTTCCTACCAATATATGTATTTAAAAATGGATGCAGTGCAATCATATTATTTAAATCAATTCTGTTATTGCTTTTGAAGCCACAATGACAGTAACTATTCTGTAAATATGGCAAGAGGAATGTAATTTCTTGCTGTAGAATTGTTGGGCTTGACTGAGATCTAAAAAGTCTCTCTTATCTGAACAAGGGACCTTAAACCAGTGATCTTTTCTTTAGGAGATTGTGTAAATATCTGACAGCATGCAGTACGGTTCAGACTGGGCACTAGATGTCCAGGAGAATCTGAAACAGTACTGGCTAAAAAGAAATGACAAGAAGAGCATTTTGGGACATAGCTGACTCAGAAGTACTGTTCTCTTCTTCACAAAAATCAATCCCCAAGCCTGAGCCAGAGGCCTGGTATATCTTGGCAGCAGCATTCTTTTCCACTTGTTCAGTCTTTTGCTCTTTGATTGGCTTGCTCAGCTGGGTGTTATTAATGTTGACATCACCATAGCATAATATTAAAAAACAAACCCAAAGAAAGATCCTGTCCAGAGAGTGAAAAAACAGCACACCTTACTCCTGTAAACACCCTTCTTCAATGCACATATTCTCTCATCTCATCAGCCTGCCTTACTTTACTTATATCCTCATGCTTTACTTGTGTTGGGTCTTCTTTTTCAGACTGCCATGCATTCCCCTGTGGAAAGTCATCAACTTTGATGCAAGAGCTCTTGTTCAATCTCCTCACCTGCCTTCTTTGTCTTGTTGCTTCTGGTCAGTCACCAATATAAATTCCAACATCCTTGTGAATAGTCTTACTGCTTTTTTGCAGAACAAGGCACAGAAATTAGTGATAATAGTACTAGGGAAGTTTCAGGGAAAGTAGGCAGGGCCACCTAGACTCAATTGCCCAGAACCGTGTCTAGATGCCTTTTGAATACCTCCAGGGAAAAAGACTCCACAACCTCTCTGGGCAGCTTGTACCAGTGCTTGGTCACCTTTATGGTGAAACTGTGTGTCCTGATGTTAAGAGGGAGCCTCCTACGTTTCAGTTTGTGCCATTGCTTCTGGTCCTGGCACTGAGCACCACCGGAAAGAGCCTGGCTCCATCCTCTTTGCACACTCCCCTCAGGTATTTATTTATATACATTGATGAGTTTCCCCACCAAGCCTTCTCCAGCTGACAGTCCCAGCTCTCTTAGCCTTTCCTCATAGGAGAGATGCTCCAGTCTCTTCATCATCCTTGCGGCCATTCTTTGGACTCTCTCCAGTATGTCCATGTTTCTCTTGCACTGATCTGGACCCAGCACTCCAGATATGACTTTACCAGTGCTGAGTGGAGGAGAAGGATCATCTCCCTTAACCTACTGGCTTTACTGAAGCATGTCAGCGAGATAGTTTATTTCAGTCTCCAAACTACTCAAAGCAAAGTCTGAGATTTTCTTTCCCTGCCACAGATGGAAGAAAGATTCAGAAGCTCTGGGTTCTCCATAAAGGTCAGAAGTGCTCTATCTGATCACTTGTATCTCCTACATGCTTTGATGTTGTCAATATTAACACTACCAGATTCAACAAACTAAGAAAATAATTGAGCTTTAAAAATAGTCTTTCCTTGCCTTGGAAGCTAAAAATTCACACCACTGTTGAGCACTGATGCCAGTTCCTTCATGCATGTATATCTTTCAGGTCCAGGCTTTTAGTTCTTGAACTCCCTATGAGCCAGAAAAAGAAGGGAGTGGTAGGAGGAAGGACTGGAGTGACTCAGAGTTCTTCAGTCCTTACCTCTGGTTGTGTGTAACTGGAGGCTGCTGAAGCAACCCCGGACCTCCTGTTCTGTCTGGGCCATGTTTCAAATTTTTTATATTCTGATATTCAACTTTGAATTTCCAGACATGTTCTGATTTGTCTGGTTTGAAATACATGTGACATATAAATGAAATGTAAACTATAAGTCAGAGTTGTAGATATAAGGTCCTTTGGGAGTAGGACTGTCATTTGGTTTTGCATTGCCTATCACAGCAGTGTCATGGTACTATTAGGTGTTACAGTACAAAAAATAAAACTTAATGAGAAGAGTGACCAGGTATTAAATTATCTGGCTCTTCTAAATTACATAGCTGATCTGACAAAAGAGTTATGACAATTCAGCAAAGTCTGAGTCTTTTAAAGATTCTTTAGAATGTGTTTAGGGTACAGAGTCCTCAAAGGAAGAAACCATATATTTCCTGGGATTATGTTCGTTTCCTTCAAAGAAAGAGGGAGTGCTTAGAAGAAAAGCAAGGCAGGTTGCAGAGCGGTGTCAGGTCTGCACGCCAGAGGGAGCTGTATCCACACGTAATGGCAAGCCGCGGTGTGTGCCAGGAATGCAGAGCAGGGATCTTGTACTTGGTAGTGGGATGTTTATAAATACAGAGGATTTGAGCCTGGAAGTAATTTTATTTTCTGCATGTTTTTTTCCCCCCTTAATTTCTTCTTGCGATTAAAAAGTGTAGGTTTTTGTTTTGTTTTGTTTTGCAAGAATGATAAAGTAATTTCAAAGGTAGAGATCAAGCACATTGATTGGATAATCTGGTTCATTGTGTTCATACAATGTAGTAGAATTAGCTGTGACTACTCTGTTATTATTGTCCTGGGAAAGATATTTTGACTGTGCTACTTTGACTTGTCATAACCATGAAAAACACTCACATTTGAGGTTGAAATATGCCTTGCCTTGTCCCCATAGAAAACTGAAATTTGAGGGAATGTTAGAAAGGAAAGAATATACCTAAGAACAAGAGAAATGTTAAAGTCATATTCTTCACATTAAAAATTATCCACTTAGCAGTTTTTTTATCAGCTGTCATTTTATTTCTTTATTTTTCATAAATATTGGGGTTTTAGTGTTGCTTTTTAAAAAAAAAACAAAACACAACACAACACTGATTTATAGTTCCAGTCCTGGAGTAGAATCCAAGAACAAACTCACTGACTCTAACTAAGGCAGATTTACCTGGGTGATGGCGCTCAATAAATCCACCTGCAGGACTTCAGTCTGCCTAAAAGTGAAGTGGGTGTCTGTGACACGATTTGGGTAGCAGTGCACTGTAGGCAGGAGGCAAGGACTGAACACAGCCAGCTCGACAACAGACACACCACAGGACACAGGTAAGCCCGTCTGCCAACCTGGTGACACCTCTGGGAAAACATAGTTAAGAAAGAGCAGAACAAAGCATGGCAGTGAGGAGTGAGGGGAAAGTGTGAGAAACAGCCCTGTGAACACCAAGGTCAGAGAAGAATAAGAAGGAGGAGGTGTTCCAGGCACTGGAGCAGAAATTCCGAGATTCCCCTGCAGACTGTGGAGAGGACCATGCTGGAGCAGGTATTTCCATTCTGCCTGTGAAGAGGACCACAGTGGAGCAAGTATTTTACTGCAGCCCATCAACCCCACGCCAGAGAAGGTGGATATTTCTTGAAGGAACTGTAGTCCATGGACAGGAGCTATGCAGGAACAAGTTCTCCTGATAGGAAACATGGCCTATCAAGGACTCCCACTGGAACAGTTTGTGAAGGACTGCAGCCGGTGGAAGAACTCAGAGCTGGAGAAAAGTGTGAGGAGCAAGGAGTGACAGAAAGGAACTGTTAAGAACTCACCACAACCCACCATCCCCTGGCTCTGCTTATGGGTGATGGAGAATAGATGAGTTGACAATGAAGGAATGAAGTGAAGCCTGGAAAGAAGGCGGTGAGGGGAAGGTGTTGTTTTAATTTTTGTCCTTGTTTCTCACCATCCGAATCTATTTTAATTGGCAATAAATTAAATTAATTTTCCCCAAGTTGAGTTTGTTTTTCCCAAGACAGTAAGGGGCAAGGGATCACACTATCTTTATCTTATCTGTGAGCTTTTTAGCTTGTTCTCTATTCCCATTCTGTTGAGGGGGGATAATGTGAGAGTGACTGGGTAGAGGTCTGGAATCCAGCCAAGGTCAACCCACCACAAAAAGATATAATTTTGAATTGGGTGATCTAGGAACTTTTTAAATTCGAAGGATGAGCTATTTGGTTGCAAGGATCATATATTGAGAAAACTTGGGGGTTTCAAGTCTGGCATTTATAGTCTTCTGTAGTCCAAATAGAAAGGAATGATAGAGATTTTCATGATATAATTTAGAGGAGAAACTTCATCAGAGTAAGAGAAGACATCCTACATCTTCTGTTTTGATATAAAAATATACAAGAACTCAGGAGGAGTCCTAAAGCGACTTCTTCAGTTAATCCTGTTCTGGAAGAGACTATGAACCTACGCCATGACTGGTCTTAAAGAAGTGACATTTAGAGCAAGACTGTTGTATATTTTAAAATATTTGATACACTTGCATGGGGAAAAAGAGACAAACTGAAGACCCCATCAAGAGTAAAGCACAGAGAACAACTAGCTAAATACATGGTCGTCCCATATTTTTCGGTATCATTAACTTTTGGATACAGCAGCCTTCAGGCTCATGAATGTTTTATTCGTTCGTTCATAGATCTTCCTGAGAGATAACCAATTGGATACCGGACAAACAAACAAAAGGAGTAATCAGACTCCACTGACCTGTTTACCTCGATTGTGAAGGATGAAAAACAGCAACCGCTTTTGGTGGAGCTGGGCTTCTGGTGGCACTTGCTTCTTTCCTTTTGGATGATATTGGCATAAAGACATCAAGATACTGAACCAATAATGTTCTGAGTTTATACATTCCAGACTGTGTTACATCACTTTTTGAAGCAGGTATGTTATTTGAATAACTTTGCCTTTTTTTTTCAGCACAAGTACAAATGAACTATGGGTAGTAAAAAAAAAATCCCTCTGTAAGTTATTTAATCCTGGATAGTATAAAATCTGCGCAAAACCAGCTGAAGTTAGCTGGGGTCCCATCATCTTAGGAGATGTGGAGTTGTTACCAGAATTTGGATTGTCTTTTAATATGTTTTATTGTCATTCAAGGAAGGAAACAACATTTTCTTGATTTTGTTCTACTGGAACAAAAATACACAGCTTGAAAATAGGGTTCTAACATAATTTCAGCCATCAGGACTGTATATAGTACTAAAATTGTGACTGTTACATGCTCTTTAACAAGGAGAGTGTAACTTTTTCTAGAATAGAATTGTCTCATTGCAGTTTTAGTATTTTATAGGACTGTTTCAAATGAGTAAGAAATAATTTTGAGTAGATAAATCTTAAATGTGATTAATCACTAGAAAACTGAACAGGCTAGTGAGTTTAAATTTCCATAGCTGACTAGGTTATTAAAATTATTTTATGACAAAGTACAAATTACATAACTTTTTAGTTCTTCAGAATTAAATCTATTGTAACTTTAATTTTGGTTTATGCTTCAGGGTTGCCATGTAGCTGATCAGCATTATGTAACAGATTTTTAACTAATGCTGTGTATCTGTGACTTCACATGGTTGCCCACCATTATCCCGTGCATTAACAGGGTTGATGTGCTTTGCTTGATTCCAGTGTGATCAAGATAGATCCCAGGATTATGTTAAATATGCTCAAGGCCCATTATTAACAAATATCATGGTAACTACTGCAGGTGGTAGAGTAATGTCTAGATGCTCATACGCAACTTCATTCTTAATTGTTAACTTAAAAACAGAAGTTCAGTGCATTTAGTTGATGGATTGTGTACAACACTTAAAAGTAGAAAGGAATTTTTTTTCAGCAGATTTCACAGGACCCTAAACTGTGTGCTAGCTGATCAGAAAAAAAAAAACATCAAAGTAAATATGAATAAATTTAGGTCTTTTAGTAAATCAAATACTATGTGCCAGAATTACTCAGTGGATTATATTTTTCTGTGTACTTACATGGTATTTGATTTTCTTTTTCATATTGAACAAAGATGAAGAACTTAAAACTGTTACATGGCAGGTTCTGAACCAAAACGTGGCCTAGTAAATAATATATGAATAATGGCATGATAGTGTTTCTTGCTCAGCAATGAGAAGGGTGTAATAGCAGAGAGGGTAGTCTTAGCTAACAAAACTGGTTCTTAAAATTTTTTCTTATGTCTAGGGTTACAGCTCACTTTTAGGCTTTTTCTGTGAGCATTTTTCAACATTTGGAGAAGGGTGCAATGTTCAAAGAAATAAAGAAGTTGTGGTGAGGGTTTTGTTTTAGTGGGAAGTCTATCATTAAAGATCTGCAGCTTTCTCTTATGAATCGTAGGTATCTTTATCTTGTGTTTTAAATTATGGTTTAAATACAGTCATTCGAGTTGGAAGGGTCCTTCAAGATTATCTGGTTACAAATCCCCTGCCATGGGTAGGGAAACCTTCCATAGACCAGGTTGCTCAGAGCCCCATCCAGTCTAGCTTTGAACATTTCCAGGGATGGGGCATCCACAGCTTCGCTGGGCAACCTGTTCCAGTGTTTCACCACCCTAACAGTTAAGAATTTTTTCCTAATATCTAATCTAAACTTAGCCTCTTTCAGTTTATAGCCATTCCCCCTTGTCCTATCACTGTTGTCCTATCACCTTGTTTAAGGTCTCTCTTCACCTCTCTTGTAGGCCCTCTAGGTACTGGAAGGCTGCTAGAAGGAGTTTCTGCTATACGGGTTTCTTTGTGTCACTACCTAGCAGTAGCTAGGTCTGGGTTAAAAGTACTTGGTTCTTCAAATACGAAAGTATGAACTGTGAACTGCAGGAAGGTAGTAGAATCCACTCAGTGGAGAATCACTGGTTTGTCTGCTTCTCTTCTGTGCTGAAAGAAGGAACAAAAGATAGATCTGAAGTGGATTAAATCTGTCAGACCGTGCGTAGCCTTTGCTTGAACTACACTGTAAGGGTACCTTGTTAAATCTATCACAAGCTCATGAATTCAGCCCAAAGTCTTGTCTCTCAAATAAGACAGGACCCTGACTGATGTCAGTATTTCCCATGCAGAATTTTGTGATAAAGTTACTTTTATAATGCAAAGGTCAATTCTTGGTATCCAGTCTCATTACCCAGGTCCAGATTCATTCCACCTGTCCTCAGAATTGTGAGTTGGGAATGCAGTCATAGTGACCACACTACAGAGTTAATATAGAGAGACATAAACAAACAGAAATAAAACTAAGTGGAAATATAATGTTCAGTTATTAATGCTGCAGCAAATTTAGGCAATCAATTCACTGACAGCAACATCAAGCCTTTAGTATGAACAGTGATGCTAACACAAAAGCTTCTATTCTTTGGCTTTTCCATTTTCTTGGGTTTTTTTCTAATTGTAAAATATCTCAAAGGAGAAAGGATAATTTAGAGGAGATTTTATTCTAGATTAATTTTCATGTATTTTTAGCATTTTACTGCCTCATAAAAAGCTATTAAAATGAATGTTAAGAAATACTATCCATATATACTTGCAGACCCTGGTGTTTTAAATTATGTTTTACATTGGCAGCTTTGGTAATGCACTGCTAACATGGCTGAACAAAGGCAACGTACTTTGTCAACATCAGGTGAAGCATTATATGAAATCCTAGCAGTAGGAAAAGGAGCAACACATGATGAGATTAAAAAGTCCTACAGGTATGTAAAGCGTGCTTTGCAACAGGTCTAAAAATGCTTATGTGTCTGGCATGATTATGCCAGGTAATTTTTTGAGTTACCTGCATTGTAGACATTCATTGCAACTATCTTTTTTTTTACCTGTGAGCCTGAAAAGAATCCAAGATGATGCAATGTGAATCTATTGATTTCATCCCACAAACAATCTGTGCTTTGCCTGCAATGTTTTAATCTAACTGACTGAGAGGTCAGACTGTTAGGATAAACTAACACAGGCTGTGCTTGCGAAGCGCAGTCTTTGAACACTGCACCCAGTTCTTGTGTTATAACAGCTTTTTCCTGAAGCATGTTGAAAAGTAAAGCCAATGCAAAAAAGTGCTATAATGATAATTTGAGAACTCGAGTTAGAGACATAAAGAGTTCAATCCATTTATCTTGTCATAAAAAACAAAACCAAAAACAAACCAAAAAACCAAAAACCAAAAAAAGAAGACCAACAGATTATCTGATTATAGCATGCAATATACTTGAAGCGGAAAATTGCTAGGTGTAAGAGGGTTCTTCTCTTTATGAAGGCGGGCATAACCAAAACCAGTGCTTGGAATCTGAAAGTGATTTGAGCTGAAAAAGCTACATGGTTTTAACTGTGAGTGTAACCAACTACTGAAAAATACTGGCATAGAAAATGTTAGTTTCTCTATTGAAAACGAAGAGAGGACATGAAGAAGAGTTTTACTCAAACACAAGTTACCAAAATGGTGAAAAATATTTTAGTGGTGAAATGTAACAAGACCTAGAAGTAAGACCAGAAAATTTTATGGGTCGTTTTGCTCTTAAATCTGTTTGGCTGCTGTTGAAAGAGAAAGAACTAAATGTCATGAGTGAAACAGATGGTATGGGCAGTGAAATATATCAGACATACTTTCAGCTTTAATAAATATTGTAAACCTTTTATTACAGCATCATTCCGAGTGTTGTTTGTTGCACTGTATTACCAGTCAAACTCTAACATGGCTTGCTTTTCCTATCAAATGTAAGAATATATTTGAACTCAGAAAGGGATTATGAAATAGTTCTACTTTCACCATTGCTTAGCTTGAATTTTGCCGGGACTCTCTTCTCCATGTTTTTGAACAAATTAATTTCTCCCCTTTCTGTTCCTTTCTGCCAATGGAGGCAGAAGTAGCGAGTGTCCAAACTTTTCACACAATGGAAGGAAAACTGTTGACATCCCACTGTTCTGTTGTCTTGCATAATTATACCACTGGGGAAAAAGCTTACTACAGTATCAAATTCACTCATGACTTGCACCTTCTGTGTCCCTGTAGTATAGCCTGGCTGCAGAAACTATATTTTGGAACAAACCTCATGTCTTCCTGTTGTTTTTACATCTAATTTTCTGGAAAGGAGGCCTTCTTTAATCCTCAATGGAGAGAGCTGTCATGGAAGAATGTAGAAAGGAATTAACTTTATTTAATGCTGAACATGAATACAGATGATTTATATAGTTATCTATGGGAAAACTGACAGTGGTGCTTTCTCCATCTCTATTAGTAATTAGAGAAAAAAAAAAGGCTGCTTCTGACTAAAGTGGAAATATCAGAGGGATTCACTTTTAATGGAGTAGCTGTAAATATTTGCAAGATAAAATGATGAGTCAGACTCATAGATTTGCTTTAATTATCTTTTAATTTATGCTAATCCAAAAATCTGCTACTGAACTGGTATTCTTTAGTACAAGGTATAAAACCAGCAATACCTGATTCTGAGTTTCCTGCCATTATTAATTAAGTCACTATTAATCATACTACCACAGCCCAGGGCAAAATTTACTTTTTAATAAACATGACAGATGTACCTCTCTGTGCTTTTATTTGGAGTTTGACACAATCCAATTTATCAAGGAGTAAAGCTAATAGGCTTCTAATCAGCAGAATTTCAAAGGAGGTCTGTTTATTTTCAATACCATACAAAAATAATCTTTAGAATCTTTTTTTGGCATAATAACTTGAACTGTACTTTGATTTCTGCTTTCCAGTCTGACAGTGAAGAAATACGCAGAAAGATACTGGATTTCTTTTCTTCAGAAGTTTCAAAAGATCATGTTTTATAGACTATTTACAAAAAAAATCAGAGTGGTTTGGGTTGGAAAAGACCTTAAACATCACCTAGTTCCAATCCTCTGCCCTGGGCAAGGACACCGTTCGCTAGGCCAGGTTATTCAGAGCCCCATCCAGTCTGGCTTTGAACGCTTCCAGGGATGGGGCATCCACAGCTTCTCTGGGCAACCTGTTCCAGTGTCTCACCACCTTCACAGTTAAGCATTTCTTCCTAATATCTAACCTAAACTTAGCCTCTTTCAATTTACAGCCATTCCCCCTTGTCCTATCACTGCATGCCCTTGTCAAATGTCCCTCTTCACCTCTCTTGTAGGCCCTTTAGGTACTGGAAGATCCCAGTTAGGTCACCCTGCAAGCTTCTCTTTTCCAGGCTGAACAATCCTGGTTCTCTTAGCTTTTCCTCATAGGAGATTATCTTGGTAATTATCTTGGTGTCCCTCCTCTGGACTTGCTCCAACAGGTTCATACCTCTGTGACAGAGTATAATGGTGATTAAGAAATTTATTAGGAAATAGGAAATATTCCTATTAAATAGAAATTTAATAGGAAATAGACCTCTCATTGGCATTGCTCGCACACCAACACCCACCCACTCACTTTCCTGCTAGAGGTGGCCATGAAAAACCCTAGTTGGCACGACCACCATCGCCCAGCCCAGGGTTCAACCCAATCTGCCTTGGCTGTTTGTCTTCCCAAACTCAGGCAAGAGCTCAAGTCTGGGCAGCCTTTTGAAAGAGAGCCACTGGGGGAGGGCTAAAAACACAGCAGTGCAGCAGAATCTGGGCCAGAGTCAAAAGGATACTCCTTCGAGCCGGAGTTGAACCAGCGACCTAAGGATGGCCGTGCA
>JAWMRA010000078.1:116296688-116307718 GCA_035584735.1 Pseudotriccus pelzelni
ACAGCTGGACTCTCTTCAGGGGCACACAGAGCTTATCTATATCCTGCTGTAACTCCCCTTCATTCCCTTTCACTCTGGTCTCTTCTGCCCTCTGCTCAAGCATCAGACAAAGGATAGCATTTCCTTTACTCTGTAATCTTCTACAAGCATGCAGGGCATGTGTAAGCCTTCAGATTCTTTCTACAATCTGGAGATTCTTAGTGTCCTCAGCCCTTACACAAAGATGAATTCCTCTATTCCTTGAGATTCTCTCTTGCCCTCCACTAGTATTTTTCCATTCACTAATATTTTTCCTGTACGTGAGATCACTTGTATCCTGTTGGCCTTGTTCTGAGGTCACTGCACTTGGTCCATGTGTATCTTCTACACAGAGGCAGAAAGTTGGGCACTGTCATGTCTTTACTTCACAAGCAGTTAAACATCACACAGTTGCTCCCTCCCTCCCCCGCAGTGGGATGGAGAAGAGAACTGGAGAAAAATAATAGGTAAAAATCATGGGTTAAGAAAAAGACAGTTCAAAATGATAGAAGAGGAAAAAAAAGTAATAATAATAATAACAACAATATCTATAATGTTAATACAATTAGAATATACAAAACAAGAGATACACCGTGCAATTGCTTAGCATCCATGGAATGAGGCCTAGCAAGTTCTTGAGCAGCAACTCTTTCCCCTAGTTTATATATTGAGCATTATAGCCTGATGCCATATGGTATGGAATATTCCTTTGCCCAGTTCGGATAACCTGTGCAACAGTGTCCATGATGAAGTCTGGCCCCCAGTCATAAGGCCATGTATATGTGCATTTCTTCCTTGATGGCCTGAGGTACCATGGGCCCATCAAATTATAATTAATTCACCCTTATGTTGCCAGTCCAGATCCACCTGAGTCCCTTCAGTCTTAGCATCCTGATCCACGTGCCAGTTTTGATGTTCTTCAGTGGTCTGACTCTTGGGTACATGGGCATCTATGTGATATACTTTTACAAAAGATTTCTCTACCCAAGCAGCAATACCTTGCCATAATTCAGCAGTCCAGGTGGTTTACCTGTGCATTGCCAGTTGGTCTGTTTCCATTGCTGTGACCACCCCCACAGAGCATTTGCCACTATACGTAAGTCTGTACAGAGATAAAGTAATGGCCATTTTTCACTTTCAGCACTGTCTAAAGCCATCTGGACAGCTTTCACCTCTTCAAGCTGACTCAATTCACCTTTTCCTTCAGCAATTTCTGTGACTTTTTGTGAGGGACCTCATACAGTAGCTTTCCAACTTTGATGTTTTCCTAAAATATGACAGGACCCACCAGGGCTTATTGTTCTTCATTTTCTAGTAGTTCATTTACAATGGGGCCTCTGCCTCCAAGGCAGCATATGGAAAGCTCACCAGTACCCTTTTGAGTACTTGAAATACCTTCTCCTGAGGTAATCTATGCCAAGGATACATGGAACCTCTGGGCCAGTCACAGTGAGGTGTTTTTGCTACGCACTCCCAGTCAGGCTCACTTCAGCCTGCAATAGAGTCAGCTGTTGAGATCTGCCTATCACCCCAAAATACAGACGGGTTCTGGTCCCTTATAGCTTGATGGCATTAGAATATCCTGTGAACCAGTGCCTATTAGAACCTTATACTCCCATAGGTCTGATGTGCCAGGCCACCAAATCCACACAGTCCAGCAAACCCCATTGTCCCTCTCTGCCACCTGGATGGAGGCAGGAATCCCACTAGTCCTTCTCATAACTATGAATCAAAAATCCCTTCATCAAAGTCAGAAGTAAGATCAGCCCTTTTACTCCACCTGGGAAACTGCCTACTGGAGACTGGAGCAGGAATTTTCCTGAAAGAATTCCCTTTTGTGATTGTTTTTCATTGCAAGGAACATGCCTGTGCCTCTAGGGTCAAGGTAGGCTTTCCATTTCACCTTCTCATGTCCTCTCAGGGGTCATGCAGGTAAAACCATGTGTCGCCCATGATGTTCACCCATTATATCCTCTCTCGAGTAAAGGAATGCTTACAGCTAAGAGCTGAGAGGTCCATAGAGATGAGGAGCAGAATCTATCCTCTTTGAGTTGCTGGGTCTGTTTTTCCATAGCAGGAAGAAAGACTTTCAATATGAAGCAGGAAGAGAGACTTTCTTCCTGTTGCTGGAGTTGGCCAGCCTTTTCATCCATCTTTGTCCCTCTCTGTCTTTCCAGGTCATTATTGCCAATGAGTTGGCATGCAGTGATGGTGCACTCCATACAAACTTCCCACACACAGGTCACGTGTGCATGACTTCATCTGGATCTTTGGATAACTTCTTGTTGTGCAGGTCATCAGAAGTCACCTCCAGCACACAGCCAGTTCTTTCAGATACTGGATAGCTTTGTCCATGGTGGTCCACTTCCCTGGGTTACCTTAACTGTCTTCCTTGAAGGGGTACCTTTCCTTCATGCCTGACAAGAGTTGCCTCCAGAGGCTGAGAACTTGCAACCTTTTCCCAATCACTTCATCAATGCCCCCTTCCTTAGGGTGACTGGCTTCCTAACACACTAATTCCAGGCTACGGGCCCTGTTATCCCAACATCAGAGCAGCCAGGTGGCACTGTGCTCAGTGAAATCTTTTTGCATATCTTGCACCTCGCTCAGGGATAGGGATCATTTATGAGTTCTTCCTTTTCCTCCTCTCCTTTCAGCAGCCTCTCTTCCTCCACTTGTCCTTGTAATGGCCCTGCTTTGGGGTAGTCTGCATTGTCCACTTCTTCCTCCCATTCACTCCTAGAAGAAGCTCCTTTATCCCTTACTAAAGGACTTGACTTCTATTTCCACTATTTCTTCTTATGTGTAGGTGCAACTGTTATCAGTACAGGTTGGTTCTTTGGTTCACACGCAGTATCTGTCACTGGGACTGGGATAGCCAAAGTGCCTGTCATTTTGTTGTCAGATCCAAAGACCTTCTCTTCTTCTTGATGTTACTGAGTAGTGTTGAACAGGGTTTGGTAGGCCTGGGCCAGGTCGCAACACATTGCAGTCATTTGTCTCTTTCTGGAATTACCAGGGCAATAGCACCCTTCTTCCAAATATTTTGCTAGTTTTTCAGGATTCTGCACCTGTTCAGGAGAGAAATTCAAAAATGTTAGAGGTGCCCGCTGTCTTAGGCTTGTACTGTACTTGTCTGCACTATCACACACACCCTGCCACTCATAACTGTTCAGCTTCAGGGCAGATATCTTACTGGTATTCTTAAATAGTTGTTTGAGCCTAATCAAGACCTGAAATACAATCAGGAGACCTAGCAATAGGAAGACGCTGGTTTGAACATCCTGACAATATTCAAAATTCTCAAGAGCTGTTGTAATTAGCCTGAAGGACAAGGGGAAGATGGAGGAAGGTGTCTGCCCCATAGATTGGCTCTTCAAGGAGGAAAGGTAAAGGATGTAATTAGGAATGGTTTCCAATAGATGGCTCTAGAAGTACAGAGAAGACAGCAATAGTCGATTACAAATACCAGATTAGTCTCACAGCCATCGATTTTATCATATCATAAGCCAGTGTTACAAAGTATGACAACATGATAACCTTAACCCAGTCCCCAGAGGTGATAAACAGCACAACAGGGAACATATACAGCAAGTAAGACGCTACATAAGGCAACTCTGAGAACAGACTCAACACCTTTGAGAACAAATAAATCTACACTGGGACCACATACTATTAAAGTAAATATTGAATGCTTACAACAAATTTGTTTTAACATACTCTGGTCAGATTTGTCATTATCTAAATGCTTTGAGCCCCATGCTGGGCACCAAAAAGGGCTGTCATGGTTTAACCCAGCAGGCAGTTGAACACCACACAGCCATTCACACCCTCCATCCACCCTGCAGGAGGGATGGGGGAGAGAACTGGAAGCAAAAGGAAAATTTGTGGGTTGAGAAAAACAGTTCAATAGGACAGAAAAGGAAGGGAGGAATGTCAATAATAATAACAGAATTAGAATATACAAAACAAGTGATGTACAATGCAATTTTTCTACACCTGTCGAATGATGCCCAGACAGCCATTTTCCAAGCAGTGGCCCCCAGCCGTCTTTCCCCCGAGCTTATGTATTGAACATGGTGTGACATGGTATGGAATATTCACCTGTCCCAGCTGTGTCTCACAGCTTCTTGTGCCCCCCAGTCTCCTCACTGGTCATGTGGTGTGAGAAGCTGAAAAGTCCTTGGCTTAGCGTAAACTTTGCTTAGCAGCAACTGTAACACCAGTGTTTTCAACACTATTCACACCCTAAATCCAAAACATAGGTATTAGGAAGAAAATTAACTCTCTCCCAGACAAAATGTATATATAATAAGTACACTATTCTAAATGCCATCTGTCACATAATGAGGAAAGTCAAGGAATACTTTCCCTCAATCCAGAGGCCTTGATGCTCTGGAGAAGCCTGGGATGCTGTCACCTACTATGCTGCCTAGGTGTGCTGCAAGCACCCCACAGCCTCCAGAGGACAGAGGAACCTCGCCAAAGGACCCTGTGTCTAGGCAATGGGAATGAAAAGCATTGGAGAATGCGGGCATCGATCCCGCTGCCTCTCACATGCTAAGCGAGCGCTCTACCACTTGAGCTAATTCCCCACCCTACAGCTCTGCCTCACGTTATCTCCCCCCTCAGGTACCCACCCCTGATTTGGGATGCCCTGCACTCAAAGCCTGGGCCTCCCATTGGCATTGCTCTCACACCAACGCCCACTTGCCCTTCACTTTTTTGCTGAAAGTGCCCCCTTACAAGACAAATCTTAGAACCACCATGCCCTGCCCAGGGGTCACGCTTGGCAGCCTTTGCTGGTTGTTGCCTCCCAAAAAAGGAATGTCCCAAAGCTTGGGGAGTGCATCCCTGCTGAAGGGGATGCAATGGGCAGGGCCAAAGGTCAGCGGTGCAGCAGTGTCTGGGGCCAGAGCCAAAAGGACACTTCTTCGAGACAGAGTTGAACCAGTGACCTAAGGATGGCCGTGCAAGGAGCTCTACCAGCTGAGCTACTGAAGGAAGCACAGGGCCAAGCTCACCACCTCACCCATCACACACTCATCCAGCACTTCCATAGTCATGGCACAGCATCATGTTTCTATTACAACATCCTGCTTCAGACAGACTCAGCTCTAAAATCACAACACCTTGCTCAACCCTTTAGCCCATTAATCATGCAAGCCACAAACAGAACCATTCCATAAGCTGCTTGGATTTCATCTTCTACAGCTACGACTCTCCTCAAACAGAGCTTACCTGCATCTGGTTACATCTTCCCTTCATTCCCTTTCACAGTGCTGTCTTTTGTCCTCTGGTCAAGAATTAAACAAATATGTCGCCATTCCTCTATTCTGTAACCTCCTGCAAGCCTGAAGGTCATACAGTCATACTCTGAATCTCTCTTTCTCCAGCCTGATCATACCCACTTTCCTCAGTCCATCCACACAGAAATCATCCATGCCTTGCGATTTTTGGCACCCCTCCACTGATATTGCTGAATTTCATTGATTTTTCCTGTAGAGGAAATTCTTGATGGCCCTCCAGAGGTTGCTCTATTTCATTGATGTCTTTTCTGCACAGGGGATCTCAAAACTGGACACAGTACTTAAGATGACATTTGATGCCTTCAAGCAGAGAGGGAGAAGCCTCTGTTAAACTGCTCATGAAGCTCTTACCGCAAACCTGGATGGTCTCCTACTCTTTGTATTCTGGATATACTGCGAGCATCCAGAGCCCCCGGCAAAGGGCCCTGAATGCGGGCAAGGGGAATGAAAAGCATAGGAGAATGAGGGTATCGATCCCTCTGCCTCTCACACGCTGAGCAAGCACTCTACCACTTGAGCTAATTCCCCACTCTGCAGGCTCTGCCTGAGGTCCTCTCCCTTCACAGGCACCCACTCTGACTCAAGATGCCCTGCACCCAAAGCTAGGCCTCCAAATGATTTCACTCTCACACCACCAATTCACCCACGCACTTTATTGCTGGAGGTGATCCCTAGAAGTCCCAATACTCAGGTTCTGCCATTCCCCGCCCAATGTTAACCCCAAACTGCTTCATCTCCCCCATCAAATGAAACAGTTCAAGGCTGGGCTACCATTGAACAGGAGCAACCTGGGCAGGGCCAACAGGCAGCCGTGCCGCAGGATCTGGCCCGCAGCCAAAAGGACACTCCTTCGAGCCGGAGTTGAACCAGCGACCTAAGGATGGCCGTGCAAGGAGCCTACAGTCCTCCGCTCTACCAGCTGAGCTATCGAAGGAAGTTCGTGACCTCAACACCTCACACGCTCATCACACACTCACCCAAACATTCAGCTCTCACACCACTCCCATGTATTTCATGACTCTCTTCTGCAGAAAGTAAGAAAGACTTGCCTTGGCTCACATCCTCTGTCAAGCCTACAACTCCTCACCAGGACAGGCCCAGCCATGGAGGCTCACTCAAAGTGAGCACCCAGAACAGAAGGCATTACCGTCATGGCAAGGCAGGGACAGCTGCAAGCAAGGAGGTCAGAATGATGATCATGTCCAGTGACTGACAGTCGGATCCAGACTGACAAGCCAAAGCTTAGGTCAATGCAGGAAATTCATCTGCACATCAGGTCTGGATCCAAGGTCTCTGTGGCTTCATATTGCTATGGCCGTGGCCATGACTGAGTTAAAGACCACAACTCCTAGTGTTTAGCATGGAAAGAGAGTGAAGGCCCAGAGCTGAACATAAAGAGAGCTCCTGTGCCAACAGGTGGAGTGAAGACCCCATGTAAGGCAGGTCAGGGACATTCACATCTATTCAGGCACTTGATGCGTGGATGAGATTTAGCAGTCACCATGCAAGAGAACTGGCAGTCCTCCACTCCACCAGCAGAAATTATTGGTGGAACATCTAACCACACCTTACCTTATCTTGTTGGCATGGAAACACTCCTTTTCTCTTCTGCCCAGTGTTTGAGATATTAACTCTTTTAGGTTTTCAGTTTCTCACAGGAGAGAAAAGAAATGGAACCTATCCTGCTTCAATTGTGGCCTGTTGTGTTTTATTCCTCCACCAATAATCACAGTAAAATGCCTAACTCTTGAATCAATAACTTCCTGATAGGCATTCTAATAAGTGCTTGCTTATCTCCCCCACAGTCCTTTCCTATTCAGGATCTGCACGAGGCCACATTCAATGGCCTCTCCTCAAAGGGAGATGCTAACAAGTGGCCTGGTGGTCTTATTCTGAGGCTGCTGCACTTGATCAATGTCTGTCTTATTCATGGAGGCCCAAAGATGGGCACAATATTCTGGATCCATTGATCATACTCAGAGGAAAGCCTCCTTCCATTCACAGCACATGGTGCCATGACCATAGTCCTGGATACTGTTCTCCTCTTTGTAGTGCGACAAGTTCTCACGGCCTCCATATGACATGGGCCCCTGCCAAAAGTCCCTGTGTCCAGGCAATGGGAATGAAAAGCATTGGAGAATGCGGGCATCGATCCCGCTGCCTCTCGCATGCTAAGCGAGCGCTCTACCACTTGAGCTAATTCCCCGCTCTGCAGATTTTCCCTGAGGGCCTCTCCCCTCTCAGGCATCCATCTCTGGCTCAGGATGCCCTGCTCCCTGCTCCCAAGGCCTGGACCTCCTGTTGACCTCACTCTTACACCACCATCACCGACCCATTCACTTTGCTGCTGGACGTGACCCCGGACAATTCCAGGACTCAGAACCACCATCCCTCACCAAGAGCTCAACCAAAAATGCCATGGTTAGTCATCTTCCCAAACTCAGGCAAAAGCTCAAGGCTGGACTGCCATCTGAACAGGGCCAGAAAAACACTGGTGAAGCAGGATATGGGCCAGAGCCAAAAGGACACTCCTTCGAGCCGGAGTTGAACCAGCGACCTAAGGATGGCCGTGCAAGGAACCTACAGTCCTCCGCTCTACCAGCTGAGCTATCGAAGGAAGCACAGGGCCAAGCCCATTACCTCACACACTCATCCAGCCATTCAGTTCTCATACCATTTCACGCATGCCTGCATGGCACTGTCCACAAGCGAAAAAAGAAGGACTTGCCTTAGGCCCATGTTGCCCAGAACATCTCAGGTCCACAACACCAAATCAGGACAGACCCAGCCATGGTGGCTCACTCCAGATGAGAGGCCAGAGAAGACAGCACTGTCACAGCCAGGCAGAGACAACTGCAAGCAAGGAAGTCACTGCAGAGGTCAGCATGATGGTCAAGTTCAGTGAGTGCCAGGCAGGTCCAGACTGACAAGCCAGGACTGCGGTCAAGCCAGAGCATCCATCTGCACATCTGCATATGCGTCAAGGGTCTTTGTGGCTGGATATATCCAAAGCTATGGCCGTAACTTAGCAAGAAACCAAGACTCCCATGGTGTAGCATGGAAAAAGAGTTGAATGTAAGTAGAGTTCCTGGACACATGGGTGGACCTTTCAGATATATTAGGGCACAAAGCCCCAGACAGATGTGAGGGTAGCCATGGAAGAGATCCTCCAGTCCTCTGTTCCACCAGCAGAACTATTGATGGAAGAGCAGGGCCCCAGATGAACTCTTCCTCTACGATAGAACAGTCAAAGCAGTCACCTTGGGTTCTGTCTCAGGATATCTCTATTCAAATCTCCTACAGCAGCCTGAGCTCAGGGATCACTGCAGCTCATTCAAGGCTTCAGCCAGTCAACTTACAACATCCTCCAAGCATGGAGACTGCACAGCACTCCAGGGCACCCTTCTTCTCCTGCCCATCTGTCATGAGGAAGGAAAAAATGGAACCTGTCCTGCTTCTGTTGTGGCCCATAGTGTCTCATTCCTCTTCCCATCACTATAGTAGAAGGCCTAACTGTTGAATCAATAACCTCCTGAGAGGCATTTGAAAGCTTCTTCTTAACTCGCCCAAAGCCCGTAGTTTGTCAACATCTTTTATGTAGTATAATAGAATGTTTCGGGTTGCAAAGGACCTTTACAGCTCATATTGGCAAACTTCCCTGCTGTGGGCAAGAGCCTCTTTCACTAGGTCAGATTGATTAAAGGTCTGTCCAACCAAACCTGAGCTTTTGAAGGGATGGAGTGTCTATAAGTTCTCTGGGAAACCTGTTCCAGCGCCTAACTACCTTCATCATAAAGAATTTATTTTTATGTAATCTAAATCTACTCTCTTTTGTTTAAAACAATTTCTTCTTGTTCCTTCACTACAAGGCCTGCTAAAAAGCCTCTCCATCTCTCTTATAAGCCCTCTTTATCAACTGAAAGACAGCTATAAGATCTCCCTGAAGAGAAGGTCTCCCTTCTCTTCTCCAGACTGAACAACCTCAGCTTTCTCAGCCTGTCTTCACAGGGCATGTTCCATCCCCCCAGTCAGTCTTGTGACCCTGTTCTGGATCAGCTCTAGTAAGTCCATGTCTTTTCCCATGGCTGGACACGGAATTCCAGGTGTGGTCACACAAGAGTGCAATAGAGGGGCAGAATTGCCTTCTTCAGCCTGCTAGCCACACTTCTTTTGATGCAGCCAAGGACATGGTTTACTTTCTGGGCTATGAGGGTACAGTATCAGCTCATGACCAGTTTTTAATTTACCAGCAACCCTTATTTCTCCACAGGGCTGCTCTCAATCCATTCCTCCCTCAGTGTGTACAGATACTGCTGATTGCCCTGACCCAGGTGCAGAACCTTGCACTTGGCCTTGCTTAACTTAATGAAGTTCACATGGACTCACTCCCCAACTCTTTTAAGGTCCCTCTGGATGGAACCTCTTCCCTCCACCATATGAACTCTACCACTCCCCTTGTCATCTGTAAACTTGCTGAGAGTACACCCAATCCTGCTCATTATGTCCTTGACAAAGATATTAGGTAATACTGGTCCCAATACAGATGCTCAAGGGACACCCTCAAGGGGTGAAACCACTTGATACTGGTTTCACCTGGACATTGAGCCATTGACTACAGTTCTTTGGATGTGGCTATCCAATCCATTCTTTATTCACTGAACAGTCCATTCATCAAAACTTTATGTCTCCAATTTAGTGACAAGCATGCTGTATGAGACAACATCAAAGGCCTTAGAGAAGGTAGATGACATCCATAGCTCATCTCTTGGCCACTGATGCAATCAGTCCACTGTAGAAGGCCTAGACTAGATTAGGACTGACTAGATTAGTCAGTCATGATTTGCCCTTGATGAAGCCATGTTGGCTGTCTCTAAACACCTCTCTGTCTTCATATCTTGACATATCTTCCAGAAGGATCTGTTCTGTGACCTGAGCAAGGTGAATCTCTCTGCTCGGTGGTTCCCAGAGTCATCCTTTTTACCATATTTAAAAATTAGTTTTATATTTCGCTTTTCTCAATCACTGAGGACTTCACTTGAGGAAACATAAAGCTGAGCATGTATATTGATCAAATCCCAAGTAAAGCAGAAGATTCAAGTACTCCAGTCCACAGCCCTTTCTGCTCCTGATACAGCCCTGGATGCTGTTGTTTTCTGTGCAGCCCAGGTGCAAATAGCTCCCAACAGCACCAGAGGGCAGAGGGATGCCTGCCAAAGGGCCACGTGTTCAGGCGATGGGAATTAAAAGCACTGGAAAATGTGGACATTAATCCCGCTGCCTCTCGCATGCTAAGTGAGCACTCTACCACCTGAGCAAATTCTCCATCCTCTGCAGCTCTGCCTGAGGGCCTCTCCCCTCACAGGCACCCACCCCTGACTCAAGGTGCCCTGCACCTAAAGCCTCAGCTTCTTTTAGCCTCGCTCTCACACCACCAACAACTCAAATGATAATGTTCTTACCATTAGTGATCCAAGACAACACCAGTGCTCAAATCCACAATTTTCTGCTCATCCTGGTTCATTCAGAAATGTCTTGTCTGATCGTCTTCCCAAACTCAGGCAAGAGCTTAAGTCTGGGCAGCCTTTTGAAAGAGAGCCACTGGGGGAGGGCTAAAAACACAGCAGCACAGCAGAATCTGGGCCAGAGTCAAAAGGATACTCCTTCGAGCCGGAGTTGAACCAGCGACCTAAGGATGGCCGTGCA
>JAWMRA010000078.1:116307818-116344930 GCA_035584735.1 Pseudotriccus pelzelni
ACAGCTGGACTCTCTTCAGGGGCACACAGAGCTTATCTATATCCTGCTGTAACTCCCCTTCATTCCCTTTCACTCTGCTCTCTTCTGCCCTCCGCTCAAGCATCAGACAAAACAAAACTCTTCCATAACCTACACCTAAGCACTAGAAGGTCATGTGCAAGTCCTATGAATCTCTCTTTCTCCAAGCTGAATGTGCCCACTCTCCTCAGCCCATCCTTATAGAGAAATCTCCATTCCTTGAGATCCTTGGTGGCTCCCCACTGAGGTTGCTCCATTCTTGTACAGGGCTTGATATTTGAGAACTGTCAAGCAAAGACAGAGAAAAGCAGTTCTTCTGTCAAACTGCCTGTAGTGCTTTTGATACAGCCCTGGATGTTCTAGCCTTTTGTAAATCCAGGGTATACCATAAATCTCAAAGGACATCCCTCAGAGGACAGTGGCCTTTGCCCATTGGAGAATGCGGGCATCGATCCCACTGCCTCTCACACGCTAACCAAGTGCTCTACCACTTGAGCTAATTCCCCATCCTGCAGCTCTGCCTGAGGGCCTCTCCCCTCAGAGACATCAACCCTGATTCAGGAGGCCCTGCACCCACATTGGCATTGCTCTCAGACCACCACCAGCTCATCCACTCACTTTTCTATTTGAGGTGCCCCTTACAACCTTAGTGCTCAGAAGTACCATCCTCATCCTACAGTTCCCCCCAAAACCTCCTCCGTTGGTCATTTTCCTAAACTCAGTCAAGAGATCATGGCTGGGTAGCCTTTGAAGGGAATCCACCTGGAAAGAGCCAAAAAGGCAGTGGCACAGCAGGATCTGGAACAGAGCCAAAAGGATACTCCTTTGAGCCAGAGTTGAACCAGCAACATAAGGATGGATGTACAAGGAGCCTACAGTCCTCCGCTCTGCCAGCTGAGCTATCAAAGGAAGCATAAGGCCAAGTACACTACCTTGCCCATCACACATTCATCCAGCACTTCCCTAGCCACAGCAGACCATCTCGTTTCTATTCTAGCATCCTGCTTCAAACTTCAAACAGCCCCACTATCAATATCATAACACCTTACTCAATCCCTTTTGCATGTCAAATTTTGCAAACTGCAAATAGGAACACTCCACAAGCTCCTTCGACATCATCCTCTACAGCTGCACTCCTCACGGCCAAAAAGAGCTTATCCATATCCTGCTACAACTTCTCTCAATTCCCTTCCACGGTGCAGTCTTTTGCCTTCTGGTCAAGTACCACATGAAAGGGCAGTCATTGCTTTATTCCTATGAGCTGGAAGGTCACGTGTAAGCCCTCCAAACCTGTCTTTCCCCTGACTGAACATTCGCATTGTCGTCGACCCATCCACCTAGAGGAATACCTTCATTCCTTGAGACTCTTGGTGGTTCTCTTCTGAGGTTGCTCCATTTCATTAATGTCTTTCCAGTACACAGGATCTCAAAACTGGAGACATTAATTGAGATGACATTTTACATCTATCAAGGAAAGTTGGAGGAAAAAAGGTCCCCTGTTAGATTGCCTGTGCTGCTCTTAATGCAGACCTGGATGTTCTCCTGCTCTTTGCATTATGGGTATACTGCAAGCACTAAAGGCCCCAAGAGGACACAGGGCCCTTGCCAAAGACTTTGTGTCCAGGCAATGGGACACATGAAAAGCATTGGAGAATGCGGGCATCGATCCCGCTGCCTCTCGCATGCTAAGCGAGCGCTCTACCACTTGAGCTAATTCCCCACCCTGCAGCTCTGCCTGAGGGCCCTATCCCCTCTCAGACACCTACCCCTGATTCGGGATGTCCTGCATCCAAAGCCTGGGCCTTCCATCATCCTGCTCTCATATACCACCACCAACATTCCTGCTATATGTGATCTCAAATAAATTCAGTGGTCAGGGCCACAACTCCCTGACCAGAGTTCTCCCTCAAAATGTCTTGTGTGGTTGTCTTCACAACTAAAGATCAGAGCTCAGCGCTGGACAGCTCTTGAAGAGAGACCACCTTGGCAGGGCCAAAAGGCAGAGGTGCCACAGGACCTAGGCCAGAGCCAAAAGGACATTCCTTCGAGCCGGAGTTGAACCAGCTATCCAGTTGAACTAGGATGGCGTACAGTCGTCTGCTCTACCAGCTGATCTATCAAAGGAAGTACAGGGCCATGCCCATTACCTCGCCCATCACACACTCATCCAGCACTTCCACTGCCATGGCACAGCATCATGCCTCTGTTACAACATCCTGCTTCAAACAGACTCAGCTCCAACATCACAACACATTGCTCAATCCCTTTAGCCCATCAAATCAAACAAAACCCACAAACAGAAACACTCCACAAGCTCCTTGGACATCATCTTCTACAGCTAGACTCTCCTCATGGCCAAACAGAGCTTACCATATCCTGCTGTGACTTCCCTTCATTCCCTTTCACTGTGCTGTCTTTTTCTCTCCAGTCAAGAACCATATAAATATACAGCCACTCCTCTACTCGTGCATGCTGGAGGGTGATGAACAAGACCTCTGATTCTTTTCTTCTCCAAGCTGAACTTTGTCCCTTTCCTCAGCCCATTCTCAAAGAGAAATCTCTTCATTCCTTGAGATTATTGGTGGCCCTCCACTGAAGTTGCTCCACTTCATTGGTGTCTTTTAAGGTATTGGGAATGAAATTTGGAAATGGCTGCAAATTGTGCTGGGGAGGTGTAGATGAGGAAAAAAATTTCATGGAAACAGTTGTAAAGCACTGTGATAGTCTGCCCAGGGAATTGGTGGACTCACTATCCCTGCAAGTGTTAAAAAATTGAAGACATGATTTAATGATAAATCAGGTGGTAGTGCTGGGTTGACAGTTGGACTTGATTATCTTAAAGGTCATTTTCAACCTTAGCTATTCTATGATTCTATGATCTGTCAAGCAAAGAGAAAGTCAGTTCCGTTGTTGAACTACCTGCAGTGCTATTGACAAAGCCCTGGATGTCGTTGTCCTCTGTAAATCCAGGGCACACCATAAATCTCAAAGGACATCCCTCAGAGGACAGTGGCCTTTGCCCACCAAAGGGCCCTGTGTCCAGGGGATGGGAATGAAAAGCATTGGAGAATGCGGGCATCGATCCCGCTGCCTCTCGCATGCTAAGCGAGCGCTCTACCACTTGAGCTAATTCCCCACCCTACAGCTCTGCCTGAGGGCCTCTCCCCTCACAGGCACCCACCACCGATTCAGGATGCCTAAAAGACACTGCAGTGTCTGTGACAGAGCCAAAAGGACACTCGTTTGAGCCAGAGTTGAACTAGCAACCTAAGGATGGCAATATTAAGAAACCTGCAGTTCTTCTACTGAGCTGCTGAAGGAAGCATGGAACCTGTTGCTGATATTCTGTTATACTCCATAACATTGCCATGTTTTACCTTATACAACATATTTTCCTGTCTTCAAAATATTGCTACCTCCACCTAGATGTACCATCATCAGACCCACCCCCTCATCAGAGTCTGGTCCGATTTCCCCAGATCTCTCAGCATAAGTCTTCCACTGACAGAGATCCTAAGCTTATTTCACTGACTTCATTTCCATGAGTGCCCTATCCATCTTGTCCGTTAGCTGTTTCTCTGCTTCTTGTCGTTTTTACCTCCCACAGACATCACATTGCTTGCTGCTGTGGAGGGCTGCAGTGGGCAGTGATCCTAAGGTGGTGAAGGAGAATGCCATTCACCCTGAGAAAAATATGAATGGACAGAAATCCATGGTTTTGGCGTAGGAAGTAGCCAGCAAACTCCTGTGTTCTTTTCACTTTCCATTTATTTTATTTTCTTCTATTTTCTCATAATGAATGATGATTATCACATAACTAGTAATGTCATTTTTCAAGGGACCCACAGGGAAGCTTCTTTACAGCTGATACTCTATGTTACATAGTTCTTGTCTTTACTTTTTTTGTTTCTTCATTTGTACCTAACAAAATCATTTTTCTCACTCATATGAATTGCACCACCAGTATCTAGGTCTCTTTCCTATTACTGAATCATCACCAACTTGCATATGTTATCTCAGTGTGCAGAGAGTTGTTTTGGTAATGTACTATTTGTAGGCAGGACAGTTTTCCCAAAATCAAAATAAGAACATATGTCATCTTTTGTTAATTGTTGAAAGTACTCCTGTTAGTAGTCCAAAAAAATTCTGAGCAGAGTGTACAACTTAGATTTTTTATCTTTTCAAAGCTACATTCTGTTCAAATTCGTATTTTTTATGAGATTGTTTGAGATATGGGGAGGACAGAAGATGTCTTTGGGTCTGTGGAAAAAGAAAGGCTGGCAATTGATTGTCTGGTGCCTGCAACACACATGGATTTTGAAAGTAATACCCCTTCCTTCCCTTTTTTTTTTTTTTTTTTTTTTTTTTTGTGATTCTAATTGCTGAGGTTTGTTTTCAGCTAAGAAAAGGGATAGATTGCATAATTTTCTTAAATACTTGGATGGCACATAATGTCATTAGTCATGCAAGACTTAGCCTGTTTTTCCAGTTCTTATATTTCATGTTTTATTGTGTTTAGGACACATGTTAAAGATGACCAAAAATTTAAGTTCAAGGTACAATATGAATGGTATATTAAGTATGATTGAATGTGATCCCCTTTATGCTCTTAGAGACATGTTTAAGGAGCTATTTATGACCTAGGGTTCTATGACTTGAGTTCAGCAGAACTGAAGAGATTGTTGGCAGAGGCTGTTCCCAAGCTCTTATCAGTCTTGGTATCGGCAGAATGTCTTCCAGGCAGGAACTGTCATCAGGAGCAAAGCAGTTACATTTTACTGGAGGAATATCCTGTACTGGGGGTTCAGAGGAAAATCAAGTAGGACTCCACTTTGAGGTTAAATTTGTTAGAGGAAGTGTAAGCACACTACCTTTGCACCACAAGTTTTTTTGGTCATAGCAGTCATGGCTAGCTCCTGAAACACTCAAGGACAATATTTACAAAATGTATTATATCTTGACTGTGACTGAATTAGTTTAAAACACTACTAAATGAGTTTTGAGGCCACTAGAGGTCAGCACTAGTCATTAAATTAATGTCTCTGAAAAATCATATTTCCGATTCTTCAAAGGGAGTGGTGATTTATGAAAAGATACACTTTTATCTACGCTTCTTTTGCAAGTGTGTGTCAGCTCACAATGCCACCGCTTCAATATGGCTGGAAGAAAACCCTTTTTCCTCCATGCTGTGCTTCCCCAGCACTGTGAGCCAACAGTCACACACGGTACCTTTCAAGCCGTACCTGTCCTCAGATGCCATAGTGCTGACTACAGTCAGGGGAAAAAGGCAGTATTGAGTCCCGTCCTAGCAAAGGCTTCCCACCAGCATAAACAGCCCAGACTAGTTGACACTACACTCTCATGAGACCCCACATGGAATCACAGAATCATAGAATCAACTGGGTTGGAAAAGACCTCCAAGACCATCAAGTCCAACCCTTGATCCAACATCGCTGTGGTTCCTAGACCATGGCACTAAGTGCCACATCCAGTCTCATCTTAAAAACCTCCAGGGACGGTGAATCCACCACCTCGCTGGAGTACTGCATTTAGCTATGGGGACCCCAACGAAAGGACATGAACCTGCTGGAGCAAGTCCAGAGGAAGGACACAAAGATGATCAGAGGGCTGGAGCACCTCTCTTATGGAGACAGAGTGAGAGAGTGAGCCTGGAGAAGAGAAGGCTCTGGGGAGACCTTATAGCACCTTTCAGTACCTAAAGCAAGGCAGCTGGAGAGGAACTTTTCATAAGGGCACGTAGTGATAGGGTAAGGGCTAAAGGCTTTAATCTAAAAGAAGGTATGTTTAGAATAGATCTTAGGAAGAAATTCTATACTGTAAGGGTGGTAAGGAACAGAAACGGATTCCCCACAGAAGCTGTGGATGCGCCATCCCTGGAAGTGTTCAAGGCCAGGCTGGATGGGGCTTTAAGCAACATGGTCTAGTAGCTGATGTCCCTGCTCATCATGGGGGGGCTGGAACTAGATAATATTTAAGGTTCCTTACAACCCTAACCATTCTACAGTCCTATGACAATCATCTTCCACTGCTTTAAGGACTGTCTCAGAAGTGCAGCAGGGGGAAATTAGGCCCAAAGACAGGCACTTGAAATGAGGGTTAACTCATTGTGCTTTTCCACCCTGTGCTTCGGAAAGACGCTTTCCTTCTATTGCAACTCCTAACTGTGTTTTCCATCATCACTGTCTGGGCTTCTGCAAGCACAGACACTGTTTACAAAATTTTAATATAGCTACTATAGATGGGCAATTTAATACAGAATTTTCTTTGCCATAAAGAAAATAATGTTGCCTGGATAAGCAGTGTGATCATCATGTTTTTAAACAACCTTTAAAAAATCTTTATCTTTGTTGAAACCTGCTAAATTATGCAAATGGGTTGGCAATCATAATGCAACAAATGCCTGTGAATTATTATCATGCTGCAATCTGTGCTTTCAGCATATATCACCATGTCCTTTAACACAGTAGCTGACTAGGCATCAATACACAAAGTTCATTCTCAGTGTAATAGAAGCACCTCTTCTATCAAAACTTTCATGTTCAGACCCTTTGTGTCACTTCCACTCAGGACATCAGAGCTGGAAAGAAGATGCCTGAACACACTGTTCAGAACTGCTATATCTATATTAAAAGATTTTTTATAGGGTTTTGTAAGTGTCTGTATATATGTATATATATAGAAGACTTATTTTCCCTCTGTTTTTTGTTTATTTGTTTTTCATGTTTAAGAAAACTGGCTCTGAAATACCATCCTGACAAGAATCCAGACAATCCAGAGGCTGCAGAAAAATTTAAAGAGATCAACAATGCTCATGCAACCCTGACTGATCTGTCCAAGCGAAACATATATGACAAATATGGATCATTAGGGCTCTATGTGGCAGAACAGTTTGGTGAGGAAAATGTCAACACCTACTTCATGCTCTCAAGTTGGTGGGCAAAGGTAACCTGTTATTTTCTGTTGGAAATCAAATGTTACAATGCACATGGACAATTATATGCACAAGGAACCCACTGAAAAATGTGGTTTCTCTACAGGCTTAACAAATAATAGGATCTGACTCTAAACTGCTACTAAAATTTTTAAAAAGCGACAACATTATCTGGAAAATCAACAGAAAATATAATGTAAGCTTAGACTAGTGCTAATATAGTAAGTTTTTTTTTTTTACTTGGTGAATAGTTACAGTACATGTTTTGTAACACTTTTAAACATTCATTAGGTTTGAATCTACTGCTCCAGGATAATTTTGACTTTCTTTTCAGTAATGACTAAATAAAAATGACTCATTAGCCAAAAACAAGAAGTCCCACTTATGTGATAGCCAGTTAATTAATTATTACCCTACAAATTTAACTATCTCATTTGCTATATATGCAACATAAGTAAGCAATAATAATACTGTGTTTATGGCATCGTGTACATGTCCTGGTGAGAGAAAAGAACCAGAAGAAAAGCTTAGAAGAATGGAATGGAGGAAGAGAGTAGGAAAGGAAAATAATATAACAAAACCTTGCATATTGCTCAAGGTAAAACACATCATGGGCTGTTCTAGTCATAAAGGAGTTGGGTTCACGTGGTCTCTTATCTTACCAGTTTCCTCTGTTGTTTGTATATATCAAATCCAAGTGCTTCTGCAAATATTGAAATGTTACAGATATGCAACAAAAAGAATTGCAAATGTGCAAAATCCATGCTGTCCCCACCTGTTTGCAGCAGCAGAAGCACAGGAAACTAAAGACTGTAATGGAATGCATAGGAAAATGATCTGTACTGTTTGAAGCAAACATACTATGAGTTCTTTCATCCAAGAACTGTGGAACACAGATTCCTGTGTTCAGCACGGATCAGGCCAATGCTGCACTGCTCTGCAGTCCCCTTTCAAACTGGGAAGTCACTTGGGCACTTTGTGGGCCTGAGAAGCCATAATTTGTCTGCTGAATCAGGATGAGATGGAAGCTGCTCAAATGCAGTGAATTAAACCAATGAATAAAATACTGGTATTTAAATTAAACTTAAAAAGGCACGGTTGCCCCCTCAGAGACAGCTGGAGGCTGCCTGCTTGTAGCTGCTGTAGCTGACCCCTGCTGCAGGCTGGACACCCCACTATAGCTGCTGAATGGATCATTCCCTTCTTTTCGGTGTCCACCATCTCCTGCAGCCTCCTTGTCACAATTTAGGTGCCAGGAAGCATTGCCTTAGCAGCAGTGTTGAGTCCTTTAACAGCCTTGGTAAACAAGATTTTCTTCACTGTTTGCTGTGCTTATTTTAATCTTTATTTGCTCTTCTACTTACTGATCTTTAATGGCGATTTTATGAAGGATGAAATCCTCTGGGGTTAGAAAATCAGAAACAGAAATAACAACTGTGACTTTGACTCATATGGAGAGCACTGGAGAGTACAGAGAAAAGTTAGTAAGTCCCTAACAGCTAAAGGAGGAATACGAGTATTGTTTCAAGAAAGTTGTATCACAGAGGTGAGATAAGATATGCTGAATAGCAAAAGTAATCACTGATTTATGGGGTTTATGAATTTTGTACAAAAAATCCAAAATATGTATATAGACACATTGGAGGATTTGAAGATTGCCACTCTCCCTCAACCCAAAATCTGGCCACTTCCAAAGCATAAAGAGGCAACCAAATGTGTTTTTTTAAAATTATAATACTATCTGAGTCTGAGGCATCGTGTACAGGTAACCACTGAACCCCTAATTTTCTCCATTCTGGTAGAAGACAATAGGGACCACAGCCTTCACTTGTTATCTGCCTCTTCAGCTGCAAACATTCCCCTTCCCCGGTGAGCTCATGGTCATAAAATCTGACAATTGTGAGGAGGTTTATCATTAGCAATAAGGAAACCCAATGCAAAGGAGAAATGCAAAATGAAGATTACTTTTTTTTCCAGAGTGTCAGACTTCTTAGCAGCCGTATTAAACTAGGAACATACAGATATGGGTAAGGGGAAATTGAACTACTTCTTCACTGGCAGGCAAAAGGCTTGTTCATTTAACTGTTATAGCAAAAACCAATTCTCCCTCTACCATGAAGACAACTTATCAATCACATTAATAAAATGATTCTTGATTTACCACCTGTGATAATATAGGCACATGAAATCTTGAAATACTAAAGTTACCACTAATAAATTCAAGGGGTTTTTTCCCCTCTGTATACTTTTTTTTTCATTCTATACATACTGGTGATTTATTCCTCATTATGGCATAAATGATAAACAGTCAGATAACTTATTTTAGGGATTATGGCATTTAGAACAGTTTTAGATGTCTATTGGAAGGAAAACATTTTTAAAAAAAGTCAGTGTCCTTTTTATTTAAGACCACTCTAGATACATGCCTATTAATATTAGGCATATAAATAGTCTTGTTACCTTCAAAGATGCTCCAGTCGGCCCCCACTAATGTTGTCTGAGACACGCATACATAACAATGTTATTTACATACCTCCACTGTCAAAGTCTGACAATATCCTGACATTTGTGCTTATTTTCTCCCTCAACAGCATGTTGCCTTATGAATATAATGAATAGTCATTAAAGAGCAGACTGTGTAACCATAATGCTAAAGCCTAGCTATACCTCCAACCCATATATACCTGGTGCCTACAAAGCTCTGCTGCTTTTACTTACACATTTACAGAATCATAGAATGATTTGGTTTGGAAGGGACCTTAAAATTCCAAGCCCTCCTCCATGGGCCGGGACACCTTCTGCTGGACCAGATTGCTCAGAGCCCCATCCAGCCTGGCCTTGAACACTTCCAGGGATGGGACACTCACAGCTTCTCTGGGCAACATTTCCGGTGTCTCACCATTCTCACACTAAAGAATTTCTTCCTAATATCTAATCTAAACATATTCTCTTTCTGTTTATTTCTACATATCAGCTTTGATTCGCTTTTCAGGAATGTCACTGGATTTCCTTTGGTCTTATACCACTATGTCCAAGAAGAGATGTGGAGTTTTCTCCTGTGTCACAGACATCTCACTGCAGGCCAGGATCCATCCCAGGTCAGGAGTCAGGCTGCTGTCATGTTCCATAGAGCACAGAGTGGCAATGCTAGCCTAAAGACTCCTCTCCTGCAGGTCCCCCATCCTATTGCTGCGATGCAGCACACACACGAGCAACTTGCGAGCTGTGCTGTGAACCTGGGCAGTGACCTGGTCTGGAGGAACAAAAGCTCTGTAAATTAATTTTTTTTGGCTCTTGACTCTGACTGAGATCTCTGGTCTTGGCCCCAGGCCCTTGTGTTGGCTCTGCTGAAGTCTCTTGCTTTGTGCCACAGGGAAAAGAGTGAGTAAAGGGCCATGTGGGTGGGAACTTTTTGCTGCCTGAGTCCCCAGATCGAGAAATTGTAGACCGAGGAGTATAATTTAGGAGATGTCACCTGTGTGGTCCTGCACAAGCTCATGTGGAGAAAAAGAGACACCCCCAATGGGCAATTCAAATCCTCACATGGCTGAATTACCCTCTGGAAGACCTTTCAGCTTCCCTTTGACTATGTGGAGAGCCCACAGGGGCTGCAGTCCTAATTCAGATGCTTTAGTTCAGTGCCTAAAGTTATGTGGGATGCATCTGGGTCTTTGCTTCTTTTTCTCTCAGCTTTGTTATTGACAAGAATCTGACAGTAAATAAGTGTTTGCAAAAATGATCTTGGGCAAATGAGTCATTTTAAAGATGGAAATGAGTCATTTTAAGGTGGGTGGGGTTTTGCATACTGCCTGGAGGGCTTTTCTGAGGGCCATCAGCTGAAGACAGACTTTTAAAAGCTGAGCATGTGTGGGGGGCCTGTTGGTTGGTGTCTTCTTTGTGGATGTGGTCCTGAGTGACAAGGAGGAGCTTGCGAGTGAGGAGGCCTTTGGAATATCTGGCCCTTGCTCAGGCACTGGGCCAGCAGCTGCACTCCTGAGTGACAAACCCTTTGGAATCAGAGTTCCTCTGATGATCTGCCTTTACCTGTCAGAGGCTGCCACGAGTTTGAGCAAGGTCACTGCTGACGGGTTTTTCGTCCCGCTGTGTTTAACCCAGGGCCTGTTTGCAGTCTGTGGCTTGCTGACGGGCTGCTACCTCTGCTGCTGCCTCTGCTGCTGCTTCAACTGCTGCTGTGGAAAGTGTAAACCCAAGGCACCCGAGGGGGAACAGCAGGAGTTTTTTGTGTCTCCAGAAGATTTGGAAGAGCAAATTAAGAACGACATGGAAAGAGGTGTGTATTGTAGGGGCTTACTGTGTGGCAAAGCTGTTCAAAACAATCTTTAAAGCCTGCAGTCCAGATGTTCTGCTCACAGTGCTGAGGCTGTTTCCAGACTTCAGTGGAGACGTGCCAATTCACTCTAGCTAAGACCATGGCCCAGTGAACTTCCCAAGTCACGTATTAATGCAAAAATAAAATTATGGCACTAGCAGCTAAATATCTCCCGTATCTCTTATGAAACGCTTAAATATTAAAAGTCTCAGGGCTTATTTTAAGAGGCAATGTTCACCCTGTAGCCCCCATGACCACGTTGCTTCATATCCTAGATCCTGTAGTCACACATTAGGCTCTGCTGGAGTGGTGCATGCCACATCTGATTGGCCTGAATAAGCTGTCATTTGGGTTTTATTCGTGTAAAATTTATCCCTGCCTATGATGGACTAACTGTACCCATTCAAGAAAAGGCTTCAAGAAAAGATGCAATGTTTCCAACAGTGTAGTTGCACAGTAACCCAAGAGAGTTCACACAGGAGCTGCTGTGGTCCTGCCCCTCTCCCATTCAGCCCTCAAGCTGCTCACTCTCTTCTGCACTGGCAGTGGCAATTCTGCTACTTTACCAGGCCTCACTTAGATAAAATCCTTGTGAGAACTAATCCTCTCAAAAACACGTGTAGTTCCTGGCCCATTTAATTCCCTGCTGTGCTCCGTGGTGGGGCAGGCCAAACACCAACCCAGGAGCAAGAGTACCCAGTCAGGAACGTGGGCCTGGGGAAGAGGGAAGACCTTCACAACAGGTTACCCTCTTTTCTTGGTTTTGCTGCATCCCCTCAGCGGCACGTTCAAGTTTTGGCTATGCCAAGGAATGATGGTGGTGATTTTCTGATTGGCACTAGAGTGGGTTGCATACTTCGAAAAAACAGCCCTGTACTAATCTGCTGAAGAAAGGCAGAGTTTTGCCTTCATCTTTAGGGGTAGCAGAAACATCTCAAACTGGTTAGATATGTACAGGGTGAGACATACAATGATTCTTTCCTCAGCAATATGAAGCCAAGGTACCAGGGGAAGACCTAGGATAGTTATCAGTTGCAAATTTTTATAAACTTAGGATATTAGGATTATGCTTTTTTTATGAAGAAGGACTTAAGCAGTCAGCTCACTCTTTCTCTCTTCCATTGTTTTAGAAGATCTTCTGCTGTTATATTCTTACGTTTATTATGCTTAAATTAGCACTGCCAGATTGCAAATGTCATGTTCCCTTAGCAGGAAGACATTTTTCCCCCCCAACTTTTCACACAAATTTACCCTTCCATAAATATGTAACAAAACACTTGTAGTAGTTGAAACAAATGCTATTTTTATAACTGTTATGCCAGTGTGTGGTGTTGTTTTTAAGCTGATTTTGCCTAGAGGCATATCAAGGTAAATACAGTCAGCTTAAAAATTGATTATATACTTGATCAGTTCCTGCAAAGGCAATAAAAACTGTCAGTGAAAACTTTATAGCCACAATGCATTATTTGAAACTAATCTAATAAACTCTATGACTTTTGGCACCTGAAAAGTACAAATCTAAAACTGGTCTTGCTCTTCATGAGACTGTGATACCAAAGCCAAGTTTGAAGTATGGAGATGGAAGTTTGAAGATTTAGGATATTTCAATTATGCCTTTCTTTTTGTTTCTAATTTGGCATGTATTTTCCTCTCTCTCAAAATCCAGCACAAAAGTCCCCAGTGGCAGAAAAAAAATTGCTCCCTCCTTCTGGCACAGGTACCAGAAGGTATTGGTATTCTTTAATTTTAGGCCACCTTGACATCCCTTTACTCCCACCAAGTCTCACTGAGATACCAATTTAAAGAAATAATTTAAAATGTTTAGTGAAGTAACAGTCTGAAAAATTAACATAACGTGGAATTATGTTTTTTAAGTACTTTGAAAACAATATTAAATATATATGTATATTTTTAATATACATCTATATATATTTAATATTATATATTTCTTCAGAAAAAACAAAACTAAATCTTTGCACCTTTCCTGCTCTTCTCTGTCTTGCTACATTCTCCTCCCAATAAAAATCAGCATGCCTCAGTAAAGCAGAATTCTCTTTATTTTAAAATTACTAGAAGCAGGCAATGTATTAGGAATAAAAATAAAAACTTTATGACAAGGGTAAGATGAGCATCATTTCTCCAGCTGAAAGGAAAACAGACACTGCGTTTAGAAAAAACTGAATGACAACCAGATCAAAATGCACTTCCTCTCCCCTTCTTCCCTCCCCCACCAGCTTTAGGGATGCTGGCCAGTAAGATGCAGCTGATTTTTAGAATGGAAAGGACTGTGCTTTTCCACCAAATATTTTCAAATGCTGGTCCACAGAAATTAATACTCATACCTCCCTGTAGGTAAACAATAGAAATGCTCCTGTACATAATTCAGAAACAGACTGTAATCAGTCTTGCAGCAGATTTCATTTTGGAAGAGGAGCTCCTATTAGGATCCAAATTCTTTGCATGCCCTCTGCCCACAGACTGAGCATTCTCACCAGTAATTAATTTTTTTGCTTCCTGCTGTCCCCAGCATCTATATTATCGCTAACCAGAACTTTTTTGCTAAGGTCAAAATGCTCCAGCTAAGGTTTTCAAGCTAAGTTTCTCAAGATAAGGCCACACTTCAAGTTACCCAAATATTTTGCAGTCAGTCACTGCTTTTCCGAGGGGCGTGACAGACATCGATAAAACATCACCATTCCTGATGCTAAAACCCTCAGAGAGCGAGTCCCCGGCAGCTGTTGCTGTGCTTGGTGGGAGCTGCCTGGTGCCAGCCCTGCTGCGTGAACGAGGCCATACGTGTGTTGTGGGTGGGAGTCGAGATTTAGTTTGAATCGACACAACAATAATAATTTTCAGTCCCCCGCATTTGTCATTAACAAAACTGAGGTTTTACACGGCTGACTTCATTCATCAAATTAACACACCATAAACCAGAATTATTTGTAAAAAAAAAAAAAAAAAAAAAAGATGTGTGGCTAAAAATCAGTGACCTATTCCCTAAAATGTAAAAGCAAAGTGAGTTGTCACTGAAGTCAACACAATCATGTCAAAGGCGTCAGTTCTATTGAAATGCTATTTCTCTAGAGAGAATTTCTAGGGGAATTCATACTCCTCTAGATGAAGGCCTTAGTGAAATATTTTAATGAAATATATATATAGTTTTAAGGCTCAGCTAGTACAATATTTCCCTTCAGAGATTAATTTTAGAGCATGTATTTCCATGGGTAGCATGACCATCAGAACTAAAGAAAATTAGGGGTTTGCAAGCCCTGGTGTGTACTTGGCTTACAATGATTTCTTCTCACAGCTAGTGATTCGTACCAGAAAACCGTGACCTAATGTACAATGGAAGACCAAAAATTAAATGTTATATTTGGATTATTACATTTTAACCATGAAATTTTTTAGGGTTTCATATCAAACATGACATTAGAAAGGTGCAAGGTAGGGTAATCTGTGGTGTTATGCCATGATGTTACAGATGACCTGTGAAAATACACTGGCAGAGGAAAGTATCACTTGCTCATCTGCCGCAGGGACATATGCAATAGTTCATCACTTTCCCCCACACACGGGGCAAGTTGACAGATTTTGCTTCCACTGAAGTTGATGGCAAAATTTTTGTTGACTTTTGTGGTCCCAGAGGAGGTGGCATTGGAATTTGGATTGCCTTTGTACTTCAGACTGTAAAGATGCACTCAAAGCAGTTTGGCAGGTTTGTTCTCTCCCGTTTGGTTAGCATAGAACAATGCAAGGCATTTTACAGAAAATGTATTCTGGGAGAGAGAGAAAAAAGAAAAAGAATAAAAGAACCTGAATAACAAAATACTTTCCCAACTCGGAGCAGTAAGTTTTTATCACCTCATTGTCTCCTCCACACTCCATATGATACAAATGTAGGCGAACAGTGAGCAGGAACTATCTATAGAAAGCAGTTTAAACTGTGAATTCTGCCTCACCTCCACTCTGCAGCTTGCCATTAGCAGACTATATTTGTACAGTTTATTATCCCTGTTCTGATACCCCCCCCATCATAAATCTTAAAAGGGTGCAAGCAGCAAAATGCTTGGTGAGGGTGTCAGCTCAGAACTGTGTGCTGATCAGTGGGAGGCAACACGACAGACTTGCACTGGGTCCTGTTCTGTTGCACACCTGGGTATCACAGCAAAATATACTGCTAGTCTCTGCCCTCCATCAATGATCTTCCAGCAAATGAACAACTTGGAGGCAGCAGAGGGTGGGAGGGAGTGCTGCTCAGGAATCTAGAAAATACACAGCAACTTAAAAATGGATTGGAACTGCCAAGCTAATATGAGCCTGAGCTGAGCTCGAAGCATTAATTACTCATATACTTTTAGAAGTTATGAAACAAGTCTGTCTTTGACCTTGTGTCTAAATATGGAATTGCCCATACAGAGAAGCTGCCTGGCATTTAATCATTCTTGCCTTTCACCTTGACAGAGTCAAAGTTGTTCTACCCCCACTGAGGGGAAGCCGTATGGCATGCAATTAGATTCCTACTCTGGGTTAAGTTACTCCTGCACATTACATCTTTTGCCCATGATTCATCCCATCAACTGTCATGTAAACAGGAGGAAATGTCAGATGAGGGTTTTTTTCTGAACATTCGGTCATTTGGGGAAAAAAAGTCATAATTTTTATACAATTACTGTGAAGGCTCTGTTAGTATCAAGATATAGATAGTCTAGAATTTTTCATGTGAAACATTTCACTAAGACGGCTGAACCTTTAAAAGTCAAATCTCTGAGACCTGAGCCCCTTCTTCTCCACCAAAACAATGTGGGTTGGAAAGGCGCCCAGCAGAAGGGCAACCAAAGCTTGTTTATTATCAGAGGGAACACAACAGCCATCAAGGAACTATGTAAAGACTTCACTTTCCTCCACTCAACTTTCTCCACTCTACAACAAATACATTTTTATAGATATATTGGAAAAGCAAACACAAAACTGCACAGAACGAGAAAGTACACAGTAGTAAGGATTTAGACAGTGATAATATGAGATTTTGATAGTTCCAAACTCATTAAAATAGTAATTCCCAGAGTCCTATTGTATATATATTACGTAAGACTTCAAATTCAATTTAACATTTTTATTTAACTAGGTGCCTTTCAGGATATATGTGATTTCTTCCCTCTCAAGTGTATTCCTGCTCACGTATTTTTTCCCTTTTAACTCTCTTCTTTCTTTACTGTTAAAACTGCAAGACTCATTTCTGTCCCGTTCTCGCAAGCGCTGTCAAGGTTAGTGCTTGCTGACTCACAACAACACTCATTACATTCAGACATTTGCAGGAACAAGCACTGGCTATTGGAACAGGCAGGAACATTGAGTCTGCATTCTCTGCAAAGCACCAGGTCCAGCAAATGTCCAGTTTAACAGCAGCAGCAATAGTCACCCAGAAACCTGCCGTTATATGAGCACAAGGAGTAAGAGCATTTGTAGACTTGGTGTGGGCATTGCCACCTCTTTGGTACCCACACAGTTGTCTGTGAAACCAAGATTAAGCCGTAGCCAGAACTGCGGATGAAATACTGCGGTGCTAACAAGAAATCTGACGTGGTACCAAGTAGAGGGTTCTTACAGTGTTTTTTGTCCTCCTCCCCAATTTAGATGGAGAAACTCCTATCGTGCTTCAGCCGACTAAGGTAACGGAGAAGACGCAACTAATTGGGGACAGCCATCGGAGCTATCGCACAGACTCCTAGAGCAGAAGAGCACGACCTGTTGGTGCTGCTCACTGAGTCCCACAGCCAGAAAAACCATGTGATAAGTTCTGCAGCCTGTGTTTGTAGTTGTCTTTAAGCTAACCAAGAGTAAACTGCGAGTTATTTCCTATCAAGGCAGAATCTTCCTCTAGACCACTTCCAACAGGTTGATACCTGCACTGTGCATGGAGATACCTATGGCCAGCACAGAGCTCTACAGACAAGCATGCTGGTCTCTCACGGCATCAAACTGCCAGGCTCAGCATGGTCTTTCCATTTAGTAATATTCCCTCTGGTATAGCTGTTCTTCTCCCTGCCCTCAACTGTAGTTTCACCTCCCAGGCACCGTCCCCAGTCCCCGTCCAGACACACTGACTCCACCTCTCCCTGTTCCTGGAACTTTCCTTGCCTGTAGCACTTTTGCTGGATGTGAAACATTCCTGTGAGGGAGCCCAGAAAGTGTTCTTTAGCAGGCCTCATTGGTAAAGTTGGTGGCAAGACAGATGGGGCTCTCCTTCCCAGAGAGGAAGCGCTCTTTGGAAAGCAGCTAGCAGCTTGCTGGGACCCAGCTCTGGCGATTATAAACCTGAGCCAGGACAAAGTGCTCGGGAACTGTTCTGCTGGTGGTCACAGATCAGGTCACTCCAAATCCAGGAGCTTCATCCAGAAGTACACACTGGCTCTCTGTCTTCCGCTGCACAAGCTGAAAACCCATGAGACAGTGGGCAAGTGCCACGTGGAGAGGAAGGCTGGCCCTGGGCTGCCCCAGAGCTTCTCTCCTCTTCCCACAGCCCTGTGGCAGAGGTCCCCCATTTGCTTCTGAGCCAACAGTTTTCTGCCAGCTGGCTATTTCCCATGCCCCTGGCTTCTGGCCCCACTGCCCTGCTGGCACTGGGCTGGGAGCCATCACGCCAGTGCAGGCACTGGGGCTGTGGGAGCAGTGAGGACTTGGCAGGGAAAGCAAGCAGCAAAGGAGTGACTCTTCTCCTCACCAGCTCAGCACCAGACTAAATCCTCCCCTCTGGTCCAGGCAAAGGGGCTTTAAGAGCACATGACATGATTTTGAATTAAGAGGTAGTGATGAGGTGTATGTTCAGGTGTACCGTTGCACAAGTCGGTGGAGATATATGTGGGTATGGCTAAAGCAAGCATTAAGAAATTAGGCCCTTAGTTTGTAAGAGCTAAAGGAATACCTCTTAGATCTTAAACTTAGCACTTCACTGATTGGACATAGTAGTTTAAGCCTGAGATTTCTCCTTATTGATCATGTTACATCAATCATTGTCAGTTCTGCGTATTTACTATTTTTGTGTGCTGTGGTCGAAAGGGGGTTGCAATGTTCCACTAAACTATACAGACCAGTAAATATATAACTAGACAAAAGTGTTATTCCTGTACTTAAAGTTGTATCCCAGAGTTGTGAAACATTATTATCTTCCTTCTGTTCTCACCTTCCACATCAAACGTCATCCAGCTGCAGCTAAATATATGGGAAAAGAGTGTGTCTAATAGCACCAGCTTCAATTCCAAAGTCAAGAAACACTACTTCCAACATTTCTCTAAACGCCCCATAACACATGGACATTTTAAAGGCCATTATTTCCAGTTCAGTTTATATATCTGTTCTCTGGGTGCATGCACTGCGGCCAGCCAATGCTCACATTGCCCTCAGAAATGGCCCTGGTTTTCTGCTTCACAAAAGAGGGAAGGTCTTGCCACGGCTGAGGTTGTGCACAGGCCCTCGTTTCCCTCCTACCCATGGGCTACTCTTGGCCCTCACTTGAACAATGCAAATGATTTTGGGGACCACTCATTGGTACTTAAAGCCAGACTGCCCTCCTGCACCCACTCGGCTCAGCGCACACACGCATCTCTTGGCTTTCTTCACTGTTCCCATTTGCAGGGTTTTTTCTCTGGTGTAAGACATTATCCCTGAATGAAGGAGTAGGGAGAGCATGTAGTATATAACAAATCTGCAGGCAAAGTGATTTCCTAAGTTTCACCGTCTGGGAGAGAAATTCACTGTGAAAATGTCCAAATGTTACACAGTGACTGTTTCCAGTAGAGAGCTGAAAGAGGCACTGGGAGAAAAGTCTGGTGTAAAACTATGTATCATATGTGGAATCCTTTCCAGTGTGAAATCCGTCCTCCTGCTCCCATGGAAGTCATTGGAAACTGCATCTTTGATTTCAACAACAGCTACAGAGCAGGCATAAAGCCAGGGAGGAAAAAGTAAATCCCATAATAACAAAAGCAGCTGGGGAATTTTTTCACATGCAATACCTTCAGTGTCTCTCAGGAGCCCGCTCTGTGGGCCAGAGCCAAAGTTCACTGAAATCAAGGAAATTATCTCCATGGGCTTGAGATGTATCACAAGTCATGTGGTTCTTATTTACACTTCTTAAATGAGAGATTTCTGTCGGGAAAGATTTATGATTTGATCACACAGTGTGATGCAAAGGTGGACAAGCTGCTGCATGTTTGCAAATCCCTTTTACAGACATACGGATTTGTGCAGAAGAGCCACAATGCATTATCTCAGTTAGCAAAATAAATCAGTGACCAAACTTCTGAGTGGGTTGTCCAGGACTTGCAGCTTAAAGATTGGTATCTGAACCCGTGGTTTAATTTCAAACAGGAAACTTACTTTTTGGTGTACCAGGGCATTTACCTCTCTCACTGATGTGAAGATCAGCTGTTCTGAGGACATGTGGAGAAAGAATAAATAAGGATTTCAGGACTTACCTCTTCAATATGATTTTGTTTGCTTTTCAGAAAAATTCCTAACATGAATATATGCTTACATGATCTGTTTCTGTGTACAGTTCAATTGTACACCCAATAATCTTCTCAAAATGTACAGATCCTCAAATTTTTGCTCTGTTTTGCTATATTTATTTATACGTAAAGTACCATGTATTCAAATCTACCTTGGCTGTCAACCACTCTGACTAATAAAGGTTGTATGTATGAACTGTAGCACTCCCTTTACCTTTCCACACTAACAACTTCATTCCAGTAACAGCAAGAGAAGCTGTTGAGACAGCTGTCCAAAATTATGGTTTTGCAAGTGGCAACTCAGGGTTTCCCCGAAGAGGAACTAGGTCTCGGATTGCAGCAGATGTGCCTACCTATGCAAAGCAGCCAGAGCTATAGCTGCACACTACAAGTCCTTTATATAATGCAGAAAGCTTGACTACATTAAAAAAAATCATCAGTGTGACGGAGTGATGTAACACAGCGGTTTTACTGGCATCAGAGCCTATATGAAACTATTTCCCCAGTGAAGGGTGCGTGCAGAGAGTGAAACCATGATGCTGCTGAGGACAACAGCAGAAGTCCAGAGACATCCAGCATCCCATTCAAGGGTTTTGCACCAGTCCAAGAGCCAGCACAGAGTGACAGATAATCTGAGAGTGCTACAAGACAGTAGTATTTCTCACTAGGATGCTTTTCAGTCTCTGTGACCACAGAAGCCCAAGCACTGAAAAAATGGACAAGGGGCAACTGTTTCAGCTGGATGTATTCTCAAATATCTGTCTTTTTTGTGTTTAGATATTAACACATACCCAGATTCACTCAAAATACCAAACAGAAGAGGCAACATAGAAGATTTAGGCATACTACCACGTAACCAGTTATTTACTTAGTTTGTGCATTTTTCTCCCTACAAGTTTGTGAGATAAACCAGTCTGCTTAATCTGAAAAGCTAAAATATAATTGTATGCAATTTAATTCCATTACCTACCTTCCATTAGAATGAATACTGGTATTATTTTAGTCAAAAAAGAGTTATATCTCTACCTCTTTTTAGAATAAACTCACTAAAGAAAAATCAAGAAGCATGCAAAACTGAGCACACTTTAAATTATTTATTTTTTCTGTGTTATCATTTCTGTAGAAATGAAAATGTTCATTGTGCTGTTATGAAGCAGGGAGAAAGACCACAGATGGTAGTAAGCCCCTTCCTCTCCTCCACAAACAAAAGTCAGCTCAGTCATCACATCTGTTTTTTCCTTTTGCTTTGAGAGATGAACAGGTACAGGGTTTCATACAAGAGGACCCAGGTGACAGTGTCACCTGCCCCAGGGTTCGGAAGGCAGTAATATGGGACAAGTGCATGGTAGCTGACACCTACAAGATAACAGAAAGACACTGGTAAAGACACACAATTCCCCACTAATGGGGAGAGTTAATACATGTTAATCTCGCAATGATTTGGGTTGGAAGGGACCTTAAAGATCATCTTGTTCCAACCCCACTTCCATGGGCACGGATGCACCCAGCAGGTTCCTCAGAGCCCCGTCCAGTCCGGCCCTGAACACTTCACTGGGCTGAATCTGAAAACGCTGTGGCAGTACATAAATGTACAGATACAATCTTATTCCAGAAAAGTAGAGTCTAGACGTTTGGAGGAGAGGAGGCTTGGAAAAATGACCCTCAGAATTTCAGCATCCTAATTAACTGCGATGAGATAAAGGGATCTCAACAGGTATCCTACTGCACGGGCTTGCTTTGTCGCAAATTGAACAACATACACCTTGTTTTTCTTTAGAAATTCGGGGGGAGGGTGTTGGCAGTCCCGCATCAAGCACGGCACTCCCAGTTCCCGCAGGAACAGCCGCTCCTGAGAGTCAGCGAGCCGCAGCCCAGAGACTCGGCCTGCAACGAGGCCGGATCTCTTCGAGAGAAACAGCCGTCTTGCAAAACGTCAGACGGAAGCTGTTTACTTCAAAAAGAACGGGGAGGGGGGGGAAAAAGTTGAGCGTCTCCTTCGAGCCGGAATCGAACCAGCGACCTAAGGATTCCCGCGGGGCGGTGCCACTACAGTCCTCCGCTCTACCAGCTGAGCTATCGAAGGGACCTGCCACTCAGCCCGCCGCCGCTCTCTAACAACGCAGCGGAGACGGCTCCGCGCATGCGCGCGGTGCATGGCTCTCGGGCGGACATTGGCTGGGCCGGGCCTTGCTGAGAGCGGCCCCTGCCCCGGGCCGGGCCTATGCCGGGCGGGGCCTGTGTCACTGCAGGGGCGCCCTGGCCGCGGCGGGGCCCAGCTCGGGTTCACCGGGCATCGAGGCATAGAGGTCTGCGGAGACCACCAACATAACGTGTGGGGCCAGTGGCGCAATGGATAACGCGTCTGACTACGGATCAGAAGATTGTAGGTTCGACTCCTGCCTGGCTCGCACTTGTTTTTCTGCTCTCCTGTCACCGCACTCCCTCTCAATTTTCTTTTCTCGTCATCTGATCTCACCATCCTGACTTCATCAGGAACTGTAGTGATAGAACAAGGAGTAATGGGTATTAACTGAAAGAGGGGAAATTTAGGTGAGATACTGGGAAGAAATTCTTCACTTTTGAGTGTGGTGAAGCATTGGAACAGATTGCCCAGAGAGGTTGTGGATGTCTCAAACCTGCCAGTGTTCAAGGCCAGGTTGGATAAGGCCCTGAGCAACCTGATCTAATCCCAAGCTGGCATGGGGGTTGGGACGAGATGATCTTTAAGGTCCCTTCCCTTAACATTCTATGATTCTATGATTTAACCCCATCTGTCCACCCAGCACGTCATTGGAGTGTGGCATCTCCCAAAGCGAAACACCATTGCAGGCTTAAACTTTTCAAACCATTAAACACACAGCTTGTCAAATACTTTAACTGTGCCAGCAACTCAGCTTGATTAACACACCAATGCATTGCATGGGGGGAAAACTGCCTGGGCCCAAGCAGAGGAGTAATGTGCTTGGCACTGGCCTGACACAGTATGGTCAGTCTTCCAAACCACAGCCTAGAAAACAACGGGGGGTTTCTGAAGACATCTGCAACGCTGCTGTGATGTTGTTTTCATGGTGATTATCCATTAGCGTTGAGAAGGGCAATAGCACCCTTGTTGTGCAATCGAATTAAAAGTGTACGATTTTTGCAACAAAACTCAAACATTTTTGGTGTCTATAAAGGCTATGCATGGTATAAAGAACAGCTTGCATTGTAGAAAGCACTGTATAAAGAGCAGAAAGGAGAAGCGAGGAAGGCATCCCCCCGATTAGATTTGAGAGTAGCCGTGGTCATGGAATCATAGCATGGTTTGGTTGGAAGGGACCTTTAAAGGCCATCAAGTCCAAATCCCTGCAATGAGCAGGGGCTCTTCAACTCAGTGAGGTTGCTCAGAGCCGTGCCCAACCCGATCCTGAATGTTTCCAGCAATGGGGCACCCACCACCTCTCTGGGCAACCTGTTACAGTATTTCACCAATCCCACTGTAAAAAACTGCTTTCTTATATCCAGCCTAAGCCTGCCTCTTCCAATTTGAAGCCTCTGCTCCTTGTCCTATTACTGCGTGTCCTTGTAAAACGTCCCTCTCCAGCTCTTTCTGCAGGCCCCTTTAGGTACTGGAAGGTGCTCTAAGGTCTCCCGGAGCCTTGTTTTCTGCAGGCTGAACTATCCCAGCTCTCTCACCCTGTGTTCATAGGAGAGGTGCTCCAGCCCTCTGATCATCTCGGTGTCCCTCCTCTGGACTCTCTCCAATAGGCCCACGTCTTGCCTGAGAAGCCCAGAGCCCGACGCAGCAGTCCGTGGATCGAGCGCAAGTTTCCTATAAAAAGTGAACGAATAACTAACCGAATTACGAGTAAGTAACTGAGGTAGCTCACTAGTGCTCTCCGCATTTGGAATCGGCGTGCCGCGCATCGCTGCGAAGGGCGCTGGTGACGGTCACGATGCGAGGGGGCAGGAAAACGAGTGCGAGCCAGGCAGGAGTCGAACCTACAATCTTCTGATCCGTAGTCAGACGCGTTATCCATTGCGCCACTGGCCCTGCACGCGCGACTCCTCGCGGCCGCCGCCCCCTCACGGAACCCCCCGTCCCGCCGCTCGGCCCCCCCCCCCCTTGCTGGGCGGCGGGGTAGCGCGCATGCGCGGGGCTGCGGGCGGGGCGGGGCGGCTCCTTGTGCGGCCGCTGGGGGGCGGGCAGTAGGTCCCTTCGATAGCTCAGCTGGTAGAGCGGAGGACTGTAGAGGCTCGGCCCGCGGGAATCCTTAGGTCGCTGGTTCGATTCCGGCTCGAAGGAGACGCCGAAAGTTTTTTTTTTTTCCCGCACGTTCCCAGAGCCTTTTCGAACACGTATGGTACAGAAGCAAGTCACGTTTCTTTTTTTCTTGGGACGGGGAAACAAAAGCAAAAGAAAAGACTGCAGAGGTGGCAGCCCCGCGGTAAACATTGAAATCCCTGTTGCAGCAATGCTTTGTGAAATGCTTAGGTTTTTCCAATCATAATATTCATTATGATTGTTATTGTTATCATTGTTGTTATTATATTTAATTATAATATAATAAGATTTAATTGATAATGTTTTATAATAACCACAGCATTGTTAAGGTTGGAAGGGACCTCTGGAGGTCATTTAGTCCAACCACCTTGCCAAGCCAGGGGCACCTAGAGCAGGTTACACAGCAGCACGTCCAGGTGGGTTATGAATGTCTCCAGAGAGGGAGACTCCACCACCTCCCTGGGCAACCTGTTCCAGTGCTCTGCCACCCTCAATGGAAAGAAGTTCTTCCTTGTGTTAAGCTGGAACTTCTTATGTTTTAGTTTATGTCCTTCGCTCCTTGTCCTGTCAATGGGCACCACTGAAAAGGGTCTCACACCATCCTCATGGCACCTACTTTTGAGATATTTATATGCATTAATGAGAACCCCTCTCAATCTAATTATATGTATTTGACATCCTCCTATGTGAAGCCAAAAATATTAAACATTTTTATCTCAATCTTACCTATTTTCGTTATATCATCTTTTCTAAGGTGATCCTTAGTGTGCTAGATCAGCTCTGGACAGTCTCTCATCATTTTGCCTGTTGCTTTACATGAAGCCAAATAATCCTTACTGATTGTGCTTTCTGTGATGCCAGATAATCGTTCTGAGTGAGGGCTGTGAGCATTCTGGCTGATAGGAGTGCAAGAAAGTGCTCCACAGTCTCTTGACTTAGCACAACAGACATGATATTTAGTCCTTTGGTTGTGCCATAAAGGAGGATGTTCTAGGAGAACATGGAGCAGGGGGAGAGGAGCCATAGAGGTATTTTATACAGAAGAGGTTTAATGCAGACAGGCATGGGCTTGCTTAGGACATAGTTAATAAGAAAGCCAGCACTCATACTCTGCTTTCCCCCCATTTTCTATTGTTTCCTTTTTCTTTCAAGTCTTCTTTTCCATTACAGGTGCTACATAGGGTGCAGAAAAATGTGCTTGGCAACAGCTCCTGGCTTGAAGAAAGTATACGTGTCTGAAAGCATCCAAATCTCTCTGCGTAGCAAAGGAAGAATGGAAGTGAAGCTTTCTCCTTCAATAGAACCCACAGTGAGTCTTTTCTCCTAATGAGAGTGTTTCTCTGGGGTAGATTTCATTTTTGAGAGCAAGGAAGACCCACTCTCTCTGGGAATGTAATACAAGTAAGATTATCAGCAGGGAAATAGATTTATGAAGCTCAGCAGGAGTCAGACCTGCAAGCTGCTCATCTGTAGTTACACGCTTTGTCCCTGGCCTCAGACACCTCTATATTAATTAGTATGTTTTTGTTTGTGTGTATTGGACACACAGACGGACACCACCAACAACCTTTTCTCCTTTCTTTTCCAGCATGGTCCAGCGCATCCCTCTCAGGAACTGGTTCAGGAGAAATCCAGGCATGAGAAAATTGCCCATCAGGGAACAGAGGCACCCAGGTGAGCAGACATTAAAGGAAAGACATTTTCTTAGGTGTCTGTTGTCCATACATATTTTCACTCACCAGCCATCAAATCTAAATTCAAAATCTAGAAGTACATCCCTGTGCTACTCCCTGGTGTGAGTCAGGGCATTGACTCCATCCAAGGCCAAAGATTTGGTTTTTTCATTCCCTTATAAACATCTCTAAACTTCTTTGTTCCTTTTCGCTGATTCAGTGGAAATTCTTTTCCCTTCTCCTAAATGATAGCTCACAAAATAAATGCACACTCAGAGTTTGTCCTGAAGAAGGGATCACCTCCTTTACCCCTCAAGCTCCATCTCCAAGACTTTTTTTTCCCCACCCACCCAGAAAGTATTGACACACACGCATTTCTGTGTAGCTGTGTATCTCCCATAAGGGAGAATGAAATCCAGGAAAGAAAAATAACAAAAACAAGAATGAAAACCCTCACAAAATGTAGACACTGGTCTCAGGACTTTATGCTACGCAACTATTCTGCCTCTTGATGAACAGCCTGTTACATTCATGTGACTGCTTGGTTCAGCTTCCCATTCTTCTGGGACACGCTCATGGATCTAAAAGTACTGAACGCTTTTCACTCCAGTAACATCCTATTCAGTGCTTAGATGATTGTGTAGCTTGCGAAATACATCATTTAGGAGCAAGTTATTAGTGACAGTGACCTGCAAGCGCTTAATTATTTCTGTATCTGGTCTCCAGTAAGGGCAAATAATGAGCTGTGTGTGTACACCCTATTAAATCACTTGTATCACTTAATAATGAATGATGCCAGAGATGATAAAAACCCCATTCATATGACGTTTCACTCTGCTGTTCTGAGCCAGTTACCAGAGTGAGGCAGCACAGGCAAACAGTGGGATGGGTACGGGGGGGGACACCTGCTCCAAAAAAGAAATTTTCATCTCCTGTGTTGAAAGAAAAGATTTGTTTGTACTTCAAGCAAAAGCTGTCTCTTCTGCTGGAGAAAAGGGAAACAAAATAAATCTCAGGAGAATATGAGGGTAAAAAGTTTTAGACTGCCTGGAGGATTTCAAAGGAGAGATGGTGAAAATGTTCCTGCATGAGGAGGTGCTGCCTGATGGATGCAGTTTGAGACATGTGACATCATGCATGGACAATATGTTCTGCGATCACAGAGGTGGGAAACCACTGGAAACGAGAGCATTTTCCTGATTTTTTTAGTACCTGAAGCTTTATTATTCCTTTACTTAGGCACTATTGTCAGTGTATCTATTTTGAATATTGTAAACATATGCTTCTGTTTGTACCTACTCTTCACCTGATTTAAGTGGGATTTCAGGATCACCAGATATACCTAGTTGTCACTTAGCCATCAGCAGCTCTCTCAGCTGACATCCTGGGCACTGAGACATGACTTTTGGCTCCCCAGGACATTCCCCTGACCTGTTTCAGCAGGAGGAGTTGAGCAGATGAGCATCCTCCAGGGTGAGCCAAGCTGATGGTGGAAAACTGAAAGATGCTGGGAACAGACTTGAATGTTGGAGGTTCCCAGTGGGTTTGGGAAAGAGTCATGTAATAACAAGATCTTTTCAAAATAAATCTCTTTGGAGATGCAGTTGACCCAGTTGAAGCTTCCTAAGGATGCTGAGCCTTATGTGGGGGTGCGAACATAAAGGAACAAACATTCACATCCACAGTTGTCCAACCACTTCCTTTTTTCTACATTTTAAACCAAGCTTCCCAACCTTTTCCTCCATCCATGCACAGTGGGATGGGAATCTCAGGGCGAAGCAGGATTAGGAGGTGGAGTGAGACTCTCAGGGCAAACCAGGATTCGGAAAGCGAGGTTTAGTACAACTGACAGCAGGTGAGGAGCGTTAAACCGGCAACAGCAGAACCTACAGTCTTCTGATCCGTAGTCAGACACGTTATCCATTGCGCCACTGGCCCCCAGATGCTGGAAGTTAAAAATGAGGGTGGTCCTGAGTCTCCACCCCATGGCTCCTGCCTGGCCCCAAAGGGAAGACCCTGATTTCCAGCACCACCAAAATGCAGAGGTTGCACAGTGAAAATCCCAATTTCTGTGTCCAAGCTCCATATCTGGTATTGCTCTGCTGAGCACAAGTCACGTTGTGTCACCTGCTGCAATATCTGTGCTGAAAGGGAAAAAGAAAAACATCATAATATCATCCAGTTCCCAAATTCTGGCAGTTGCGTCATGCCAGACACAATACAGACACAGACAGTTGCTCATAGACTCTGTCATGCCCCTGCCCCTAGCAGCCATTTGGGCCAGCAGAGCCTGCCTCTTCCCATGGTGTCTGGAAGAGGAATCCCAGCTGGTGGGAGAAGGAGATGGGATCTGCCGCTTCCATGATCCTGTGGCAGATGAGCCTTGTAGCCTGCACCTTGGTGAGTCTTGGTCTTGACTCCTTGGAAGGACCCCAGGGCAGACAGACAGGGCCTGCAGGGCTGGAACCGGCTGTGTAGTGCAATGCAGAGCTGATCTGTTCAGAGGGAAAAGGGCAGCTCTGAAGGCAGCAAGATAGCATCAGCACCTCGTCTTCCAGGGAACCCCCACGCCACTGTCACACCGATACCTCTCCCGTTACGACGTGCCTGACTCGGTCTGCACGTTGATTCCTGCCCCAGACTCTGAGTTACTCTTGGTCCAGGCCCCATAATTTTTTCCTGCAGCTCAGCTGCCAGAGACAATGCTCTTTGGACTGCCAGAACAGTCTTTGCCTTTGAATTCATACAAAGCATCCCACTGGTACTTCACAAAGGAGACCAGTGTCTCCATGATGTCGTCTTGGTCACTTGATGGGCTCCACAAAGGCCACAAGATCCCAGAGCTTGTTTTACAGTTTTTACTCATCAGTCACATGCAAAGTAAGTTTTGCTTTTCCGGGAACAGCCAGGGATTTATAAAATTTTGGATGCAATCTCACGATTTCTTGGTGTTGCTTGCTGCCTGCTTTTCTGAGCCCTTTGATTACCTTACAGCAGTCAAATATGTTGACCCATCACTGATAATAACTTGTGTGTCAGTGAGCTGCAAGCTTCTTTCCAATGGTATCCTTTGATTGCTGTTTGATTTCTGGTATGACACTTGTCCATTCAGGCTTTCATAAACAGATCTGTACCAGAGAGAGACAAGATACTGGAAACAAACTCTGCATATTTAGCCCTAGTGTCATTAGGCAAATGACAAACAAAACAAAGCAGTTAACCAGTGTTGAACATTAGGTAGCATGGAAAAACATGAATAGCTCTTTTTTTCATTCCTTAGGAGCAGGATGGGATTCATGCAACCTGCTGCCAGGGAAAATGCCGGGAGCTGTTGGAGACAGATATTAATCACTGTAACCCTATTTGAACATGCATTGCTACTGTGCTTCCCTCAGCAGTGGTGATTTTGCCTGACTATACTGTGATAAGTGATGGCTTTTGGCTTGATTTGCTTGTGAGTATTCCTTCAAGTCATGGACTATCTTGTGGGGCACTGAAGATATTATGTTCTGGATAACAATGAAGATGTTGAGGATGACATTTGAAAGGAGAATGAGCCAGTTTAGCATCTCCTTGCTACAAAGTAAAGAGGTCCCACTTCTCCTTCCTTCTTTGCTGCCCTCAACTACACAACTTGCCTTGTCCTTACTCTGGCGGTCTGTGGTCACTCCAGGCACCTTAGTTAACTTGATAATCCAGTAAAAAAGTGGTTAATTTTCCAAGGGTCAGCCAGGTGAATCAGCTCAGGTGGTGTGGAAATGAGGGGACCAGACTTTACAGCCAGGGCCAGCACAAGGGATGGTGAGAGCCCCAGGCTGTCCCATTCTGCTGGCCAGGGCAGCTCAGCCTTCTGCAGGTGCTTGCCAAACTGCAGCCTGGAGGAGGAGTGTTGTGCTGAGATGATGAAGCAGAAGACATGGAGTGGGAACCAAGTGTGAGAAGTGGGAAAGGTATCCAGTAGGTATGAGGTAGAGCCACTGTCTGCCTCCAGACAGCTCACTTCAGACCTGTTATTTCCATCATGTCTTCATTTTCATTCTTGCTTGCTTTATCTTTTGCATATGCAGGTAAGGTGGGTAGTGAATGTGAGGCCAAATTCCTCCTGATTGCCTCAGGCTGGTGCAGAGGGGTAAGCACTGAGGGGAGCAGCTCCTTCATAAGCAGAGACTTACAAATAGCTCCTCTTTTGCAGGTGGGTTTTGGGGTTTTTCCCCTCAATTACTAATGAAAAACCACAAAGTGAATGAAAGGTGGTAAGCATGTCCATGTTGTATGCTGGTGGGCATACAGCAGCAGGAAGAATGTGATTGCAAGAAGGAGTTCACAGGGGTGGAGTTGGTGCCTTTTTCTAGTTGGGAATCTTGGACTTGCACCCACTCCTCCTGTTGGCAGTCCGAGTGATGATCAGGCAGGATAGAGGGCTGCCATGTATTAGCTCAGAGATCCCAGGGATGTTACCCCTACTGTGAGGATGGGATGAAGGATGTTGTTAGAAAAGAGTAGTCTCTCAGATTTCCATTGTAACAGAATGCTCTGAGCAAACAAGGCCACTCTGTTTTGCCTAGTGGAGCACATATAGCATGTCCTCACATATAGTGAGATGCGCCCTGCTTGAACCAAGGAGAGGGCTGCAGCCAAGACTAGTGATTTGAGACAAAGCCTTGGTCAAACAGCAAACTATCCTAATGCCTGGAGGAAGCTGGAGCCAGAGCTGGAAAATCAGGTTAGTGGCCCAGGGAGGGAGTGAAAAAAAGCTAGAAATGAGAAGGGATAATACATCTCTAAGAGACACTTTTTCCTTCTCCTGACTGTTGCCTGTCCAGGAGGGAGCAGGGGGGCTGCAGCTGAAGGAAGTCACATTGCTTTGGATATTTGCACACAATACTTTGGACGTTATGGAGAACAAGCTGGCAATCCAGAGTGCTTCTAAGGTGCCCCAAGCTCTACGTGGAGTTTTACCACATCCTTTGGCAAGTAACAAGTCATTAGTATCCAATTACACTGAAATCATACTTAATACAAGACAGGTTAAGACAAAAAGAGAATAAAAACATATGCTCACAGTTGCCAAGACAGATAAACTTATAAAAGAGGTAGGTGGGGAAATGAGAGAAAACTAGGCTTCAGTTACTGGCTTTGAAGATTAAATCAGCAAGGCTATTCCCTCATATCCAGGCATTTTGCCGCAGGCTCTCCTGACACAGTGAGGAGCAAAGAGCCTATCTTCCTCCACGCCTTACACCTCGGGCTGTGTTGACCAAGAAGTTTTTCCTTGTGGGGGAACAAAGTACCTCTCATGACATCTTGGAATTTTTCTGCTACAAGTCCAAATTCTTCCAATCCCAGGAGGTTAACCACCTTAGTATGGAGCTCCTCCTATTTCTTCCCTATTCAAGAGACAGGATGCCCTTTCCTCTTGGCAAAAATAAGAATGATTTCATTCCTTTAGCATTACCTAGCCAGCTAACAATACCTTGGCTCAAGTGCTAAGCCAGAGTGCTGTCATGGGAAAGGCACTGGTTCAGGTTGTGATGTCTCAATGCCACCACTTTCTTTTTCTCTTTTTTTTTTTATTTTTTTTTTCTGTAATAGTGTAAACATCTCTTCTTTGCCCTGCCTGCTATCATTGTTCTGCTGGACACCCAACAAAGTGTGTGTTCCTAGTCAGGTTTGGTTTGGAGGGGATATGTTGTTTCAAGCTAGTGCTGGGAATAGAAGGAAGGGGAGCCAGTTCTGGCCTGCTCAAGCAGAGGCTGCTCCTTCCTTAGTTGACGGGACTTGTCTTTTCAGGGACAGGGTAAGACAGTCCACTCCCTTCATGGAAGAAGATAAAGGAGATGAAGGTTATGGGAAGGAGGAGAAGCAGGTTTCGGTGGTGCAGTGAAGTAGCAGAGGAGGTGGAGGTATTGTGCTGGGCTTGAGGAATCACTTTTCAAGGACATGTTCAATGCAGAGGACATCCTGAGGCTTGCCATTGTGCATGCACATGCAGTCTCCTTTCTTACCTTGTTGTGTCTTTTTCTCTTTGCATCTTGCAGTTACCTCTGCAAATGTCCTCCTGCCAGTTTTACACAGTGGCCTCACATAGGGACCTCACAGAGATGCCCATTATCCGGCTGGCAGCACAGTTTCCTGCCTAAGCTGGGAGAAAATGGTCCAGTGCCTTTCTTCCCTCCTGCATGGCTTCTACAGCATTTAGGATTGAAGGAGGAGTGGGGTTAACACCAGGCCAGGGCCGGAGAGCAGAGGCACTGATCCTGCTGCCTCCCAAATGCTGGAGAGGCATGCTTCCCTCAGAAAGCTGTAAAACACTGAATCACATGGAATCAATTAGGTTGGAAAAGACCTCTGAGATCGTCAAGTCCAACCTATGACTGAGCACCACCATGTCAACTAAACCATGGCACTAAATGCCACATCCAGTCTTTCCTTAAACACCTCCAGGGAAGGTGACTCCACCACCTCCCTGGGTAGTCCATTCCAATGTCCAGTTACCCCTTCTGTGAAGAAATTCTTTCTAATGTCCAACCTAAACCTCCCCTGGTGCACCTTAAGACTATCTCCTCCTGTTCTATCACTAGTTGCCCAGGAGAAGAGACCGACCCCCAGCTGGCTACAACCTCCTTTCAGGCAATTGTAGAGAGTGATAAAGTCACTCCTGAGCCTCCTCTTCTCCAGGCTAAACAACTCCAGCTCCCTCAGCTTCTCTTCACAGGATGTGTTCCAGACCTTTCACCAGCTTCATTGCCCTTCTCTGGACCACATGAGAGAAAGGATGAAAATGAGAACACCAAGATGGAAAAAGGTGGAGCTTCCTGCTCTACACATGGGCCTCTTCAGATGCTCTATTTTTAAATTTCCAGCTTGGTGTATCTTGTGAGGTCAGATGTAAAGAGCATTTCACTTGGGAACACATTAAGAAGTCACCAGAGGAAGGATGAGAGAGTTGTCACCTTCTTTCTGCCTGACTAGGTGATGCCTGGTTCATTATAGAAACATACTTCCCTGAAAGTGAAGGATAGGTGACTTCAGTTCTGGAAATGAGCAGCCCATCTGAACACATTCCAAGAGCCCAAGGAATTGGCTATGAGACCTGGCATATCAAGAGCACTCTAAGAAATGCAACATGAGACATGATATGCAGAGGAAGCTTCTAAGGAAGCATTGCACCTTCTCAGGGCAATCACCTCCACACCTGGTGATGTGAGAGAGATCTTGCCAGTTCAGATGAGAAAGTATAGGAGCCTGTGTAGTTTTTTTAAGTATTCTGTAAATATAATCTATTTTGGATGGATATTGATGAATATTAATGGATTTTTCACTGCTAAATTATTTTATTTGAATTTTTCACTTCACCTCTTCTGGATTAAGTGGGATTTCAGCGCTATTGATTGCCCGCTGGCATTGCTTGCTGGAGTTTACAGTGAACTGTTATCCTGTGGCCACCTAGCTCATGTCAGGCTCCTTGGCATGTTTTCTCTGGAGTACTAAAAGTTAGTGATAGCCATACTTGCCCCATTATGGCTGGAGGAATGTGGTCCCTGGTGAGTACCTCTGGTAGAGGTCAGGGATGGGAGAGGCATCCTCTGCTGGCAGAAGTTACTGTGGGCACTGGTGTGGAATGAAAGATTGGCTCCAGGCTTGACTCTGTAGGTTCCTCAATGTGTCTGTCAGGGGTCCAATAAGAAGTTCAGTGATGAGCAGTAATCTTCCTCCCAATGCCAAATTCCCCTATTTTTTGAGCTGGAATTACAACCAGTGACTAAGGATTACTCTGAAAGCATAACAGCCCTCCACCCTGAGCTATCAAAAGATGAGAGATGTGGTCCTGAGAGAAACTCCCATCAGGATTCCACAGCAGTCCCAGTCCCGGCAGCATGATGGCAAGTAGCAGATGCATCACTCTCGGGTCGGATATGGGGAACCAAGGCCTAAAAGGCAGCTTGAATACAGATTTCTGCACAGAAGTGCTGCTGCAAAGTGCTTCATAGCAATGACTAGGGATGGAAATGGCACCAACGCCATACTGAGTGGGTAACTGGAAGACATGTGATTTGTAGTCTACTCTTAAGTAAATCTATTATCATCCCTCTCATGTTGGCATTACAATCTTTTGGATTATCAGAAGCTGCAGAAACATGCTGTGCACTACTCCAGCTGGTCACCTCTTAAGGATTCCCTGAAGTAATATTGTCTTCACACCTACAACAGGATAGGGATGAGGCATCATATAAAAAGCAGCACAAGTGACTCAAGGAAGCAAAAGTTATAAGAAGTACATTCAACAGAGGGTCTGTCCTTACACCACCTCTGCTTGTGTGTAGACTTCACTATCAGTGCAGCTCTAAATGCTGTGATAGTGGAAATGCACAGCAGCACTGGTACCGATCCAGTGCTCTGCTTTGCCACCACATCCTAGCCCTCCCTGGGCCCCACACATGCCCATCTTCTCCCCCAGTTGCCTTCTCCTGATCCAAAGAGTGGCAGTGGCAGGGGATATGGGGTCAGCAGTGCCCTGTTTTCTCAGCTTGTTGACCACAGTGGTGGGACGAGGGAGTATGTTCAGCTCACAGCAGCACACCTTCCCTTGCATACAATCCTGGAGCAGCCTCCTTCAATGCTAATGGCTGGGGTCACAAGAGTCACCCTACGTGCTGAAGACAGGCTGTGCTTGGCTGAGTGAGCACGAGGTAAGGGGAGAATTTGGTGTGGGGAGGAAGAGAGCCAGCCCCGAACTCTTTGTCTTCTTCCCAGATCATAGTATCAGAATATTATGATGCAGCTTATTGCCCAACCCTGACTGCAGAGGGTAAAACTGCATAGTGAGGGATGTGCATCCTCAAGCAGCTCAGGCAAAACACAAATCTTACTGCAAAGCTGGCCTCTCCGTGGCAGGGTCAAAGCCTTTGTAAAGACACACAATCTGAGTTATTCTATGGCCAAAGGACTTGTTGTGCCCCCTTTTTTCCCTTGCATTCCCTAAACTCTGCCAGAATCAGAAAAGCTAACTCCTAGGGAACAGCCTGATGGGAGAGGGTGACACACCACCACGCATGCAGACATGGGCCAACATGTATGAGATGCTTCATGAAGTGATAATTCAAAAGGATGTTAATCTAACAGACTGCTGCTTGGTACAATGAGCACGGTGTCACAGTGGATGGCATTCCTGATCATAGCTAAAAATGCCTTCATTCAACTCCTTCCTGGCTTGAAGGCATTTCCAGCTGTTGTTGTCCTTGCAAATGCCTGCATCTCTCTGCTAAATGTTGTGCTCTCCTATGCTCACATGGATCTCGTGTGAAGGAGTGGGGAAAAGAATTTGGCTGGAAAATGGTGAAAAAGGGAAACTTGCTCTTCTTGTCTGACTTTCAAAAGGAAAAAGAAAGTACTGGTGCTCAGAAATGAATAGTCATGCTGGTTTTTCTATATGCCTTAAGAGCATTTTCAGGGCAAAGGAACACATGAAAAGAAAACAAAGGAGTTTGAAAAAACAAAGCCAAGGAACCTCTGTCACCAATCACATGTTAGGCACCTGAATAGTTCTGGTAGCAACTTACTGTGTGAAAACCTTCCTGCTCCCATACAGAATATTTTTGTTTAGCTGTAATACCAAAATGTTTGATCCTTTTTCTTCGAGCACTGAATCTCTATTCTATCCTGAAGGAATGACCCTCAAGATAGGGATGGATGAAGACATAACTAGACCATCCTGGGGGGGCTGGGATGGAGTCTCAGCACATCTATGATGTGGTACAAAGTCATATGCTGAGTATACACTTAAAATCAGTCTCCCCTTTAAACTACAGACCTCAGCATTGTCCTGGAAAAAAAAATACCCTGTTCTGCCAGCTGAGCAATGGAGAGAATACTGAAATAGCATCAAAAGTGGCTTATGTCAAGCAGACCAAGGCTGGGGAGAAACCTGACACTGGGAAAGGGCTTCACTCTGTGAAGTGATGAGCTGATGCCAGCTGGGAAGTCTGAGCTGGATCTGTGCTGTGAAACACAAGTCTCTTCTCACTGAACATCACTCTCCTTTCCTACTGGCAGAGCTGGGGTTGCAGCAGCGGGGTTTGAAGTGGAGTGCTATGGCCTGTTAAGTCCAGAGCAGAAATCAAATCTGTCCCCCAGTCAAAATTCCTCCTGTTAGAGCTCTGCAATCCCCTTTTCCTTAAGCTCAGGAGGCCCCCTAGCACTGCCCCTGCTGAGCCACCTCTGTCCATCCTCACTGTCACAGCACCAATTCCTCCACTGCTAAACCAGCAGCAAACACCCCTGTTATTCTACAAAATGCAGGTACTAGGGGAGGAGCTGCCATTCCTTCCTCTCTGCTAGCAGGGGAGACATCTGCCCATGATTTACAAACAGGCTCCTATGGGATGCTGTGATAGCAAAGTAGAGGGTAAAGGGTCAGGGGTGCATTTGAAAAGTGGGGGATTGTGTGAAAACAGTAAAGCATTTGATTGCTTAATCTCCAAAATGGAAGGCGTATTCTCTCACTCTTCTAACTGGTGTGTTCTCCCATTTTTCTAACTGCTTTTGTTATATTTATATCCTTTCTTCCTTCATGTCTCATTTTCACTGCAGGGCATATTTGGGAGTGTGGAAAAGCAAGCCTGTGCCTGTTATCTGCGAAACTTGTCCCTAGCCCTGGAAAGGACCTATTTTTAGGTAGGCAGTAATGCAGTCCTATTTCTTTCCCACATGCAGTCCTTCCTCCATGAAGGGCTTTGGACATACTTTTATGCCTTGCCAGTGAAATGTGGATTTCTTTCTAGCAGTAATGTGTGGAGGGGATAAGGGTTTGGAAATCTCTGGTCTTGTAAAGTTGTGTGTGGCTCAGGGAGATGCTGTACTGCTCATCTAATGTTTGTTATCTCACAGCCTGGCTTTTCAGGCTCACTGATTTTGAGACTTTAAAGAATACAGATGATTGAGGGGAAGATGATAAACACCTTAAAGATGTTAATCACCTTTCAGGGTCACCCTGAAGGGTAAAGCCTGACCACCATTTCTCATCCTAATCTTGAGGACTGTGAGGAAACCAGAACTTTCTTTTAGGAGGGCTTTGTTTCTCTGTGTCCCCTAAAGCTGGGAGACAGGTTCACGCTGGCTTGCTGGCACTGCTGGAGGGCAGAAGGAAACTAAAGGAACCTCCTTCTCCCAGACAGACAGTTGGGGCAACAACCCATGTCCTGGTGTCCCACTGATGGCAGAGCCACAGCACACAGTAGCGAGTTTGTCCACAGATTCTCCATGTTTCAGGGTCTTTTAATCCAAATCCCTGAGGGAGGCCTGGAGACACAAGATCTATGACGCCGCTGCTTCTTTTGAGAACACGCGCAGGATCACTCTCGAGGAGAAG
>JAWMRA010000078.1:116345030-116580426 GCA_035584735.1 Pseudotriccus pelzelni
TAGCCATCAGCGCGCTTGTAGCAAGCGTGGGTAGAGCCCTTCCCAAATCTTCGTTCGCGAAGCCTAGCCATGATGATCATGATGTTACCACTGATGAATCTGGAACGGAAGTTATTATCTAGTTCATCTACCCTTTCATCCCATTTTTCTGTCTGTTTGCTGCAAAGTGTGGAAGTTCTTGGAGCATGAATAAGCCCAGAGAAGGCTGCTTGTGAGCACGATTCAGCTCAGGTCAGTGTCCATCCCCTGTTCAAAAGAAAAGGGCAGACATCATCCCTCTGGCTGGTCTTTGTAACTTGTCCCTGAAATCTTGTGTCTTGCACATTTGATGTGCTCCCAGTGACTCACCCTTGGAAATGCTTTGAGCTTGCCCCTGCTGCTGTGATTTCATATGTGCAAAAGGAAATTTCGAAAGATGTCATTGTCTCCTGTGCCAGTCCTTGTTTTTCTGGAGATCTGAAACCATCTCTCAGATTGTTTTTAGAAGGTCTCCAAATACTGACCGCATATGGCCTGTCATCACATATGAGGTACACAAAGACAAATATATATATGTGTTGAGTGGAAAAAATGTCAGTCTCAAACGGCAACTGTTTTTGAAAGCACTTGTCTCTGTTGCAAAGGCTCTCTGCATCAATTGAGTCATGTACAGGGGTAGTTTCGGTATTTATCATGGGGTGTATATGGATCACAATAAAATCATGAAATGCAAAATACCTTTTGCAGTTTGCACTTGTATAGGTAGGAGGGCTTCATCTTATAGCTGGCTCATTGGCTTAAGTTGTTGCCAATGTAAGTGAAATTTGAGTCTCTGCAACATACTGGCTGTAGGTGGGAGTGCCAGTGCTCACTCTGCTCCTGAGGGACTGTTCATGGGCACATACAGAAGGTGAGATGGATGGAGAGCCTCCCCTAACCTCCCCGAGGGATGCTTGGCTAAAAATGCGAATCTTTTCAGCAGGAACAACAAGCAAAGTTAAGAGTATGGAAAGAGGGGAAGCCTGCACTGTCATTTTGCTCAGTCTCACGTGCAGGTGGGCAGAACTGGAGGCAGCAAGCCCTTTTTTGTTAAGACGTTGTATTGGTTGGGCAGCCAGGACTTCTCACTGGAGGTGAACAAGGCGGGGCAAAACAGGGGGATATGGGCAGATAGATCTCATCGTCCCCCCTTGCAGTGACAGTGACTGCTTCCCTCTGGCCCCACAAGGGCACACACCAGACCTGTCCTCTTCCAGCAGCTGGGTTGTAGAAAGCCTGCAGGTAAATCCCACCAGGTTCAGGAGCACAGGAAGCTGCTGGAGGCAGCAGGGTGGGGGAGGATATCGCTCCCTTCCAGGGGATGATGGGCAGCTGCCATCTGCTTTAGGCAGCTGCCAGTGTAGAGTTTCCCACCCCCAGGCTGGGTGGTAGGGGTGGCAGGGTGCTCACTCATCCCCCAGGACAGGTGGGAGGTGAGGAGGTAGCAGCAAGCCAGGGAACCATCACCCCATGGACCAGGATGCTTTTCAGCACCCACCGTGTTCAGGATAGGACACCGGGGCAAGGAGCCTGCTGCTTGCAGAGTGGCTTTGCCTCTGGTGGGGAAGCAAGTCACACGGGAGTATTTTTTTTGCCAGTATCTTCTGGTAAAAATACGCTTTTTCTCTTTGTTTTCCAGTCACGCAAAAGAGCCACAGGGATGATTTTCTGAATGACACAGAAGAGCTTAACAGCACTGGTACAAGATAAGAGGTTACAGAGGGGAATTCTGTGAACACAAAACCCAGAGATGTCATTATGGCATTGAAACCTGAACCTGGACATTCTTCAAGCTCTTCTTCCTCCTCCAAATCCCACTCCTAAGGCCACTGCTTTGCAGCCAGTCTTCCAGGTTCTCCAGGCCAGCAGTCTACAGGCTGCAAGCTATTATTTGGTGCAAAACAGGAATTAGAAGCAATATCTGCAAAAACAAGCATATCCTTAGGAGTTAGTGCTCTGCTAGTGTCAACTAAGCCAGGTAACACTCCTGGGGAAGCAATACAGCAAGGGAAAAAAAAAAAAGAAAAAAAAATATATATATTTTCTTCTTGGTTATGGCTGGAAGAAATCCAGAGTTTCTGTCCTGGAGCAGGGTTAAAGCAGTTCCTCTTGCACATGGCTTGGCTTGGCGACTCTTTGGAGGTGGACTGCTGTGTGTGCTGATGGTCTTCCCTTTGCAGGTGGGGAAGGGGAGGAAGAGGAGGGGGACAGCACTGCCAGGGAGAGATGGGAGGGTGCCAGGCTCTTTCTCGGTGCAAGTCCTTCGAAGCCTATCCTAGGTAATCCCTGCTGAAGACCAGCTGCAGGGCCCTTCCATGTCTTCACAGGCTCTTGGACTTTGCTCTTCTCTGCCTCCTTGTTGCAGAGTGGTCGCACAGCGTGTGGCTTTCCTGGCACTTCTCCTCCAGCCTTCACAAGTGTGGTCATTTCTTTACCTAGCATTCACTGCTGTGGCTCATAATACTTTGACAGAAAAACCTTTTCTAACTGTTCATGTGTCTGAACTCCATATTCCTGCCATAAAATATTTCAGCTCAGGCCTCGTTGCAGAAAGTGGGTTTCTCTTTGTTTTGTTGTCTCCTTTTTATGGTTGTGCCCTTTATTACCTGTTCCATGTTAGAATGTTTCAGCACACAGAAAGGGGAAAACCAGCAGCAGACCAGACTGTCCCTCACTTCTTTGCCATCAGATGTCCTCTGCATCAGGTGTCCTGCTCAGCTTGGATAACAGAAGGCTTCTCTGTAAGTATAAATTCACCAGAATCACATCCCAGAGGCACATAACACCCTGAGGGGTGCTTCAGTTCATTGTCCAAAGGGCCAACACAGTGGCACGATCCCCCTGCTTTTTTCCATGCCGTGAACACCCCCTTCCCTACATCACCATGTGCCAGTGTTTCTGTGTGCTGACATTTCTAGCCTTCAGCTTTTCCTCCCAGAATTTCTCTGCTTCCGCCTGTGCGGCAAGGTGAAAGTGCCTGCCCTGCCAGGTGAGGACAGCTTTCCTCATCTAATTCAAAGCTCCTTACTGAAGCAGGTTTTGATGTGCAAGGGGAAGCTGACTCAGAGTTAGGAGGGCAAGAATGAGGCGTTGAAATTCCTCCAGATACAGAAGTCACCTCTGACCCAGCCATGGAGGGGAGGAAGAGAAATATCTACTTGCTACTGCCAGGGGAGGCTCCCTGCCAGCCCTGCCAAAGCCCCAGCTGTCTGTGGCTCAGCTGCTGGTGCAGCTTCTCCCACTCAACTCCGTGCTCTTGTCTGCACCAAGCAGTCAAAGCAAAAGTGTGGTTTCAAATGGGTTTAACTAAGCTATCACTAATTTCCCATGAATTCAAGACTTCAGAAAAATCTATTTGTTTTTATGGGAGTGCTGACAAACGCACATGTAAGTTTACATAGGAGAATTTCCAGCTCAGTGGGCTGCAAATAAGTACACTTAAGAAGCATGCGAGGTGTTGAAAATAAAATAGTCAATAATACATTTAACTTAATATGATTCATTATCGCTGCATGCAGAGAATAGCATTAATTTTCATGCAGAAATCCATGAAAACCTTCACTTTTATATTTTCCTGAAGTGCATAGTTTCCAGACTGGTGTTGCATGCAGACAAAGGGCCTTCCTTTGGAATTAGGGTCTGCCCCTGGATTCGTAGGGGACTCACTCAGCTGCTCCGTTGCATATTTCAGATGCAAGCCCTATACAGGCGTGAGGCAGAATAAACTTTAGAGGTTTTTACAAGACACTTAACCGAGAAAGTATTGTAGTTATTGATTAAATAACAATTTCAGACAATATTCTGATTACATGTACAGTACAGTGGCGCAGTGATTTTATACAGTAATGCAGGGACTTTGGCTTAAATTTGAGGATGAGATATTTATTGCTTGTACAGTTGTGTGATAAATTATTGGCAAGTAGAAGCACAGATGGCTTTCCCTTAAGATCAGGCATCACATGTCACAAATTATCTGGGAAATTGTCATTTTAAAAATAACTCTGGAATAAGTGCCAAGCTGAGAGGGATATCAGTGTCTAATAAACAGATATAAACACAGCAGTGCCCAAAACTAAAATATATTTGAATTAAACTATGCGGAGAGAGCATAGGTACAACTACTACCTGTTTTCTAGCAGCACAAATTAAAGCTTTTCACACTGTATTTCTTCTGTTTCTTTCTCATTAGGAAATTCAAATAATGTTTTTCATGCATATTTAAGCTGCCGTGGAGTTAATGGCATGAATAGTCATGTTAGATTCTCATGTTACAGTTCCTAAAACCAAAACCTTAACAGAAGAAACTTAGGCACAGTTACAGGCAGGCAATTTTTTTTTTCAAACTACTTTTCAAGGCGGTGACATTTACTCCCTTAAGTGTCCAAACTCCAGAGCAGCCATTGCTCCTGTTGTCTTCTCCCGTAACCACATGTGCTTCACACCCTGCTTGTAAAGGTAGGATCCTGGAGCCTGCCAAAACACAGGGGCAAAATTACATCCTGCATCTCATGGCCATGGCTGCTTGCGCAAAACAGAGAATTTATTGGGCTTCAGCATGTGGCTGGGGCAGCCCTTCAGTCCCCGTTGCCCTGCAAAGATAAGGGAAGGGAGCGGATGGCCTTTGCTTATCTCTGCCCCTCCTCCTCAAGGGGTGAAGGCCGCCATGTGTGAGTGAGGAGAGCCAGGGCCTCTCTGGCCTCCCCCCCTTCCCCCGGCAGCCGTCACCTGTCCCAGCCTGTCCTCCTCTCACGCGCATATATGGGCACGGCGGGACGGCATCTTGTGACGCAGTGCTGCTAAAAACAGCCCCGGCTCCCTCCGGCCCTCGCTTGAACAATGTCCTCCGGCCAGAGCGACACAGAGAGCCTCTGATCCCAGCACAGCCTTGGACTTATTTCAAGGGAAATTAACCCGGAAACCTCTCCACAAGGCCGTGGTCCCGAGCATATGCCCCTGGAAAAGCTAGGGATGAGCACCTCCCTGAGCTATAAGTCCTTCTCCAAAGAGCAACAAACTATGGACAACCTGGAAAAACAGCTGATCTGCCCCATCTGCTTGGAGATGTTCACCAAGCCCGTAGTCATCCTGCCCTGCCAGCACAACCTCTGCCGGAAATGCGCCAGTGACATCTTCCAGGTAGGTTCCTTTCCACAGGGAGCTCTGCTTCCCAAGCAGTACAGGCTGAAATGAATGGGAAAGCAGGTTTTTTACACGTTTTGTTTGATTGATTTTAACAGTTGGTGAGATGGGGGGGGAGGAGGGGGGAAGTGATTTAAAGCCAAAGTTGATGTGCCCGGGGACGAGGGCTGAGCTAACAGCAGGTGAAAGTGTCACCTGTTTGCTGCAGGGACATGGCCAAGTGTGAGCTGAGGGACTGGCCTCTCTCCAGTAGTTGCCAGGTGCTTTTCCAGGGGTGGTGTGTTGGAGCTGCCCTCTTAGTGGGCTTTCCTACCATTTGGTGCTTTAGGAAGAGATTTTCATGATTTTTCATGGCCTTACACTCCTCTCCTTGTGCTACTTGGCAAGAACAGGCCTCCAACCCCTACCTGCCGACCAGGGGAGGTACAACTGTGGCGTCGGGAGGCCGCTTCCGCTGTCCCTCCTGCAGGCACGAGGTGGTCCTGGACCGACATGGTGTCTATGGGCTGCAGAGGAACCTGCTGGTGGAGAACATCATCGACATCTACAAGCAGGAGTCCACAAGGTAATGAGGGAACGTGTGTCCTTCAGAGGGGGGTTGACACAAAAGCAGACATGGCTTAGGGGACTGACCTGACTTTGGTCTTTCCATTTGGCATGCGTGAGGTTCATCTAGTTTTTTTCTCTATTGGAAATGTAGAAAAGGATCGTGCTGCCATGCCTGCCTGTCTGTTTGCTGTGCAATGAAGTCAGCTCTCACTGAGCACAGAAAACCAGATCCAAATAGGTGCTGGGCTTCCCTGAGCTTCCCTTGCAGCAGAACACTGGGCTTATTCACACAAGCTTGCCAATGCAAACGAAGTCCTTAAGGTCGGCACGGCTACTCACATGAATAAGGGAAAAGTAGCTGATATCATTTATTGCAAAAACAGTGCAGACAATTCTTATTTGTCTTTAACCTGTGTGTTCTCATGCTAAAAAAGGGAAATAATTTCAAATCTTATTAAAAAATCCTGAGGGACAGACAGTGCAAACAAGGAAAAAACTGAAATTCACACAGAAGGTCTGCTGCATCATAATGTCAAATCAAAATTCATTAATACAAAGTCTCCATTCCTGTCGGCTTGGGATGTGAACTCATGAAATCAAGTCTTATTTAGGAGTCCACAAAAGAGAAGGAATAACCAGAAATAATACGTATCAGAGCTGCGTAGCTGTGCACAAGGATCAAGACCTCAGGGCAGAGGAATGGGTTGATCCTAAAAAGTAAGGTTACTCTTGAATGGTAATTTCCTGCATTGGATGTGTAAAGAATCCAGCAACAGAAAAATGTTTTCTCCTCTCTCTTTCCCTCAGATGGGTTGGATGCATGAAACCACTGTGGAGAACTTAGTAACAAGGAAGGCTGGAGGGAGATGATTCTCTCTCTCTGCTCTAATGAGACCCCACCTGGAGTACTGCATCCAGCTCTGTGATCCTTAGCACCAGAAAGGCATGGACCTGCTGGAGTGAGTCCAGATGAGGGACCTAAAGATGATCAGAGAGCTAGAGCACCTCTCCTCTGAGAGAAGATAGGTTGAGAGAGTTGAGGTTGTTCAACCTGGAGAAGAGAAGGCTCAGAGGATTTTAGAGCAGCCTTACACTACCCAAAGGGAGCAAGAGAAGGACAGTCACCAGCAGAGAGAATGTTTTGGAGCCTGACAGTGTCTTTGGCTATTCTCAGCTACTTGAATCCCTCTGAGGACTGTTGTAGCTGGGCGTAGGTTGGAGCTCCAAAGCGCTGGAGAGCACAAAGCTGGCTTAAAATTGTTCTTTCTGCTGCCCTTTGCGCTCAGTGCCAAGTGAAGGTCATCTACCCCTGTGTGTGTCATTGATATCCAAATATTATTTTAGTTAAGAAAATCTCGGAGGGAATTAATCAGCAAAGCTATGAGGATGAACTTGGCTTTTGGCCAAATAAGCTGGACATGTGTGGCTTCATGTCTTCCTTGGATTTGCTTTATTTTTCAGCTCATAGTTGTACTTAACTTAAAAAAAATAGAGATACAAATCCTTTTCCCCATGTAGTTCATGGGCAATTATAACGAAATTCAATGTAAGAATAGATTTAGTAGATTTGTTTAAAATTCCACAAAAGTAAAACAAGTGATAAGTAAAAAGGGAGAATATAAAAAATAAAAATATAAACACATATTTGCTCATATATTTGTCCAAATAGTTCATTTATTTAATACATTAAGGTGCTTATTTAACCTTCATGTATGTCCTTAGAATGAGAGTTACTGTTAGAATTACGTAGCAGCAGCAATGCATAGCAGCATTATCTAAAGCATTTGGCCCTTTGTGGGCCTCAGCTGCTTATCTCCCTCTGCCTAACATTCCTAGGGCTCCCCTGAGAGCCTGAGCTCTCTCTGCCATGGCTTTACCCTGTGTTGTCCCACTGAAACCAAGTCCAGGGAAATCAGGTCTTTTCTACTTCCCCCTTTTGTAGCTGTCTCTTCCTTACTGATGACTGGGGTCTGGCAGAGGTACATAGGAAGAAGGATGAGATGTGAACTTTGCCTCCTTGTTTATTCCCAAGGCAACCCTTCAAACTAGAAGCACCCATGGCTTCCAGACAGGAACCCCTTCCCCTTGAGTCCTCCTGTGGGTGTAACTCACCACAACTACACGTGCCAGAATGATGCCAGCTCCTAGCTGTGTTTTACGTGAACTTAGGAGAGTGAGGGGAATTCATTTAGGTAACAAGCCTTTTCTCCTGCTTAGACAAAAATAGCTTACTTCAAAATAATAGATTTTTTTTGGTGTTTGGGGTGTTTTGTTTGTTTGTTTGTAATTGGGATTTCTATTTGAATTAGGGAGTGTATTTTTTCTCTAAATAAAAGCTGGGCTGTGGGCTTGGGAGGGGTTGCCTGAGCCATCACATGCAGATTTACTAAATATCACATCATATGGTCTTTTATCCCATTGCTCATCAAATTCCAGCTGATGGCAGCATAGCCTGTCGCCCAATTTAGAATGTATTAGCAACACAAGGAAAGAAATCTTCAAGCAGGTGGTGGCTCCTACAAAGCTTTAAAGGATGGCAAAGGACTGAACCCAGTGGAAATGGGGTTGGCTAAAAATTAAACCAATCTTTGAAAGTCTGTAGGCCACTGATCACCTGAACTATCTGAGGAACATCAGGATGCCTGCTGCCACCAGAAAAGGGTAGCAACAGGAGGCTGTGGCTTTTTGTAAGATCTGGCAGCCTCTAATGAGCTCGGCTGGCTGTTCCACATCAAAAGGTGCTGCGGGCTTTGTTGCTGGATGAATCCTGATCAGGGAGGGTCAAGCACTCTTTCAGCCTTGCACCTGCCAGGGAGAACCCAAGGTACAGGCTGTCCCTGCAGCCCCAGAGTGTGCAGCAGGGATCAGACGCTGTGCTGAGGGTCAGCCTCCTTGGGCTCTGCGAAGGCAGTGACGTGCTGCAGGGCTGGGCAGCCAGAACTGCCAGAGGCAGCTGTCCCTGACCCCTCTGAGGTCTTAGTCTGAGCTCCCAAGACAGGATGGGGCTCTCCAGGACAGGCTGCAGAAGTGTCTGGAGATCTCAGATAGGCTGGGCCAGGGAAGTGAGCTCTCTGACCACAGGTCAGAGAGGGAGTTGCAGGAGGAGCCCAGTAGGCTGTGCCGTGATAGAGATGAGGAGCAAAATCACCTGGATATTCTCCATCTCCCCACGGTGGCAAAGCCCCAAACTCAGCTGCACCAATAGTTTTTTTGGGCCAGGCATTCACGATACTACTGTAACAGAGCTACAGGAATCCTTGTGTCCATATGAATTCTGTAGTCTTCTCATTTTTCAAGTCTCATTTCCACGCTGGGTATTGGTGGGCTTTTCATTGCTTTTGAGAGACTCCATTGTTGCGGTTTCAAGGACCATCTCCTTCAAGGTCAAAAATGGTCTATCCTCGTATACGGGAACTCAAGCAATGGTGACAAGGTTAATTTGCATTGATTAACCAGGAGCTCCTGATAAAAATAGAACACTGAAAAAGAAGCAAAAAGAAGTTGGACAGGTGATTGAGGAAGATTTTGAGACACTGTCCAAGCATGTACAGATGAAGTTAAAAAAGCCAAAGCCTGCCTGGAACTGAATCTGGCAAGGGACATAAAGGCTAATAAGAGCTTAATGATGTACATCAGCAGCAGAAAGAAAAATTGGAAAAGTGTGAGTTCATTGCCAAATTGTGGGGGGGCGGGTCTCATGTAACAAAAGAAATAGGAAATGCCAAGGTGTTCAATGCCACCTTCACCTTAAACTTTACTAACAAGTTCAGTCTTCAGGAATCCCAGGACCCTGAAACCCATGGGAAAGTCTAGAGCAAGGAAGATTTACCTTTGGTGGAAGGGGATCAGCTTAGGGAATATTAAAAAAAAATTAGAAATCCTGAGGGGAGGCATCTATAAGTAGTGAGGGAGCCGACTGATGTCATTGCAAGGTCGTTCTCAATAATCTTTGAAAGGTTGTGGTTATTGGGATAGTTTCCTGTGGGTTGAACAGGACTGGAAGAAAACAAATGTTCCTCCAATCTTCAAGGAGTGCAAGTACTAGAATCTGGGCAACTACAGGCTGGCCATCTTCACACTGGTCCCTAGAAAGTATTTCAAGCAAATCCTCCTGGAAACCCTTTTCAAATATATAAAAGACAAAAAAGGTGATTAGAAGTAGTCAGCATGGATTTATGAAAAGGAAATCAGCCCAACCAGTGTTACAGCCTTTTATAGTGAGATGACTAACTCCGTGTGTGAGAGGATGCTGTTTATCTAGACTTTAGACACTGTCTCCTGTGACACCTTTATTGACAAACTGTTGAAATAAGGTCTAGAGTGGACAGTGGAAAGTGAACTGGACAGTGGAAATTGAACTGGACTGAAAACTGCCTGTACTGCAAGACTCAAAGGGTCATGCTGAGCAGTAGGAAGTCAGGTGGAGACCAGTCATTAGTTCTGTATGCACTAGATTGATACTGAGGTAAATACAGTTTAATAACTAATGACTTCACATAATGTGCCTCATACAGTCATGCAGATTCTCTCCATGCCCTGACCAGCTGAAGACACTAGGTGATGTGATGGTATAGGAAGGGCTACAGCTATCTTAGGATTCTCAGTAAAAACACTATCAAAGTTGGCTTCAGGATTACAGTAGGGACGTTTTTGGATTTGAAAAAACCCTAAGGAAAACATGCCTTCTAACTGAACAGCAGTTATATTCTTAATTGAAGTGTACTTCTTTATGTGCCCAGCAATCGTGCATTTCCACAGCAAATCGCAGTCACAGCATGGCTGAGATTGGAAGGGACCTCTCTCTGGAGGTCATCTGATCCAAACAACCCCTGCTCAAGCAGGACCACCCAGAGCCGGTTGCCCAGGACCATATCCAGATGGCTTATGAGTATCTCCAAAGACGGAGATGGAAACTCCACCATCTCCCTGAGAAACCTGTCTCAATTCTCAGTCACTCTCACAGTAAAAAAGTGTTTCCTCATGTTCAGAAGGAACAGTTTCAGTTTGTGTTTTAGTTTGTGCCCGTTGCTTCTGATCCTGGCACTGGGCACCATCAGAAGGAGCCTGACTACATCCTCCTAATGCCCTCTATTCGGGTATTTAGATACCCAAAGGTATTGGTAAGATCAAGGTCATTAAGATTTCTCTTAACCTTTGCTTATCCAGGCTGAAAGTTTCAGCCTTTCCTCACAGGAAAGCTGTTGTAAACCCTTAATCACCTTCAGGGCTCTTTGTTGGACTCTCTCCAGTATGTCGATATCTCTCGTGTACTGGGGAGTCCAGAACTGGACACAGCCAGTACTCCAGGTGTGGCCTTACCAGTGATTACTTACCTGAGAATCCTCCTCTCAATAAAACACACACAACACTCTGCTCATTAATGTCCAAACCAAGTTTTAATGGGAAAGAATAAGCCTGTAGCAGTCAAATATGGGCCTTGCATCTCAAAGAGCAGAGTCCGAGAATGAGACCGCAAAGCTATTAGGACATTTCAGCAACCTGCTGTTTCTTTGGTCACAGTCACAGCTGTGGTGAAGCTTTTCTCTTACTAAGTCAGTGCTGTCATTTTTCTATCAGCTACTCTTGAATTTCCTCTTTCAGAAGCAAATGCCATTTTAAACTTAGAGGTTGTGTTTTGGCCTTTGCTACACCAATGTAGACCTAGAGGATCCCCTCTGAAGTCACTGAAGAATGTTGTGCTAAAAATCTCTCCTTTTGCACAGCCTAGGAAGGAGACAGTAGATCTGTTTATTTCTAGTCTTCTGACACTGTCTTCAGGGCCCCACTAGTTCAGGGAGTTCTGCCAGGTTTCTTCCAGCTCTCTGCGGCACCTTTGAAGGTTGTCTGCTTCTGGCTGAACTTGCCTGACACCGTCACCTTTTTGCTCTGTGCAATATGTCTTTCATGCAACTGGCAACACTCCAGTGTCCAAAAAAATTCTAGTAGCTTCTGGCTCTGATCTTGTAAATATTTGCAGGAAGAGCTACTATTTCAGGCTTAATTAATCACTTTGAAATTCATTATATTGCCCTCACATATGGGCCCTCCCACTGGTGCACTATAACATGAATATACTAGGGGCTGTTTGCAGTCACCTGCAAACAATGGAAAGCATTTTTTATGGAGGAAACACACCTCTTTTGACTAGCATTGAAGTGATGCTGGATTTGACAAAGTGCCTTATGTTAATGGAAATCCGACCCAAGAGACAGAGGCATCCTTCAGAAGTGTTCGTCTTGCTTTATTCTGGTATATCGTGTTATATTTCAGATTACAGATTTTCCTTATGATCCCTCTAAAACCCAGGGTCCTCTTGAATTATTTAAAAAAAATAAAAAAAAATGTGTAAGGCATTTTCTTTCTTGGTTGATTTTTTTTAAAATGCACCTAACTGATCACATTCCATTCCCTTCAGAAGAGAAAAATCTGTACTTTATCATTAAAAAATAAATGTCGTATCCACTCTACCAAGCTGTATGGAAAAACTCTACTGTAAGATAATATAAAATAATGATTTTTTTCCATACATTTTTAGGCTTTAGTAGAACGACTGGTTGCCTCCTTGCTACAGAGCTTTAAAAAATGTTCCCATGTAATTCCATAAATTCTATAATTTAAGAAAATATTTTCTATCTAATAATGAAAATTGCCATTGTTCCACTTGCCACATGTAAGTCATAGTTCCCCTTCTAAACAGTAGCAGAAGGGGATAATGGTTTATGCTGGAAATATTTAACATTGCCACACTAGAAGTGTCAGCTTTTGGAAGCTTAAACACCCAGACACACTCTCTCCATCAATCAACTGACCCTGTCTTCTGGTGCCACATCATCACACACAACACACTCATGCTTGGCACAGATGTGCTCAGGGTGTTAAGCCTGAAGCTTGGCCTCAGAAAAGCACCACTCTGCCCTCGTGCACCAAACCAGAGCTCTCACTTGCACGGGGAGTATCAGCTAAATGGCTCATTTGAAGGAACCTGCAGCTAAATTAGTTCCTAAAATAGCAGGTTGTGTAGACTTGTGTGTATACAGCTAAATCGTTTTGGGGAAGGGAAGATCAGGACAGAGCTATAATGTGGTGACAGTTCCTAGCTTAGCATTCATGTGTAACCTGAGCCCTTTGTGATGGGTACAATTGACTATCCTACTATTAAAACGGTTTGACACGTGTATAAGCTAAACATGGGCCACAAAATTAATTTGTGTGACACCTCTTTTCGTTGCTCGCCTATATTGAAGGCTGAAAGGACATAGTCCTGTCTGATATTGACAATCCTGACCAGCACTTCACAAAGCTCATCAGCAGAGATACAGAGCTGAGGACCTAAAGGTTCATCAAGATATACAATTCTTGCTTCAAATGAGTCCTCTTTGTAAGAGCTTAGCTGCATTAAGGCCAAGTGCCCAACATTTTGCATGATGAACCAGAAAGCAATTAGGTATGTTTTGTATTTCAGACAGATGTTAGATAACATGCTAATTAAAATACATGAGTAGTCTGAGATCAGGCTTAGTGAGTTTGTTTAAATTTTTAAATGTGAGCAAGGGTTTTGTCACACTCCGAGTCTCATTCCTCACTCATATGGGAATCCCCATGTGAAGTTGTGTTGCTACATTGTCATCGTATCCTACTGGGTCAGGACTTAAGCTGTACCACTATTTAGTCATCCCACAGAGCAAGTTTAAGTCTACGCTGCATATTCAAGTCATCCTCGGATGCTGCTATTTGAATGTGCCATATTTCATGCTAATACTGTAAGTGTTGTCATCAGAAACCCATGAGCACCAAGTTTGTTTTAATCTTGTTTTCTTTTGCAGACCTGAAAGGAAATGTGACCAGCCAATGTGCGAAGAGCATGAGGATGAGAGAATTAATATCTATTGTTTGAACTGTGAAATGCCCACCTGCTCCTTGTGCAAAGTCTTTGGTGCCCACAAAGACTGTCAGGTTGCTCCTCTCACAAATGTTTACCAGCAGCAGAAGGTAAATATCTTCAAGTATCTTATAGTCTTCCCAGCAACTGACAGGACCATCCACAGGAGAGTATTCCCATGGGCTTCCTGTGAGTTTCCAAAAGAGTCTGAGGGTGCCTTTGCCACTCCCGTGTGTGAGTGAAAGGCTCTTATAAATCTGCAGGAACTGTTTAGAAACACAGGAAAATAAATTTAGGAGAGATCACACAGAAAGATACTACATTGTCCCAATTTTTGTTATTATAGTGAGCAAATATTTTAGAGAGCAATTTGATGTGAAGCTGAGGATCTCTCTTTTGATGTTTCTAACACTTTTTTTCAGTGCTTTTAGATCAGACAAGTGAATGGTATTTCCAACATATGAACTGGAAAGAGAACAAAAATCAAGTAGTTCTCTATCAGGCACCTTTACATTTAAGCATTCCATTTTTAAGAAAAGTTAAGTGAAAAACCTCTTCCTGCAAGTGAATGCAGGAATATTCAATAGTTGGCAGCACAGGATGTACCTAACATCCTCTGCCCTTGCTGTCACCAGTAAAAGACTTGTTTATTTTTAATACAGTATTAATTTAAAACCTGACTCACTGGGTTATCCTCCTGAGATAAACAGCTCATTTTCTGGATGGCCCCAGTGGGGCAAGCAATCAAACAGGCCAAGTTTGCAATCCCAGCCTCCAACTTTGTCACACAGATGCCTGTGTGTAGAAACTACAAATGAGAAGTCACTTTAGGAAAGTAGTTACAGCCTTTTCAATCAAAATAGGTGGGAGAAGGAGGAGAAGTTTCTTGGACTGAATCCATGCCCCCACTCCTTTTGCATGGAGATTTGCAAACTGTAGTTTTGTTCCCTCAGTGCCTGTGAGAAGAGGCTGTCATGCCCAAGACGGGAGGGGTAACCTGGAGACTGCAGGATATGTGCTTCAAAGGATCCTTTACAAAGCTGTGGAGGCCATGTACACAGTTGTCTCTGCTACTACAGTGCTGTGCCAAGGGCTCTTTGTCCTCTCCAGCATCTTCCCCAAGCTCCCTAGGGACTAGAATCTCTGTCTCTCCTAAGGATACCTCACAGTCCTCTTCATACCCACACTCAGGTCATTTCCTTCCTCCACTCATTTCCCTTGTACCAGTGGCTCATCCTCCACCTTCTTCTCCTCCTGTTCTCTCTTCCCCTCTGACCACCGCCCTAACTCCACTGCTCACATGCCAAGGACTCAGTCCCTCCAGGTCCATGGACTACCTCTTCTCTCCAAGGCCAAGTGCTACAGTCCTCACAGAAATACCGCAGTGTGACTAGACCCAGACACTGAAAAAAACAACCCCTTAAGAAGTCTTTTCTCTCTACAAACCCAATGAAATGTTTTGGGTCTGTTGAAACAATGCTTCAGACAAAAATATCTAGAAGATTTTCTTAGAACAAAGTGCTTCCTCATCTCCAGTTTCTTCTCAATTAAAAGTTCCAAAACCGGTTTCTTCTCCATTAAAAGTTCCAAAATGTTGACTTTTTTCACAGCGCATTGGAAGAGGAAACAAATGCCAAAGTACTAGCAGGTATCTTGTGAGCACATAAAGCTCCAGTTTTCCTCAGTTCTGGTGGAAAGACATGCTAGTACCCTAGTATGGCTTATTGGTTCCCAATGTTACAATGCCACTGTGAAGTGGGACACTATCTAACACCCTTCTGCTTGTTCTCCCCTTGCTGCCTAGTCTGAGCTGAGTGATGGCATTGCAGTTCTGGTGGGGAGCAATGACAGAGTGCAAGGAATAGTCACACAGCTGGAGGAGACCTGCAAGACGGTTGAGGTAGGTACCACCTCTTTAAATGCAGCTATTTCAGTGTGAAGTCCCATCTTTTAAACTTCTGGTGGTGACCATTCTTTAACAGACCTCACTTTGCCCAAATACATTCTCACATTGTGTCACTAAACCATTACTTGTGGCTTTGTACATTACCAAGATGTACTGCCTCAACCAAAGGATACATCCTGCTCAGCACCTCTGACATTGGCCTTGTGGTGGAGGATAAACAGTAAGGCTAGATCACATCAGCACGTCTTGCTCAACATTCTTAGTGGAATAGGATATCACTGAAGCTAAAAGCAGATCCAGTAAAATGCCACCAACTCCCAGCTCATTTAACAGTTCTAGAGCCACAAAAGACCAGTAGTAGTCTGAAGCCTGACTGGTCCTGTGAACAGAGCCTTATTCTATGCCAGAAAGCAGGCACAGCATGGCTCACAGGTGTGTCTGAGCTCTGTATTTGGCTGCTTTGCCTTCTGTGCTGAAGTACTGTTTTAATATACTTACACTGTCCTTTAAGGAGTCTTGTTTTATTGCTTATGGGAGGGAAAAGTTTAGGTTCTGACTGGATTTTGTGATAAAGTCCTCACTCTGAAAGAGCTGGAATTAGTTTTGTGTTGTTCAATAGCAAAAGTGGCTTTCATTTCCTCTGAGAGATTTGCATCAGCAAAGCAAATATAAATATCAACTTTGACCAATTTGAGCATCACAGAGCAATAGGCTGAAAGGAGCTCGTGTGAATTGATTTTGTGGTCAGAGTTTGATGAAGCATCTAGTGAAGGAGCCGCATCCCTCTCAGCCCAATTAGAATTATATTGACCCTTCAGAGCTGGAGCAGAAAAGGGAAATGGTAGAGAAAAAGAAGTTAATCCGAGATGTATAGATTCTAATTGGTAAGAAAAATTGATTACATAATCTAGGTACACAATCCCCCAAGGCTCCTGTTTCCTCAGAGTAACGAAGAATAAAAATTGTTCAAGTTTGGTTTAAAGAACATAAAACCAATAGCCCAGGTAAATGATAGAGCACGTTAGTGGCAGTCAGAACTTTGTAATCAGGAAGGATTCACATTACAAGGATGAAACTGGCTGCTGTCAGGACTTTGCAGACAGAAACAAGCCTTTCAAGTAGGTTAACTACAGAAATTTGAATGATACAAAAGCAAAAGCTTGCACTCATTTAAGTTGAACTAGCTGAACCAGAAATAAAGCTTCAAACATCTAGTCTGAAGTATGGAGAAAATACTGTGCTAAAAATACCTTAAGAAACACAACAGTGTCTGGAACTAGCTTCCTCAGAGCCATCCACTCAGTTTAAAGCCTAACCTTTAAAGTGAAACCCCAAAGAAAGTGCAGCCACTGTACCTTCAGATGTTTTAGCAGGGTTTTCACCTTTAAAGCCAAAGATTGCACAAAATAGGTCTCAGAGTTTACCTTGGCACTTTCATGTTATATTTCAAGCAAATCACATTTACTGCCATACAAGAGCTTTGTCTGAATTGGCACCAGTTTGTCCTTGAAGATAAAAAGCTACAGCTGGAACTGAGAAATGTTCACACATGGAAATAATGCTTACAATCCAGGGTTGTCTCTTCTCTCTGCTTAACACTTGGCAGAGAGCAATAAATATCTGCTTTAGCAGAAAATACATGATCATTTTCCTTTTAGATGGAGTAAGTAATAGCCTACAGTTCTATATTTAGTTATTGCTCTTATCCAAACCTAAAAAACAGAAAAACAAACAAACAGAAAAATAGATCAATACTTGTATAGCTTTTAACTGATTGAAAGGTAGACCAAATCCATATATTATGCTGAAAATTGAGAAAGGAGTATAAAATGCTAAAAGCTGGAAAACTATAATAAATAATTAAGTACTGTTTAGCCCTGTAAACGATATGAGTAAAATAAAGGAGGAAAAATTACAGTGTTTCTTTCAAATGCAAATAGGCCAGTCAACAGAGATCCTTTGGAAAAAGCAGTGAGGCTCATGCTCAGTAGCAAGGACTCTTTTCTGCTGTAGTTGTGCTTTAAAAAAACAAAAAGGCTGGGAACTTTTTAGAATGGAAAGTCATGTATTTGTTAACCTTCTTCATTACACAGAATCTGATTAGGGTAATTCTGTCACACAGAGACTTGGTATGGGAACATTTTATGCAGAAAGATAATATTTCAGAAATATTTCAGCATTTGCAGTTAAGAACCTGTTTTGCACTCTCACTCTTGAGATTCACAACTCTGTAATATCTGCTGGCAGGAAATATTATATATTAGAGCTTAGAGATAGGGAAGGATCTCTCAGAGCACCCTGGTATCACTTGCTTGCTCTTCTTCCTCTAACACGTGTCCTGTGTCAAATGACAAAGATAGCATACACCTGTCTTGAAATCAAGGTTGTTTTACAAGTGATTTGAGTGACATTTCACAAGGAGAAAACCAGGAGAGAGTGAAAGAAGAGAAGAAAATTGTCTGAGGTCAAAACAATAGAATGACACCTAGGAACCATGACTCACTTAGCTTGAAAACTTCCTTAACCCCACCCTGTAATTGCATTAATCAGGAATTTCTGGAAAGTGGCAAGAACCTCCAGAAGTGCAGGAAAAGTCTGCACCCCCTGCAAGGAATTAAAATTAGGAGTGCCTGTTTAGCCTAGCCTTTCTCATTGGGAAGAAGAGGGGGATACTTGGTTCAATGCAACAAGATGTTTATGCCCCTAAAAGTAGACAGTGATTTTTCGCCAAACGTACATCTTTGAAAGTCTTTCTCCTTTGAACAATACTCAGCAGACTGTCACCACTCATAGGTATGAGCTCCAACTGAAAGGCAAGAAAAAAGTGGGATTCTCTCTGGCTAAGTGCTATGAATAATCAGTCTTATCACTTCCAAAAGTACTGTGAGACTGTTAATAATCCTGTGCTGCCAGGATCTCAGCATTATGCCTCAAGGGACAAAGATGAGGAATTGATTCCACCTCAGTTCCTAGGAAAGAGATTTAAATAATCACCACCATCCACAACCAGGTATAACCGCAATAAGGTTATGCCCTGGAGCACACAGGTTTCTCAAGTACTTCTGTTTCATAGACCTCAGACATTATACATAACCTGTCACCCATTTCCTCCCTATAAATCCTTCCTTACAAGTGCAGTTTGTTCTCTTTAGAGAGTGCTCAATGCAGCAGTCATCAAACCATCCTCCTTACTCAGTGAAATATGCTGTTGTCTGCTTGGAAGGACAATAAAAGTGTCTTAAAAAACGATGTGAAAATCGGTGCCTGAACTTAAGGTTGGAACCTGATCCCTCTTTTTTTTCTTTGTGCTTCTGTCACACACCATTTTCTTCACAGAACCTCTACCTCTTTCAGTGCACAGTAAATGGAATATAATGGACACCTATTGTCCAAAGAGAGTCTAAGAGAGCATATGTGAAAATCAAGCCCAGCTACGATTGTTCCAGGCACTCTGGTAGAAAAATAAAATTCTCCAGAGCTGATTTGAGATGACCACTCCTTTTAAAACCATTCTGTTCACGCAAATGAACCCGCTACTAATACTGTGGGGGCTTTTACTTTTTCTGCAGACTTTGATGTATCACTACAGACATCACAAATACCTTTTACATTTTTTAGCAGACTGACAAGTTATACAATAACCTGTTTGGGGGCTTTCAGTGGCTTGAAATTCAGAGTTTGAGAATGGTTTTTGAACTTTTGGTCCAATAGCTTGGACTTTGAAAATTATAAAAGTCTCTGGGGTCATTCAGAATCCTTTGCACTGTTCAGAAAGAGGAATTTCTTTGATGAAAATGCTTCCAAGTAACTGTAAAAATAGAAACTCTTTTAAGAACATAACATGTTTAACATAAACCAAATGATTCACAGGAATGCTGCAGACGACAGAAAGAACAGTTGTGTGAAAAATTTGATTATCTCTACTCTGTACTGGAAGAAAGGAAAAATGAGATGACACAAATAATCACTAGAACCCAAGAGGAGAAACTGGAACACGTCCGCTCCCTGATGAAGAAGTATGCGGATCATTTGGAAGCTGTGTCAAAACTGGTTGAATCAGGAATCCAGTTCATGGAAGAACCAGAAATGGCTGTGTTTTTGCAGGTATAAAGTCTATAAATAGAGATACAACAAGAATGATAGGTTTATTGATACACTATTTAAGCATTTCTCAATTTTAAGCCCATTCAGAGTTTGGTTGTCTTTAAGTGAACATTTATACAAATTCATTTTGTAAACATTTGAATCAGCTCAGACAAATGACTAGTCTTCCTGTGAAAGGTATCCAAATCTAGAACATGAGTATTTGCTATTTGCACCAAAATATACTATCTTGTGAATGAATTTCTGATCTCCAAAGAAGAAACAGGAATTTAAACATTTTCCAACAAATCTTTATTTTCCCACCAATATCTTGGTGGGACAATATGTTCATTTGCCCCTGAATTTCTGTGAATTATGGGTTTCATTTGCATATTGACAAAGTGATTAATGTTTCAAGAATTAAGTATTTATGTCTTAAGTTACATTTTTATACCTTCATTTAACTTTTTTCTTCTGTTTTCTTACTATAAACTCAGGAGAGATGAGTAGGAAACCACTAGCAACCTGTCCACTAAATTCATTGGCGTACAATTTCTGTCTTGCAAGTTTACAATTCCTCTATATTAGAAGCTGGAAGGGTGTTTTCTACAAAACAAAACAAACAAAAACTCCAAACAAACAAACAAAAAGACCCAAAAGAAACCAAACCAACCCCTGCTTCTTTTCATCAAAGAATTGCCTTTGAAGAGTACAATAATCTTTGAAGACTAATAGAATTTTGTCTCTCCAGAAGTATGCCCTTATGGATAGTCAAAGATACAGTTACTGTGACTAAAGATGGTAATGGAACAATTGTTTTTCACCACAAACAACAAAAAAAGAGGAAAAGTATTTCCATTTTGTTTCCTTTTAGCAATTGTACATATTTCCCATGATATTCAGATTTTAATTAAAAAGTCTTCAACTAACTAAAAGGTTTACTCATCTGTATACTAACTACCATCCAAATTTGATCTCATTCATGGATGTCATGGCTGTCATTAATGAGATCCATATTAGTGCATTTAGAAGCACCAGTGTAAGAATTAGATCTCAATGCATAGAGTCTCTGAAAAAATGGAACCATTTAAGAAGTCAGTTATTTCCTTTTTGTTTTCACAGAATGCCAAAACATTGCTACAAAAGTAAGTATTTAAACTTTAGACTTTTGTTCTTTATAATCAATTACAAATTATAAATTTATCTGCAAATCCAAATGGCAATAACCAATTTCTCTGTTTTAGAATTACTGAAGCTTCTAAAGGATTTCAAATGGAAAAAATAGAGGATGGGTATGAAAATATGAACCAATTCACAGTGAACCTCAGTAGAGAAGAAAAGATAATACGAGAAATTGATTTTGACAGAGGTATGTAATTTATTTCACAAAAAATTGCTTTCTTAAATTGCAGCTGTGTGTGATTTACATAACGATACTGAGTAGGAAACCTTGAGTTGGATATTTCTCTCCATCCTAAAATGTAACCAGAGCATTTTGTATCAATTATAATCAAAAGCAAAAATCCATCACAGTTAGAAAAAAACCCAAAACATAACCTGTCGACAACATTAATTTTATCTTGACGCAAAGCAAAGGTTTGACCAAGTTTGACGGTCTTGCTTTAGCGATGTTGTTATCCCAAATCTCCAGTAATATATTGCAAAGCACTGGCCTGGTAAAGACTTGCTGTGCCAAGTTCAGTGGCGTTTAAAACAAACATATACCTAGAATTGGAAGAGGGACTCTTTTCCTGGCAGACTGTGCCACATCCTGGGTATCCTCTCCCCAGAAAGTGCAGGGCCATGCTGCACATCCCTCATGAGGACAACTGCATTGGCAGGACTTTTGTTCTCCTTCACATGGAAAGGGCCAGCTTGAGGTTTTAACCAGTATGCATGTTCAGTGTCTTCCCTGCCACAAAGCACCTGCTGACAGCCCCATGGCAGTGCCCAGTCCAGGCTGGCAGGAGCCGGCTCCTCACCAATGCCTTCTCTGCCAGGCAGCAGATTGGCTTTGCAATGCAATTGCAAGCAGCTTTTTAATTACACAGAGACTGTAGCCATCTTCACATGGTGCTCAACCCTGTCTTTTTGCACATGTTCCATCAGAGGAGGAGGGAGAAGAAGAAGAGGAGGGCACAGAGACTGAGGAAGGTTTGGATGAAGTCCACACAGAGTCATCTGGAGAGGAGGAAGAGGAGGAAGAGGTGGAGGAGGAAGAGGCTGAGAGAACATCACAGCCACCTCAGCAAGACCCTGAACTGCAGAGTGCAGCAAGAGAGCCCCTGGCTGAACCCACTCCAGTGTCACTGCCTGCTGCCCCAGCAGGTCAGGTGAGTGCCTCTGCTTCCCTGCCAGCTGTGCTGAGTGCGTATGGCAAAGCAAGAAAATGCTCCCCTATGGTCTGTAGGCACTATAGGTCAGGAGCAGGACTAAGGGAGTCAGTTCACTGGGGAGCAAAATTGTTTATTGCCCTTGTACACATATATGCAGCTTTATCCTGTCCTCTCGACCTGCATATACATATATATATATATATATACATATCACTTGATAGGCAAAAGATTAGCTGCTAGATAAATTAAGATATATATGAGATACATAAGTTATAAATAAAAGAGATTCCATTTGGGAGTTAAGTGCGTTACAATGGATGTTCTGCTGTGGTTTAACTCAGACTAACTGTTGTAAATGGGACGGTTGTTAAAATATTTATACTAAGAGAATTTGACACTCCCTCTGGATTTAGTGAGCTTTCCGCCGCCAATTTTTAGATCACATTTCTAATCTGTTTTCTGGGAATGGTGTTTGCTGCCTTCTGCTCTGGTCATCCTAGGGATATGCCTAGGTGAATGCAGGAATATCATACACCAAACAGGAGAGGTAACTGCCTCTTACAACCTAGTAGCAAACAGGCTCAGGGTGTGAATATTTTAGGCCAGCGCTTTTTCTTAGGGAATGTGATTAGAATGAGACAATAATTGCCACATATTCTAAAATATCTACATTATAAATATACTTCATGTGCTACTTTAGCTTCCCTTGCATACAATTGACTTGGCAAATTCTCCTCTTATGCAATTTACCCAGTGAAGTTGCTGAGCAGTAAAGGCTGCTGTGAAGGTATTTGAGGAGGCCAATGTGAAATCAAGAAAACACATAAAGGATCTTTGATTGTAGCAAGCCTCCCACATAAAATAAGAGAAAACAAAGACTATAGATTCATTCTTGCTTTGTTCTAAAAACATGTATGTGTGTTCACCAGTTGTGTGAAGATGCTCTTAAATCAGGTTTTATTGATTTAACCAAAATTTGTCATTTGAGGATTTGCACTGACTTAACTAAACTTATGTTCTCTAACTGATGTAGGGGTTTATGCAAACAAGTTGACATAAGCAATTCTGCCCACTAACATGAATTCTCTCACTTCTAAATGCTAAAGACTAAAATGAGAAAAGTACGGCATGCTGCTCTAGCAATTGTAAAATGCCATTAGGAGATGGTCAGGTGTGGAGTCAGACATGGCATGTGGGTGTTGCGGTGTGAGGGATACCTGTATTTCAGCTTTTGCCTTCTGGTCTAAGAAAGGCAAAGCAGAAATGCTGTGAGGACAAGAGGTAGCGTGTGTGGGAACTCCAAGAGCTTGATGCAGATAGAGAGGTGCGGTTCAGATGACTGCTGCTCTTCCTGGCAGAGCAACTGTGCTTGGCTTATAGCATTGATGGCAAGGCTGGTGGGCAAATGTTTCTCTCCAGTGTCTTTGTATTCCTCTTATTCTGACTGCTCATATCATACTCATTGGTAAAGGCGTTGTTCTTAACATAAAACCTAACAAGCCATTCGAAAGTACCTACACCAGCCATGAATGGCTGGTATGGCTTTATGAGGTTCTTATGCAGAATTTCCTGTGGTTTTAGAATTGAAGGCATTTGTCTGAATTAAAGAACCTCTTGCTCACTCCATTCTTAGTTAGTACCCCAGTCCCAGCTAGTTCTACCCTCCTGTTCTATTTTTCTAGTTTATTTTCTTTCCCTTATCTGTGTTATTCAAGTGATAGTTGCTTTTGCTTCGCATTTTGATTGCAATTCTTTCAGACCACATATTAGGACAAATCCATGCCTTGCAGCGATACGTAACAAACACAACACACAGAAAGATATGCCTACAGCAGGAAAGGTAACGTGGTGCACTCTGCTTGTTCTTCTCTTTATCTGTCCTGATTAAGGATGTGGTTGTGACACCAGGTGGTTCTCAGCAGACCCCAGAGTCTGACACTCAAATGCCGGCCACAGCAGAAACCATGGATCCCTTGTTTTACCCTAGCTGGTATAAGTCTCAGTCACGGCAACCAAACAGTCCAAGCTCAACCCCGGTGAGTGGGTTGGGGAAAGTAGGAACTCCTGTTTCTCTGGAAATGAGTGCAAAGAAGTCAGAAGCCCCAACAGCAGCAACAATCGAGGAGAGTGCACCAGGGAGTGGTAAGGAAAGTAATGCCACTGCAGCAACATCCAAGGTCAGTGCTTCCGATGTCACCCTGGAGGGCTGCGACGCGCAGCAAGGCGGGAAGAGCGGTTGTTAAGGAAAATGTGGCTTCATTTTCCTCTGCATGCTAAAGAATGAGAATAATTTAAAAACCACGTGAACAGCATAAACTGTCATTCCAGCAAGTCCGCTGGATTTGTGGATGGTTTCAATATGTGACAGGCTGACTCTTGAGCTTCAGAGCAGCATGCTGATGGTTGCTTGTGCTTAGCTGCCAGTGCACCTCGCTTGTGAGAGCTGTTATCCAAGCTGCTCGCACACAGTGACTCAGGAGCTGTTGGAGAGGCTGGCAAAGTCTCTGTGCATCAGATATTTGCATGTGTTGGTAGCCAAAAAATCCTGTGCATGAGATTACTCACTTCACCTGTTGAAAGCCTGTGCACACGCCATCCTACGGTGGCTGGGTGAGCAGCCATGGCCTGGCTTTGCCTTCGTGAGCTCTGTGGCTGCACCTGGAGCACACGGCATCCCCACATGAGCACGAAGCTATGCAAACACCCAGAACCTTCTCCTGTGTTTGACTGCCTCTTAATAAGCAGTGTGATGTCCTGGGTTCAGACCTGTGTCTCCAAGGATTCTTGAATAAAGGAGATCATGAAGAGAATACATTCCAGTTCAGTGTTAGACTGCCAGCAGCAAGATGGGATAAGAGACTGATGTGTGGAGTACAGCAGGGTGTTTTCCCTAAAATTACGATGTTAGAGTTGGTATAACCTGAATTTGAATATTCCTCCTTCTGCACATGTATACAAATTCCACGTAGGCCAAAGATAAAAGTAACAGAGCTGAGGGAGCTATGCAAGGATTTGTGGATTTGCACAGTACACCAGCTCCTGCTCCAGTGCCTGGTTACCAGCCCACGAGCAGCACTCTCTGAATCAAACCATCCCCATTTACAGGTTCAAACTGCATGTTTTAACAAAGCAGCTACCTATATCTGTGCAACAACACGAAATTATGTGTGTGTCTGAGGAAGCACAAGTGAGTGGTATTTCATGCTGTTTCCTTTAAAGTTGACTTTATAGCATACATAAACAGATCTACCATGATAAACAATCATGTGCCAGGCAAAAAGTTAGGAGAAGGAGTTCACAGAGATACGATAAAAGGGGCTGGATACCATTAAATTGCTTGCTATCACTGGACATCTTCTAGCTAGAGGTTTCAGGCAGTGGCACTTGAACTTAGGGACTGAAGGATTCTCACTGACTTCACTCACTTTCTTAACAAAAGCATCATTTGGCCACCAAATTTCAGTAGCTATTTTTCAAGTCAGAGGTTTAATTTGAGAATATTTGAGTGGAATTTGTATGAAAAATAAACCACTTTAAAATTATCAAATCTGCTATAACCTTATCTTCTTAAGTATATTCCAAACAAACTAGCAAAAGCAGGTAAAGCCACAGTGAAATTTATTGCTACTGTTTCTTCCTTTCTGTTCCACTGATGAGCAGTCAGCCAGTCCTCACCTTGAGCAGGTAAAATCTGTACTAGATTAATTTCCTGGGAGTTTGCTTGGCTGTGGTCTGCTTCCCTCAGTCCTAATTTGCAGCAAGCAAAGGAACAACACTTGTATTTGGTGTGGGCAGCTGCCTGGAAAACAGCAGTAGTCCAGTACCCGGTTCTCTTCATCGTTGTGTACCAAGAGTGAAAACAGGCACATGGGAAAGATGGCAGTTCCCGTTGGCATGTGAGTTTGGGGGTGCTGCGTTTTGATATCTTCATGGAGCACAGGTGACCCTGACATTTTGGGAGGAGGAGGTTGTCGAGAAGAATAGTGCATGGTTCTGGTGACGTGAGGAGGAAGGAGCAGGGGAAACAGCTGAGAATGGGGTTGCGTCTGGGCTGGAGACAGAAAGAGGGATAGGAAAGCTCAGGAAGCAGAAAGGTGCAGAGTGTGCTCAAGAATACAAAAACCAGAGTGACCAAGTGACAGTGATGCCATGAGATGATGCTGTGGTCAGGCTTATGGATCTGAGCTGAGATGTGTCTATGTCATGAAGAAAATGGCTGTTGTTGTGTGGCAGTGATCATTTTCGAGTATGTGAACTTCATATTTTTCCTGCATGTGGTTTTACACAACCCACTCTGAAATGCTGTATTCCTTTTTCTTTTCTTAAACCCCCAGATGATGTTCTTCACACCACTGTTTTTACTCCCTTCCTCCAATTAGGTATATAATGGAAAAGTGCTGTGGAAACAGAGCTTTTTCACTGAACGTAGTGATAATGACTAGTTTGTGTCATGACAACACTGGTGAAGCACTCTTCTTATTTTCTCACAGGAGTTAGCATTCTGCATAACACTTTTGGCATTTCTTATCATACTACATCATCTTTGGAATCTGATTCAATACATTTGTACTTTCATGGGTAGGAAATATTTAATTTTACCATTAACTAACAGTACAAATAGTGTATCTGGTGATGTTCTTACATGGCTTTAAAGGATTTTTCCCTTTCTTCCCATCCAAAAAATATCATGCTAGTTCACAATACAAGCTGCCTAAAACATTTCTTCCTCGCTCCTTTAAAATGCCACCCTTCAGCTTACTCCTGCATGGTTAAACACTGCATCTCCCTGGTTCAAATTAAGAAAAGAGACATTTACGCCCTGAAATATATGGGCTTACATTTCAGTTGCTGTTCAGATGACCAGCAGGATGGAAAAACTGTTGGTTGACAGATGTGAAGAGCACCAACCTTGTTCGGTCCAGCAAATAGCGAAGGAAGAGCTAGAGATTAATGGTATCATCAGAGCGGTAAAGGTCAGGAAAAACAAATCCACTGAATAATCCTACTGCCAGGATTCCCAGTGCCAGCAAATCACTGATGCTACCTCAGGGGATGGCTCGAGCCCTGGTCTCCAGAGGTCCCCATGGAGAGAGTGGAGAGTGTCCCCTCACACCCCATCTCACACAGCACACGCCACATCCTCTTTGGGCCCCTTTTCCAGCAAAGGCTTTCAAAGCTCTCTCTGCATGGAGTAGCAATCACAGCCCTGAAATGGAGCCCCATCCATCTGCAAGGATCCCAACCCATTTAGACAAAGGCTTTTTTTCCCCTTAGATTACATTACACAAAGAACTGAAATAACTGCAAGATCAAGGACTAAGAATTTCACTAGCAAGTGAAGTTGTCCCAAATGCAAACACTGTAATTTAAACCTTAATTATTCCATAACATCTCTTCTGGAGTAGCCTCTTTTTCTGATAGACGTTGTCCGTCCAAATGCACACCCCTCTTAGGTAAGGCATATGAATACATTCAATTTCCAAAGCGATATGAATGATCTGCAGAGAAGTCTGTGTTGCCATTGGGGTACTTAATCTTATTTACTGAAGATCAAAGACCTCTGACAGAAACAACAGTAGTTACCTGTGACTATTTGCTCTGACAGATAGATTCAATTTTTGTCTATTCTTCAGCACAAAAATGCTTGGTGTTCCCTGCTCACTTTCTGCACTGTGTTCTAAGTGCTGGACATGGTATGGTTCATCTATGAAAATTGATTATTATTCAGCTTTTATGTGCAGAATTTCCAGCACTACAACTGAAAAATATATCTCTTCATTAAAAAAAAAAAGAAAGAAAAAGAAAAAGAATAAAGGAGATTGGAGAAGCTATCACCTACACTTTACTTGCATAAGTTATGCAAAAAGATACACTGTCTGGCAGTAATTTGAATTTGAAAAGCATCAGATGCTGTGAATCTCAATTAAATGTATGGATCATAGTTTAATTTTCATTTATTTGTGTTTGGTTTTGAAAATTTGCTGTATTATTACAAGAGGACATAGAGTTTGTTTGTACTCCGGGGAAATCAGACACGCGAATAGCATCATGCTCTTTCTTCCCCCTCTTTCTTTTTTTAATTCAAAATACCTTTTGAAATTAAAAATAGATAAATGCGGAAAGCTCTCATTTCTACCATTGAGACCCCTTCTGATGCGGTCTCCAGTGGCATCTTTATGATTTATTTAATAATGAAATAGAAAGGAGGTGAAGGAAAAAGGCATTTTGGTCTCAGATTCTATTTGCATAAAAATGATTTTCTTGTCCCTGTATAATGAGGTGGCTGTTCAGACAGTTTATGTGTCTTTATCTTTCATGTGAGAGATCAGGTCACAGCCCTTGTTCTTTTGTGTGATAAGCCCCTGAAAGTCAAATAACAAAATTACTTTGAATAGCTGTAATAATAATTTATAATAATAATATAAATCTGAATTGCTGTCATCATAAGACCAGCATATAATTTATTTTCAGCCTATTTTAGTAGAATACACGTGAGGGATTTCCTTGTTTTTCAGCAACAAAAAGAGATCAGCCCCCCTATTAAATCCCCAACATTCTCTTTATTTAACGGTTGTTTCTCTAAGAAACTGTATTGATGCATCTAGAAATTTCCTCCAGGGTACAGGAGGGTATATCAGCAGGGATAAGGCAACAGGATTTGCAGCTCACAGGTGTCCAGATTGTTTGGTCTAAGAAGGGACAGAAGGAGATGATTCAGCACGAACAAAATAGATGGCTCCGCTCTAGAGCGCCACATTCTGCTTCAGGGAGTGCCTAAGTCAGAAGTGTAGTCACCACGGGCTGCTCCTGCCTCTGACAGAGAGTGAGAGGCATCTCCACTAAAGGAGAGTTCACCAACTGCTGCTGGCTCACACTTGGCACCTCTTCAGTCTGCCTGCTGAGTGTGAGGTGACATTGCTCCTAATCAGGTGCCTCTGCTCAGTGGCTGAAGTTGGCGGGGTCTGAGCCCCTGCAAATGACAACCAGGAGCAAAAATGGTTAAAACACAGGGAGCAGGAATAGCGGCAGTGAATTGCCTTGCCACTGCGGGGTGTAGTGTGAGGGTGGGTGGAGGGTGATATAGACATTACGAAGCAGCCCTTTCCACCACAGGAGAGAAACAGGTCTTGGAGCCCTGCAATTTTCCCTAATCATATTTCGTAGGCAACATCTCTCATGTCATAACACCATATAAATTAGTGAGAGTTTAGGAAAGATTTGGGTTCACCTGCATCTGTAGTTACTTAGTTAATTTCACCTAAGATGAAGTACTGGATGCTGTATTCTGTTGCTCAAAATCCCTGTAAGAGAAATGGCTGCATGTGGCTCCAAAGGACTCCGGAGCATACATTTAGTTTGAAAGGAAATACAAGTTAATCATCCACAAACACTAGTCAGATCTAATTTCCCTTTGCAGCCAGTAAGTACAGTGCTTTAATTCCATGAGGATATAAAATATAATCAGGATTGAACTGTTTAGGAGGAGAAATACTAATGTAGTGGCCTATGTTAATCTTGTTTCATTAGTTTTAAAATTTCCTATTACTTCCTTGCAACCTTATGCCATCTGCCAGAATTACCATAAGGACAGTCCTCTCAGTATTCATGTACTGTAGTTCTCCTTGCCCTGCTGCTGAATACTTCAATTTCAGCTGGTAATCCTTCAGATTTTTTCCATGAGGCAGCTTTAAATCACATGTCAGAGAGGTCAGTATTTAGCTAAGTTTTAGCCAATTGGTTGTCATGTCAATATGCAGACAATACAGACAAAATAATATCATTTAAAACCAAAATAAGACCAAGAGATCACACAGTGCTCTTTGCCTTTGCTTTTCCATCCCAATATAAGAGATATTATCCCACATTTTAGCACAGCGCTGCACTGGTATGTTTGCACAAGCATGGCAGCAGTACACAAATAATAATTTCCTTTCTCTTCACCAAATCGGAAACTCAGTCTTTCCAATCTGCTCAGGAGAGGAAGCTAGGTGCCCACTTCAAGAGAGATGCTCCAAGAGAGGAGATTTCTTGCTCAAAAGAAGGCAGTCTTGCAAGGCTGGATCTTGCAGGAATGATGCTGAGGGAGAGTGCCCGTTCCCTCTGGCCCATCTGACACAGCTTTCCTGCAATTTCCCCCAGAGCAGGATGAGCTGTCTGTTACCATCAGTAGCAGGCACAGCCCAGGCAACTCTCTCTCAGGACACCAGCTGCTGCTCTGAAAGCTCTTTGCTCCCTGCAACAACTGTTTAGTGCTGATGAAGGATCTGAGAACGCACAGAGCAAAGGTCAACTTGATATTTGCCATCTAGGTCTTGATATATTTGTACTTTACCTTTTCTTAGGTAGAAAATCAGGTGGGTTTATTTCTGTACCATTAAAAAATCTGCAAGGTTTGGATGAATGAAAATGGGTCATCTATTCTTTGTGAAGCTGAGCCTTTTGTAGGAGACCCATGCATCTGCTGGTATACAAGCCCAAATTAAACTCTGTTTGAAGATTCTTCCTAAACATCTCTTAAAATTCATGTGGAAAAAAGAAGCACTCAGGCTGTAGCTGAAGTACAGGGCAGATACTAGATGCAAGAACTCAGTTAATAGTCAAAAAATTTTGCCTTTTGCTTCGCTGTAGTTTGACTTAGTGAGTTGGGCCTTGGTGATAGGGTGATAGTGGCCGGGTCTCAGACCACTCAGGCTGACGTTCAGTTGGTGGCAAATTCTGCCTGTAAATTTCCACTTTGTGTTCAGGTGAGAGATTTTTTTTCCCCTCTGTTTGGCAACACATGCCAAGAAAATCAGGAAAGTCTTGATTGTTCCTCTTTTAACATCTCACTCTCCCTTACTTCTGAGAATTACCTGGGTGATTCAGAGACAGCAGTGATGAGTCGTGAGGGCAATACGTTAAGACCAGCTTTCAGACAACAGTTTCCCATAATTAATATGAGTGGCAAATACTTCACTTAAGTTTTACCTCAAATAGTCTGCTCTGTGATTTGTCTGGTGAGTCATAGATACAATCTGATTTATGTATATTTCATTTTTTTCAGTCCATTATTAGCAAAAGGATTTCCACAATGACAGCTTGGACAAAATGATTTCTCCTGATGAAATTAATACAAAGCCAGGCTCACCTAGACATTGTCTTTTTGTGACTATCTCATTTAAATGCCGAATTCTACCTCTGCTTGACCTCATCCTCCAAGGATCACTCGTTCTGCTCATTGTTAAGGTGTTTGGAAAGGAAAATAGAATGTAAACAAAAAATATTTCTTAATCATGGATGAACTGTAGCTGGTTTACATCACATCATGTTAGATCTATGTCACAACAACAACACAAATCATCTGTTTGTAGAATATTTGGCTAGTTATTTTACTGCCCGGAGACAGTTCAGGCTTTCAGTGTAGCCATAGACTCACCTATGGAAAGCAGCGCTTGTAGTCCTGTAACCATTAGAGCTGGATCAATATTTAAATGCCAGCCTATCTGACTGAAAATCCCAGTGGTGATAATTAGTAAACTGGGGCTGAGTCTCTGTGTTTGGATGGTGTATCATGCCACTTCCAGGCTTTCTGCAGTTGTGAGCAGGCAAGGGGCTAGACCAGAGCACTCTGTAGGATGCAGTGCCCACCTCCTAGGCATTTGAAATACAGATAAAGATTGAAGGGCTGCATATGCAGCCAAAATTAAACAGAAGAAAGGGAGAGGGACATATCAAACAGTGATGATTCAGTCTTATATCTCTTTTCAGGTGATACATATTCCTGGAATCTTTACAATAATCTTCAGGTCATTAAGTAAGAGACCAATGACTAATTAAAAATCCCTGTTATCCCTGGCTACCAGCCAGTAGGCACCTCAGTGTTCAACCCATGCTACAGATGCCTGACAGAGACATCACGTCTTTGAATGAGCAGAGAATGAGGATCTCACAGTCCTCAAGTACAAGTGATCTGAATTCCTTATTGCTCTTTTCAATTTAGAGAGCACCCTATAAAATCTGGCTGAGTCTATCTCAACCACTGAAGGTGGCGATCAAAATACTAATCAGTCACTCAGCGCACTCCTGGCTCAGCACTTTTGCACACTGACCTGGCTTTCATTCATGATGAAACACTTGCTGTATGACTTGCTCTATTACAAAATGCCTTACTGAGGAAAGATAGTTGTCATTTTGCCCATCAGTGCTGGTGAGCCTCTTCAACATCTGGCACAAGATTTATTTTATAAAATATATTCATTTTTGTATTTATGCACAATTTCAAAATTTAATTTTATAAAATAAATAATTTTCTTTTTTAAAAAATTGAGCTGGTGCCTGCCCAGATGCAGGTCAATTCCAAGCTTGTCTCTGGTGACAGTGACTGCGATCTCTGCTCTATATCCTGTAATAACTGGTGATTGAATCTGAAGGTCTAAGAGTAGCATTTATCACAGCTTCCTTGGACTTCACCTGGGACAGAAGGAAACTTGATTTAATATCTTGCTCATCACTTGGCTGAGTGCTGTGCAAGCAAGCCAGCATTGCTAATGGGCAAGCAGAGATTATAATGTGTGATGTGACAGACATCTATCTGGGAACTCACAGTGCTACTCACTGAGCAATGTATTGTTAGAGTAGAGTCATATCTTGGCTAACAGCTTCAGCTGCTGTGGTTGTAGTGAGGAGAAGATTCAGGCAAGTGGAGACATGGAAAAATGAGCACACAAGGTAGGAGCAACAGCCAAAGAGGGAAAAAATGTTTTAACTGTGACCGAGACTTTCTTTTTCTGTTAAGTGGTGGCTTTAAGGAAGGGCTTTAAGGAAAGACAAAAGGGTGCTTTGACTGACATTCCAGGTTTCTTTTCCTGCATCTCCACTGGTGTGGTTTTGTCTCTCAGGGAAGCTTTGCTGTGTCCACAATCCACGTATATCACCCTTGCCCCCTGCATACTTGCAACAGCCCAAACCAGTCAGTCACTCAGGATATGAGGAGTGCTCCAACCTTGAATCATGAGATGCTGTGTCTACACACATCGAAGCTATGCTGGCTCTGTCATCTGATCCCATGAATGGAGCTCCAGGGTGAGTCACAGTCTGAACTGGCACCCTGTGTCACTCATGGGATTTACAAAAGTGCCATTTACAGAGAAAGAAAAAGCTTTGATTTACAGCAGTCCATGTTACTCAAAGGAGAGACTACCTGACAGAGACAGGGTGTTAAACCGTTAGTAGGTTTGCTACTTCTCCTTGAAAAGTAACAGCAAAGTTTTTATGGCATAGATTACATCAGTTACTGCCATGGAGAAATTATTGGAAGGTCTTTACTTCACATTTAACTTGTTGATCTGAGGTAATATACACTTGTCTGACAAGGCAGCAGTAGAAGGAAGAGGGGAGAACTGGTAGCCATCAGTAACTCTCTGGCGCTGGTGGCCAGCATGTACCACTTACTCATACAGCCTCTTGTGCCTCCCATATGATCCTTCCTTTTCTAGACAGTTCTCCTGCAGGGCTGGAAGAAGCAGAGAGGATAGAAGGCTAATTGATCAGGAGGTTCTCAAAAATTTCACTTTGCAAAGAGAGATGCAGGACAGATTGTTCTAGTCATGCAGTCTTAATATTCATGTGTTTTTGAGACTCTTCTCTTGGGTTTTCTTCATTTTCCTTACAGTGGCAGGACTAGGTTTTATACAAATCTGTAGTTAAATCACTCTCAGCAAAAAGTTGGAGCAATGACGTGCAGCCATGGGTGAAATATTACAGGAGTATGTTATTTCTGCCTTTATTTTGTTTGAGTGGTGAAAAAAATAGGTGACTTAAATAAGTGAACTGTATTTCCTTTGTCCCAATTAATGGTTAGAAGAAAGCTGCTCTGAAACCTATTTGATCTCTTTGAGGTCATTATGTAAGAGACTCTGTAGACATTATCCACATGATGTTAATTGTAATATAATCAAATTCTATTGAAGAAAGGCATTTCCTCCCAACGGACTTTTAAAATTCATTGCTGACCACTGTTAAGAGAGTGATATGTCTAATTCTGTGACTGATGGAGCTTGTCTGTGCATATTATTTTGCCTCCTACTTTATATATTTCTGTGGCAGGTAATCATAGCAATTATTTTAGAGAATACTGTGTTGGTTCCTGCTAATAAAAAAAAAAAGAAAAGACCCTTGCAAAATAAGCAGCCTCTTAGCTTTGAAACAATGTTGTTGTGATTTATGTGACAGCTGCCAGGTGTTATGCTGAAGGAGCTAGACTGAATAAAAATATAAAAACAAAATGCTTGAACTAAAGTTTAAACTATTTAAAAATAACCTGTTGTGCTCCCTTTGTTTCCACTGCCTGGAAGTGTTGAGTGCCAGAAGTGTAACACTTGACATTTGAGGCAGACAAACATAGCCTACAGATTTTGTGATTGCTTTGCAACCAGCTAGCATTTTTTAATCATGCCTGTTCTTGTCAACACTGGGGGTTGTTTTTAAACAAGCCAGCTAAAAATGGGAATTAAATTTATTTTCTTGCTCATTTTCTGAGGCTACAGAAACCCTAGAAACAAGAAACCTCTGTTTTCACTGCTTCTCTCTCCAAGACCCACACTTTCTAACAAATTCACACGCTTGCTCTCCTGTTGGATCAAGAGGAGGTAGCGAAGGCACTGGGTGGTTCATGTGCCTCTAAGGATGTAGATCCATTTTTTCCTCTGGCAGCAAAGGTGATTTAGGAATTTCTTGCCAAACGGCTCTGCTTCTTATTGCTGCCCAGATGCCACCACTCGCAGGGCAATTGTGCTGAGGCAGCTGTTTGTTGAGCTGTGCTGGAATCAAATCACTCAAATGGTCCAGGTTTAAAAATATCTTCCTTCACCTCAAAAAAGCCAACAAAAATTTTTGATGTCATTCCAGTGACATTCCCATTCTTAGCACATTCCTACAAAGAGCTGCAGCAATGCAAATGGGCAGTGAACCACGGAACCAAGGCAGGAAGAGGCGGATGGGGACCCAAGGTGCAGAACCTGCTTTGCTTGGCGTTGTTGCTTCAGAAAACACTCATATAGGTTGTAACCAACCATCTCTCCATCTGCATTAAAGTAGGTTATGAAGACCCTTCACCTTTCCTCCCCACTTCCTAATTTTAAGAGTTAGTGATCTTGTAAAAATAACAGTGCAGTAAAAGTTCTCAATTCCTATCAAGCAGTTTTCTGATATCCTGAAATACTTGGCTGGAATCTCTCTTGTGTAATTCCTTAAAAGACAGACCTAGTCTAACTTAGTCACGCAGAGTGTCTCTAAAGTCAGTAGAAGGAAACAGGTACCTCCAGAGGGCAATCCACTTCTTCGAGGATGGGACAAATCACAGTCTTGTTGTGCCTTTCTCTCATCACTCCCATTGAAGGGGATGAATTCAGTTTGCATGAATGGATATCTCATTTCTGGATGACTCAAGTTTGGCAATATGGATCCCAGTCTTTGTACCTGATTCTGGCTACGGAGATTCATGGTGGTAAAGCAGAAAACAATGTGTTGATTTCAATATCTAGAAGGCCTAGACTTCATATTTTTTCCTGAGCATAAATAGGATAACTGCTGGGACCTAATAAATGAAAATATTATGACAAAGCCATCCCACTCACCCCTTTCCTCATCTCCACACCCTTTTACAAGAATCTTATACAGATTTAAATAAAGCCCCGTTTAAGGAAGCAAATATTGAAAGATGCTGGATACCTGCAACTTTGAAAGTACTCATCAAGCTCAACTCTGAGATCCTTATACCGTTTATTCATGCAAATTCTAGTGTGCCAGATGCTGAGGAGTGCTGTATAGCTCCTCAGTGGGAGTTGTGGTTGCTCAGCACAAAAGAATTGGCATGTAAACTCCAGCCTGGACTTTGCTTTTATGGGAAAACCAAAACCAACCATCAGTCATGCATGGTGCACTTCCCTCCCCACTTCATGAGCTGGCCTGGTGAAAATTCCTGGTGCTTATTGAAAGCATCATCTGATGTCACTCGACACCACAGGGGAAAACATAAATCAAAGTGTAAGTATTCAGCACTCTCTCAGCGTTGGCCTAATGTGATTAATGTAATCTGAGGTAAACACTTTAGTTATTCCTTATTACTGTTAGGGACCCAAATCAAGAGTTGGGACTTGTTATTCTAGGTAATGTGAAAAACAAGCCCTACCCATGAGATCTCCAAGGCTAAGATAAAGCTCAGGTAGAAGCTTGACAACATTTACCTAATAGCAATGGACAGACATGATGAAGTGTTGAATCTGAACTGTCTTAAAGGCATGTGGCAAGGGCTGTGCCATGCTCAGCACAAAGCTTTCCTCTCTTTACTCTCTCAGTGGAGTAGGGTTGTGGTAACAGGGAGAGTAAGGCAGTCCGGGATGAGATTCCAAGGAACTAGAAAGCAGTCAGATGCCTGAATCCCAGTGACACTGAGTAGACCTGCTTTTGCATTCTGCCTTTCAGAATCACATCCTAGTTCCAAAAAAAAGTTGTTTTCTGTAAAATCTACAGTTGAAACCTTTGTCTCAGACAATCCCCAGCACACTTTATAACTCTGAATTGTGAGGGCTGCTGGTGGAAGGGGGAAACAGACTTGATAACATGGACAGAGTTGCTTCTGGCACCTTTCAATGGTTTCTTGTCTTACATGAGGAGAGTGTACCTCAGTCACTGGATGACTCAGAGCACAAACTCTGAAGTGTCACAGGTGTGAAAACACAAGTATAAAAGCCAAGGAATGTCCGTATTGTCAGTTTTGTGCTTGCTTCACTCCTGGCTGGATGTGATGGAAAATGATAGCTCTTGGAAAGGCACATCGAGGTATTGCAGACAGCAGCCTGCTGAGTCCAGAGAGCTGCAGGGAGCAAATGCTTCATCCAGCCAAACCCAGTGGGAATCTGTTGGAGCTCCAATATTGTTTTGCTGACACAGGAAGATGTCATCATAGCAAAATATGCAGGAGTTAACACATTATGAAATACAGTTTTGGCAGTGATGCAGAGAAAGATTGTTTTGTTTGAAATGCAGTACCAGCAGTGTTGGTTAACAAGGTAATGCAGTCACCTTGCCAGTCTAAGTCATCACATTGTGCCTTTTTTTTTTCTAATGTGTTAGGTCCAAATCCTATGAAACAAGCTGCATAATCTCAAGCCCGTATATAGTACTTTGCTTCAAAGTTAATTTTGATTTAATGTAAATTTCTGTACAGTAGCTGGTTAGAATAGCCAGTGGAAGTGCTAAAGGAAGCCTATATTGCATAGAAAGAGAAATGAAAAGGTACCAGTGTGGGTTTCAGTAAAAAAAAAAAAAAAAAAAAAAAAAAGAAGGAGTAAAAATGCAGGAATTTTGTTTTAAACTTCTTGCCAGTCCTATTCATTTACATGGTGAGAAGTGACAAGGGCTGTCCCATGCCTGCTTACACACACTGCTGAGGGCTCGGTGCACAAAATTGCACAACCAGTTTCAAAATTACTCTTGGCTGCTGCAGGCACTCTTACTACCCTTCCAAAAATAAAGGCAAAATTTTCAGCATCACAGAAGACTAATAAACCACCTACATTCCTACATCTACCAAGATCAAGAGAGCCCTGAATCCCATATAACTCAGAAAGTCTAGTCATGTATTTACTGCTGAAACCTGACTTTTATAATCAGGTTGAAAGATTTGCAATCATCGCTTCACAGGGCTGAGAGGCAGATCTTCTATATTCAGAACTCAATTATCTACCTGCCTTTCATCTGAAGATCTGGTCCCCTGGGCCAAATTCTTTACCATACTTTTGCACAAGTCTGGGAAACAACCCTTCTCATTGGCATTGCTGAAAATGGACTTCCACACTCAAGTAGGCAGTTATTTCTCCCACATTTTTCACCATGCTTATGTTCTTATTAAAGTACTTTATGAAGTTAGCAAGAAAAAGCTATATTCTTCTGCAAGGTCCTTGCCCAAAAATATCCTTTGAGTCCTGTATGTTGTAGTGAGTAGCAATGAGTGCCTTGCTTTGAAAAGATGATCCTAAGTCTAAGATTAGCCTACATTTCAAATATTAAAGCAGTTTCTGAGATAGTATTTCATAAATAGGACTATTCCAGTTTAGAGCAACCAAGGATGTGGGTCTAAAAATGGCAAGTGGACTCTAATTAGATATGAATAAAGAAATAGGGAGCTACTCTTTTCATACCTCCATGCTATCTTGTTTGTTGGTGTCATGACAGTTAAATAGGTAAGGGTTGGACTTCATCTTGGAGGTCCTTTCCAAGCCGGCTGATTCTATGATTCTGTGACCAGACCAAAGCCCAATAGCCAATTTATACTTAACATACCGTTAGTTCTTACTAATTCTTGTGTCACACTTTAATAGTAAGTACTTACAAAAATGCTTAGGAAAATATTCCATCCCATGCTTCAGTTCCTCACAAGCATCCCTGCTTCAATGTTTTTTGCTGGATATATCCGTTATCATCACTGTTTTGGTAACTTTCTGGTTTTAGGACAGTTTTAGGACATGTTAAAATTCAGAGGATCCTACTTTGTCATTTTCCTTCTATTGAGTAGTATGTTGACATCAAATAGTTCACCTGAGATCATGCTGAAGTTCCCAAAGTAAGGTGAAACTCAAGGAAGTCTGGCAGTATGGCTGTTTTATTTTTAAGAATGTATAATACATGTACAATGCATGTATCTAGGAATATAGAGGGGAAAAATCCTGTATATTGCAAGTTAGACTGTGGTGTTAATGATAAAGACATAAGGCATTCCTTGGCTAACAAATCACCAATTTTTATGTATTTTATTTTTACTAGGATTTCTGATACTATCACAAAGTGGTCTTCATTCTCTGCCAAAGGGATCTGAAAACACTGGAACTAGTAAAATATTTCCACCTATTACACTGGTCTGTTAAATATTCAGCTAATTTTAGAAATTCCTTTAATTAGCAACTACAGTATATCATGTGCAGATTCCTTTTTCTACTGTAAGTGTAGGATAACTGTGCAAACAAAGACAGGATATAAACAGAAGCTTATATATCTGTATTATTTATTTCCTGTTCTTGGTCTGAGTGAAACTGAAATTAAATAAATATTAAAATTCTTTAAAAGAAAAAAAAAACACAACAGAAAACATATCCAAGGCAGATTTCATAACAGCAGAACAAGAATCATTTTGAGTGGCAATGCACTGGCAATAACTTTTGGCTTTAGTTCACATCAATCTGGAGGCCCAACTACACAAGCCAAGCTGGCTCAGAATTTCTTCTGAATAGGCATTCATCACCTTCAGAGCAATAATATTCCAAAGGTCCTAATCAGGACAGCCCTTTGCACCAATGCAACATACTTACCTGCCACAATCCTTCCTCTGCCAGTGGTCATGGCAAAAGTCCCTCTGACTTCTCTGGTGTTAGAAGTCTGGCTGACCTCCCCAAATTTCCATGCTCCCTGCCTTTTCCCCTCTTTCCCACTTCATTCTGTTTTCCTGCATGTTGTGAAATCTTAAGGATTTTAGTGCAATTCATATTTTCCTCTTCCCTTTGTCAACCTTTCCTTCCTTTGCAGACTGGTTCTGAACCATACCCTCAAGGACGAGTGGAGGAAGCTCCTGTGAGCAGTGAGAGGGGTGATGAGCCGGCTCGTCATGTCTTCTCCTTCTCCTGGTTGAACTCACTGAATGAATGATGACTCACTCTGGCTGGCTTCTGGTGTGCTTCTCCTCGGAGGGACCGTGAGCACAGGCAGCCTGGCTGCAGTCAACAAGGAAACTGGCCTGGAAAGGGACGTCCGAGCAAGTTTCGTTCCCAGGAACTCAGCTGGCCTCCACATCATACCCTTGAGACGACAGACCCGAGAGGGATGGGAGCATGGGGACAAATTACTATACTGTATTGTAGTCAAAGTGTTTTTCAGTAATTTTTTACTTGCAAGGGGAAAGTAGCATCACTACAGCTTTAGGCTGAGCACTTCTAGTGTTTTGTTACTCACTTTTTGGCACATCCCCTCATAGGTGTAAGCGCTTCACCAATGTTGTTAGCTAAAATGCTGGTATGATATTCACTAGTAGCATCCTTTGCCAAAGCACTGTTTCTTCTCAATATCCTCCTGCATCCCCACTTGTTGGTGCTGGGGACTTCAGTGACACCATCACATCCTTGGCAACCCCAAATCAGGGTTGTGTCTGACAGTACTGGTGCCTCCACAGATGCGGAACATGGGAGGAAAGAAGGAAGCTGCCATTTCTGCCTTTGCACTTGCTCTTCCTGCTAAGCCACAACAGATGACGCTCACATAAACACTTTACTTGCAAGGAAGATTCCCAGTGGCAGGAGTGAGGAAGATGCATACACCCAAAGCACTGGCCAAGACCCCACACATGGACGCAGGACACAGCTCTGAGTATGTGGGGCAAATGCTGCAGTGCTGCCCAGCCTGTCCAGCCATAATCTGTGTCTATGTCTTCTCAGTCATCAGTGTGTGTAGAAAAGGGGGCATGTTATTACATGAAACCAGAATGCAGTGAGGTGGTCACAGGTACTCAGGCAAGGTTTAATTTGAAGTCCCAGTGGTGCGCTTTAGAAAAGGCAGATGCTGACTGTCCTGTTCCATGTGCATTGCAGATATATATCCTTCTAATGAAATCAAATTTGTGTCTTAAAAGAAGTTCTACAGGCTGTATTTAAGGTGATATTCTGCAATTTTTGTCACTGGGAGCAGGGTGTCAACACTCAGTAGTGTTTGAGACTGGAAGGCTGCCAGGAGTGCTTGGTGCCATAGGGGATGAGGTGTCAAGCTCTGCACTAGGGTTACATGTGGATCTTTCCCAGATTCCTGAGCCAGGCCCTCACTGCATTTTGGCAGGAGACTGTGTGGGGCCGTAGGGCTGCGCTGTGTCCCAGCTGGGCTGGTGAGCTGGCAGTGCAGGCCAGTTAGCAGGCTGTGTGGTTGTCCACCCCGTCCTGGACACCCGCCGCTATCGGCCTGAGTGGCATCAACCCTCGTTTGTATCTGTTTTCCCTGGAGAACGCTCCTGCGAGAGTTTGTCGGGCTGCACAGGCGAGCTCCTCGTAAAGATTTGGAACTCTCACAGCCCAGAGAGAGCGCCACCCAGCACCGCCACCGCATCGCCTCCGGCTGCTGGAACAGCTTTTCTCTGGGATTTGGTTCGGGGTGAGGGATTTCCTATATTCTCCCAGTCGTCCTGGAGATTTCCCCTTGCTCCTCCCGCAAAGTTCCTCCACACATACTCAGAGCCCCTGGGAAGGAGCCCGCTTGGGCAACACTGCCGGAACGGGGGAAGCCGAAGCGGGAAGAACCTGTCCTTTTGGGTTGCGGGGAGGATGCGCAGAGCCAGAATGAAAACGCAAAAGAGATACGGGAGCGCCTCACCGTTTTCCCATCGCTGCGCTCTGGCGGGAGGAGGCTACCCGGCCCCGGCCACAGCGGCAGGAACCAGGGAGCCCCCTCGGGGGGCTGCCGAGATGGGATTAGGCAATGCCGGGAGGCACCGGTTCGCCCTCGACACCCCGTTCTCGGGAGCAGCCTGTGCCGAGGGCGGCGGCGCGGGGCAGCCCCCGTCGGGGCGCATCGCTGGGAGAGCCGCGGGGACGGGGGCTTCCCGGGGCGGGTAGGGGAAAAACATCCCCGGAGGAGATATAGGGCTCCCCGGGTGCCCGCGGACGCGGGTGCTCCCCCACGCCCGGGTAAGCGCTGAGGGAGGCGGAGCAGCCCTCAGGCGTCTAGGCAAGAAAGTCTATCAAGTCGTCTTTACTTTGCAGCTTTTATTAAAAATATAAATATTAAACATTCTCTTACACAACCAAATCGACCGAGCGCTGAAAAGATGTTTTATTGTGAAAATGTTTACAGGAAAAAAAATGAATTGAAAGTAGCTTACAGAGATTCCCCCTCCCACCTCCCTGCCCCTAGCAGAAAAGTTTTCTGTCTTCTTGGCACCATTTCTTCCAATGCTCACACATCCCTACGTAGCGATGGCACTAGAATAACTGGGAAATGGAGAAATAAATAAAGGTAGGGGAGGTTACGAACGACACTCGAGTTTCTGCACTTGGTACACGGTTGTGCATGCTAGTCAAGGGACAGAGGCTGTTCGGAGTACACCCTTCTAGGTTTAAAGCTATATAAAAATAAAGAGATGACATCAGAGCAGCACTATGGTACATCGGACGGTGTAATTATTCTTGTGCTAACTGCGGAATCTCTTTGGCAAGGTGGGGCGGGGCCGTTTCACTTCCCGATTATCTCCATCAGTTTCCTGTTGCTGTGAGCTTGCTGCGCTAACTGCTCGGCTCGGGCCATCTCCAAGACTTCTCGCAGGAGGTGGAAAGTCAGATCCAGAGAAATAGGGGGCTCCTCGGATCGCTTTTCCCTCTCCACAGCCTCACCCTCGGCTTCGTCGTTCTCGGGGCTCCCCGGCGAGCGCTTGGGCAGCTGCTGCAGCTGTTGCACCGCCGCCCGGAAAAAGTTGCTGGCGGAGGCTTCGGGCTGTAGGTGGCTGGTGCTGCTGGAGGAGGCGGAGAAAGAGCCAAGGGGTCTCTTGTGGAGGTTGCCCAGGCGCAGGAAATACTCTTCTCCCATGCGAAGCAGGACGGGCAGAGTTTGCTGCTGCTGCTGCTGTTGCTGGAAGAAATCTGGCTGGTGCAGAGCGCCGGGGGCGGCTGCCGGACTCTTGCTGAGAGCTCTGCACTCCTGGCAGGGCAGGAGGGCGACCAGCAGGATTCCCGTGGAGACCAGCAGCGGGATCTTCATGGTCGGGGCCCAAATCTGCGGAGGCAGACGAGGAACGGGGGTTGGGTTACACAGCCGAGCCGCGGCGGCGGGGAGGGCAACGCGGGGACGGGGACGGGGCGCCCCCGCCGCCGCTGTCCCGGTGCTGAAACGCGCCGCTCCGCGCCCCTCCGCGCCCCTCACACTGCGCCCAGCGCCCCGCACACCGCACACAGCACACCGCACACCGCCACCCGGCCGCGCTCACCCCGGACCGTCCACCCGCCCCGTCGAGGCGGCCGCTCCTCGCGGAACAGCCCAGCGGGGCATCTCCGGGCAGCTCCCGGGGACCAGGCTGGGCTGAACCCCTGTAGAGAGTTCCCGCGTGTGCGCGGACCCGCGCCCTTTCACCCACCCGGGGCGAGGGGGAGCGTGAAGCGCCTGCGGAGAGGCAGCTCTCCTCAAGAGCTGCGGGGTGCGAGCGTCCGCTCCTTCGCGTCTCCCCGCACCTTGCCCGTCCGGGGCAGCTCGCCGCGTTCCGCGGGACTCCGCGCTCAGCCCCGCTCAGCGCCAGGCGCGGCCCCGCACCTACCTGGGGCGGCGGCGGCAGGGCACGGCGGGCGGTGACGGGACTCTGCGGTGCCTGGCGTCCCTTCCTCTCTCTCTCCCTCGGAGTCGGCTCCTGGCGAACTTGGGATCAGATTTGGTCCTAATCAGAGCCGGGGTGCGGGATTTTTATAGGTTAGACCCTCTCCTGGAATCACGCAGAACTTGCCTAATAAGCTGACGCTCTCCTGACAGCCCGATTGCGTGCCCCGATCTACTGCTGAATAAATCATGGGGGCCCGTCGGAGCGGCGATGGGCAGAGTTTCGCTATCGCAACCCCAAATCTCACGTCCAATTATATCAACAGATATTTATCGCCTCTGCAGTGACGTCAGCGGGGCTGGGGGCCGGGGAGCAGGATGCCCCCCCCACCCCATTGACAAAAATACTTGAATGAGATTTCCTAGCGAGCGCGTACTATGAGAGGTCACTCAGGGGAAACTTTCCACTCACGGGCCGGCCCGCGGGGAGGTACCCGACCCAAGCCGGGCCGGGGCTGCTATCCCGGGCGACTCCTTCCCCTATCCCCGGTCCTGCTCGGCCCCCGCCGCCTCCGAGCCCGCCCGCACGGGGCGACTGTGGCGGGTCGCACAGGAGGCTCCGGGGGGCGCGCGTTTTGCAGGGATCCCGCTTTGCTCCTCGCCCCGGGCAGGCCGAGGCAGCGCTTGCCCTGCAAAGCGGGCCGGGGCGCAGCCGAGCCCGCGGGGAAGAGGCAAGACACGTGCCGGTGCTGGTGCCCGTGCCGGTGCCGGGAAAGACCCACGGCATCGCTGGCACCGGGGCTGCCCGGGCACCCGCCATCGGTAGAAGGGGTGGAAAGCCACTGGGGGTGGCGGGGAGGGCCGGGACCGCCGCCGCCGCGGCCGCCGGGAGCATCTGGCGGGGCAGGGAGCGCAGCCCGGGCAGCGCTCCGCTCGCTCCTCCTCCCCGCCACCGCCCGCACCGCCGCCTGCTCGTCCCGGTCCTGGCTCCGCGCTGCCGGCTCGCGCCCCCCCGGTCTGGTCCGTGTTCCTTCCATTGTCTTCCCACTTCTTGCGCGGAGGTGATAACCTCTCTTTTCCCCCTTTCTCGACTCCCACCTCTTCAACCCATGGCCATATACCTCCCTGTTTGCCCTCCTCAGCTAAGGCACTCTCCCTCCGGGGTGTCCTAATCCCACGTGGAGCTCTCTTTGAAGTGCTTTCCCATGCCTATTAAGTTCCTGACCATATTCCACCAATCTCTCTAGCGGGGCTTCATGCACTCTGATCTCTTCAGGAAGTAGTGCTGCTTATAGAAGTTACTTCTGCCCAAGACCCTTCTGTGTGTTCTTCCATTTTTGCATCCCATCATCTTTGCCAGTACGTCTCAGCCGTGCTTCTCCACTGCCTCAGTTGCACCATCAATCATGTCCTCCCCTTTAAACTGGAAAATTTTACAGAAAACCTACTGGATTTTTCTTGCCTAGACTGTAAACGCTTGGGGTCACGCACTTGCATGTCTCTCATCATAGTGAGGAGTTGCAACAGAACAGGTGGTCATACGCTATCAATGCTAAATAAGTGATAAATCTGCAATCCATTTCCTTAATAAAATAACAAAGTTCAAACAACTTAATGCATGAGGTTGGCCACAGCCCAGTTCTGAGCATCTCCTTAGGGATGTGATGCACTTCAGTTTAGTTATACTTACCTCCAGCTTCGGACGCTTTTGGTGAAGTGCCAGAGAATCAGATCTTGTGCATCGTGAAGAAATAAATGGAAAAACAAGTAGTAATACCAGAGATTTAGCTCTCCATTACCTCTGTTAGCTCAGGCATTCATGAACTGAAATGCGTATTACAGAACAGAATACATTGTGTAGCTAGTCACAGCAGAAGCTATTTGTATGCTTTTAAAGCGTGTCAGCACGGCTTTCAGTGAGAACAAGAGGTTCAAAGAAACAAGAGCTAAGTTCAATCAGTTGATGGAAAACGTAAGAGGTACTTATTAAACTCAAACCCTTCAGATGTGCCCTGGGGTGGGTTTTATCACGTTGTCTCCATTTTTAGGTTTAATATGCCCTTTGAAACACAAAACCTCTGAAAATAATGTGATCATAAATGTAAAGAAGGAAAAATTCTGATCTGAATACATTTTTTTAGTGTTGTGGATAAGATTTGAATAATACAGAGCTGCATCTCTCTGAAAGATTGATGCCAGTGAGAACTAGCTCAGGTTATGTTTCATTTTTAATAATTTACAATATTATTTAGGTCTCTTTAGGCAAACTGGTTTGGCCTGTTTTATCCCTTGAAGAAATCCAGGTATAACAAATGCAACACAGGAGCGGGCTAGGATACTGAAATTTTCACAAGAGCTGTACAACCTGCCAGTTTCTTCTCCCCTTTTTACTGACCCCTGACATCTGAGCAGGGCCTGCACTGTCTCATGTAAGCTTGTTTCTAATCCTGTATGGTCTTATTACCCCACTTCCCTCACAGATCCTGAGTGATGTGTGAAAGGGTTTGCAACAACTTAAATGCAGGGAAGACTGTGAGACATTTGGATACTTTGATAATGAGGAATATAAAATATCAGATACGCAAGCCAAAATCTACTTCCCTCAGCCCTTCCAATGCAGAACTGACTGTCTAGGAGTACAGAATTCCATTCTCCAGAGTCACTAGTTTCTGACTGAAATCTCACTCCTGAAGGAGATTACAACAGAAGAAATCATAGGTTCTCACCAGAGGGGAGAAAAAGAAAGACAAAGAGGATATCAGGTACATCTGGATTAGTTTTATGTTTAGTGATATAGTTCAAGATTAGCATACCCTTCATAAGAAAAGTATTCATATTTGACTCATTCTGCAAACATCAGGAGCAAACAGAATTTTTACAGTGAATCACAACATAACATTGCCTAGAAATAAAAAGCTCTAGCAAGGCCCATTTCCTCTCCACTGATTTGGGTTGAGTGCATCTGCCCTTTAGCCTTAGTGATCTCAAACTCAAGCACCTCCTGAAAAGCAATTATAGCTAGTCTGAGGTAGCTAAGGGAAAGCAAAAGCATGCCCAGAGTATTATACACTCCATTGCAATATAGTACTTTTAGGTTTCTGGAGAAGCTCACCTCATCCCTTGTCTATAAAGGGAGCGCAGACAACTACCTTAGCTAGTCACTGAATTTTTAGATAGCTAATGTGAGGAGTGAAGAATGCCCTCCTCACTGACTGACCACAGCAGAGAGATCATACAGTTCTAAATACAGTAACACAGAGGGGATGATGTTAAACTGAGGGCATGGCTCTTACTCCACGTATTTTTGAAGATGTCCAGCTACAAACATGGAAGGACACACACTCAGTGTAGATCAATTTCTACCACAGTGCAGGGTTTCATTAGCAGTCCAGCCTTTGTCAGAAGGCAATAAGGGTTTTTCTTATTGTTGCATTCAGCAAACATTTCCACATCATCTCACAGAACCCCTTTATGCGATCACTACCATTCTTAATCCCTGTGATCAGCTCTCTAACATGTACTCTTACAATCTTTCACTATTTCAGGTAAACTCAGTTCATCCTGCCCACTCTGAGGTGCCAGTAATCATACACTGACATTTGTATGCATCTCATTTCCATTTCACCTTTTGGTAGTCCTGATACAAAGAAATCTAAATCTGATGGTCATAAATATCATGGATTTTAGGACAACCAGGAGAAGAGAAAATAAAAATTCAGGGTATCTTACCATGCCTGAATGTAATAAGTAATTTTAAGAACAAAATACATTTGCCTATTATTCCTCAGCAGACTGAGTTTGCTAAAATTATCGTAGGGAACCTCACTTAAAGCGAGTTATAAAAATCAATAAAAATAAATAAATTAAATACAAAGGAATATGTTGTAGGTCGAGATAAAGAACAAAACTGATGAGGAGCTGAGGTATTTGCCCTTTCTTCTGACCCCAGATGTCTTCAAAATTCTCTCATTCACTTTTAATTTCTCTTTCAATTTTTCAACCACCTCCCTCCAGGAAGGAAGTCACATGCTCCTGTCATGAGGATTTTCTGTGGTACGCTCACCCTTACGGCAGAGCTCCACCTTTAACTTGTTACAAGTTTTCCTACAGTTCTGTGAGAGAGAGAGAGGAAAGCACCTTAGTTTCCCAGACTTAGCAGTGAGGCAAAACAGCATGAGAGGGTGAAGAGATTTATCCAGTATCGCTCCAGGATTTGTGTATGAAGCAGGAGTGAATCTTGCAATATCTGAGACTGAGTCCATTAGCTCAACCAGAGGACTATTTTCATTCATGACTTAATATTCATGCTGTTGATCCCAGATGGCTGCCCACAAGACATAATTTTATGAGCTTGGGGGTCCCAGCAGAAGGAAAAATTCCTCAGGAATATCCTCTTGGTTCCATCATGTCTGGGAAGAACACAGCCGTTCACAGCAGCTCACACACGGGTGGATTTGCAGGGACAGTTTTCCTCCCAAAGGCTGAACTCCAGCTGAGCAGGGGCCAGCGTGTGCTGCTCAGGAATCTGAAGCATGGATCTGCTGGCCCAGCTGCAGCTTTCCCTTTGCCCAAAGACCTTCATGCCCAGGGGATATTCCCAACAACACATGTAACATGGAGTAGAGCTGTGCCCATGCGCTCTTGGACATCACCAAAAAGCCCTTAGGGAGGCCTCACAGCATCGCTCTCTTCTTCTGAGCAGGGAAGGGAAGCTGCAGACGGAGGCTGGGAGAAGTGTGCTGGAGGCAAGGGCTGCGCCTCTCTCCTCCTGACAGCCCTCATCCAGGGAGGCAACAGCTGACCTTTATATTTACCTCACAAGACTTGTCAGCTGCTATTCTTGCTCTTGAGTAAGGGCTGGAGAAGGCTGCACAGGCACGTGTGTGAGCCCTCTATGCTGTTAATGATAACTTTGCAGGAACTAATCTCACAGTTATTGGTAGCAACAAGGAAATCCATCAAACAAGCACTCCCTGGGAGTGCCGAGCAATTGGTATTCCTGGTTCTCTTGGCGTCTGGGTACATTTGTCCATGAGAGAAATGTTGATGGTTAGTTGAGCGTCCAATCTGTCTGTCTGTCTTTGGCAGAAAGACACACGCTGGGGCAAGGACAAGGATTTGTGTTTGCATCTCACACACATCTAGAACAACCCACTGAAAAAGCCAGATTCTGGTGCACAGCAGCAGAGACAAGGACACACACAGCCAGTATGGACAGCAGAGTCTGGGCTCCAGTGAGTGAAATGGGGGATGCTGAACCAAGGCAGGGCAAGTGCCGGGCACACAGGCCAAGCCTCTGGCCACGGGGGAGACCAGGGTGGACCTTCAGGAAAGAGCAAAACCACAGTGCTTCTCCCCAGGCATGTCTCCGTCCTGGGAGGTTAAATCCCAGCACCGTTCCTTTACTTGGCACTGGGACAGGGGCACAGAAAGGAATTGCACAATGCTGTGACTGAATTGCTGGTGGCTTGTTCCAGGGAGTCTGTGAGGAACTGTCCACAAAAGGCCAGGAGCAGACAAGAGCCTGTCTCTCCAGCTAGCGTGTCCCCATGGGAAAGACCACTACGCCAGGGACGGCTTCAGCCCTCAAACACACCACTGACACCAGGACCCTGCCTTGCTCTTATCATCATCGGGCCTGCCATCAGCCATTAGTGTCAGCAGCAATGTTTAGTTCATTCAGGTTTGAAGCTGCAGCAATGTCGCAAGCATGAGGGAACCTGCCTGCCAGGCCAATGGATCTGAGCACCACTAGGAAAATCAAGAGAAACATTTGGGCACAACCGGGCTTGTGTGGCATTGTCCAGCACCCAGGCAGAAGACATTTGAGCAAACTTCTGAATCTATGTTTCTTCAATGGATAACCTACTGTTCTTCTGGAGAAGAAAGTAATGGGGTAAACGCTGGAGTTTGAATTTGCAGGAAGTGAAACCCTCACTCGATTGCAAAACATCCACCGTGTGTGCTCATTGTGACCCAGGATTTCCTTCAAAATCATACAATCACAGAATAGTTAGGGTTGAAAGGGACATTTAAAGGTCATCTAGTCCAACCCCCCTGCAAAGAAGAGGGACATCTTCAACTCAGTCAGAGCCCCGATCAACCCAGCCTTGAATGTTCCCTGGGATGGGGCATCTCTGGGCAACCTATTCCAGCCTCATCATAAAGAAAATCTTCCCGTACCACCCTCATAGTGAAAAAAAAATCATCCTTATATCTAGTCTAAATCAGCCCTCTTTTAGTTTAAAACCATTACCCTTTGTCCTATCAAAACACATCTTGCTAAAAAGTTTGTCCCCATCTTTCTCAGAAGTGCCCTTTGGGTACTGGAAGGCTTCTTTAAGGTCTTCCCAGAGCATTCTCTTTTCTGTGCTGAACAGCCCCAACATTCTCAGCCTTTCCTCACAGGAGAGGTGTCCCAGCTCTCTGACCATTTTTGTGGCCCTCCTCTGGACTCGTTCCAACACGTCCATATCTTTCCTGTGCTGAGGGCCCCAGAGCTGGATGTAGTAATGTAAGGCAAATGATATATTCACATGTAAGAACATATACAACATGAGAACAAGACTGAGAAATGAAAACTGCATAGAAGATGAAAATGACCAGTGCAATTTAAAGGAGATTTGGTATACCAAGGGCAACTTCTGCTCCTGGAATCTTGTTACAACTTCAACTGTTGTCAAAAATTAAAAAAAGAAAGTTTAGCTTTCAAGCTCAAAGGCATCATCCAGCTATACCATCAAGGCTGAGAACCCCCAGATAAACACCAGAAGAGCTGAGAATTAAATCTTCTTTAAAAATCTTATGATTCTGAAAACAATTTCAATATCTAGGGGAAAAGGAGATAAGGGCAGAACAATTTTGGAATACTTGAGATGTCGCAACTGCCTTCTCACTCCTTTCAAGTGAGGAAATATGGGAAGAAATACAAACACTCTGTCTATCTTGAATGGCTGGGCAATGAGCTATATATAGAATCTGCTCTGTCCTACTTAAGTTATGACTAATGCTAAACAATTAGAAATTCAGATGTCTGCATATTTGAAGGAGCAAACATCTCTAATGCACCATTTGTTGTTCATTAAAAAATGGAAGAATCAAAGCTCTGACTAGGCTGCACTTAACAGGTGCATGTTGCTGGAAGTGGAGCCCCGTGAGACTAATTGCAAGGGATAATGAACAAGATGAGGCGTTTCTTGGAAAAAAAGATTGTTATCTTTACAATGACCACACTCATGCCAAAGACTGAAAATTCTTTAGGGAAAGCACTTTCTTTTTTGTTTCATGCCTATCTGCTGTCTAGCACAGCAATGCCCTAGTCTGTGACTAGGCATCCTAAGTGCTCCTGCGATTCAAGCAGTGCGTTATAGTAAATGATAGTGTTAAATTAGCTGGGAACATGAAGTTGGTTTTCATCATCATCTCTCATGTACAGGGTCAACAAACATTTCTCTAAGCCAGAGACCAGTGGAGTTTTATTTGAAAAAACTTTACTTTATGAGGAGAAGACAATGCTAATACAAAACTGCAGTTTACTCTTAGGATTTTGGCAGGACTTTTTGTCTGGTTCCTCTAATTCAGGGCTGCAGAGTCTGGAATAGCTTTCGACAATAGCCAAGATGAAAGACTGGGTGAAGGAATCAAAGTACAGAATAGAAACACGAATTATACCAGCCAATAAATTAAAGAAATATTTAGTCTCCACCAGGCAAAATATCCAGATTTCTCAACCATTCCCAATCTCACTGTGAGTTACTGTTACTGGAAATCACGTAAGTAATGAATTTACTCAATGGATGGTTTCCTTCTTTTCTCTTCTTCTTTGTCATCATTATGGATGTCATGACCGGGGCTGCGAATGGCGCTGCCACACACACACATCACCATATATTATTTTGTCAGTATCACAGGAAGATTTTAGTCTGAAAGAAAGTACTGACTTTATTCTTAACTCCTGATGCTGGAGAAGAACAGGGGAGTAGCAATGAGATTTTGTAGTTGCTTCTTCATGACTAGGACCTTCCAGTAAACTTAGAAGCAGATATATCTTTGGCCTGAGATTGTCATTAAAAATCTAGTGGTTTAAAAGGTTAGTGAATATGAAAATCAAGTAAAATGGATTATGAATATTCCTAAGCACTAAGCTTATGATTTTTCCTTCACTAGTATACAGTGGTGCCAGAGGCCTGACATCAGGCTTGTCGTGGGGCCACTTGATAAGATGCAGATCTCAAATTGCTTTGCAAATACCACCCCTGAAGTTACTGAGTATCCGTACATAACTAATTTTCTTTAGCACTGAAATGCATTCTGTACTGAGATAGTTCAACACTACCCAGAATCAAGGCCTACAATCTGGGCTAAAATTAGCACCAGGACACATGTGTGAATACTGCATCCAAGCAAGGCTGCAGGATGGGGGTGTTACAGGCAAGTCTACTGCACGTGATGGCTGCAGAGATGCTTGGACTACACAAGCTTGCTCCACACTGCTCCAGCAGTGCACTGCTGCATCTCATGTAAGAGCCTTGCTGAAGGCTGGTGGCTCCTTGCTTTTCTTTTCAAGTGCAAGCCCATGGGTTTGGAGCAGCAGTGGCTCAGCACTTTCTCACCATGTGCTGCTGTATGTGCCCTGGGATCACCAGCCAAACTGAAACTTGGCTAAAACCGTCTGAGTGAATGCCAAGAGCTCTTCAGCACCCATCTCCAACGTAACCCAGCTCATTCTAAAGGACAGAGAAAGGATGAAATCTTAGGAGTTAGTTACTACAGTGGAGAGCCATAGGTTGGCCTCAAGGACTTTAGGAGCTACAAGTTCACAGATCCTCCTGGGATGCTTTCAAATGGGAGCAGATAGCTGTCAGCAGAGGGGCCAATGCATTTTTTAAACTTAAAAAATAGCATCAGAACTGTAATCAGTAAATAAAGTCTAATTTTAGGCAATACTTGAGTTGATAATGTCTCTTTTGAGTCAGCCACATATATGGGCATACAAAGGTTGGGAATATCCCTATAAGGCTTTTTCAATCTCTTAGTGAAAGCTGTGTGAAAAATAATTTTAGAGCTGCCAAATTTAAGGTGTTAACAGTGAGTGCCATTGACCTTTGGGTGTTACCGTTAAGACGGCAGCGGGAATAATAATAAACTCCTCGAGGTTGTCTCTCTTCAGTTTTCTATGAGTATTGTGTCCCCAGAGAATATTTTAAAAATTCTTGGCTCAACCAGACAGCTCATCTGAACCTCCAAGGGATGCCACCCCAGGAAGTGGGTTCAGCAATCACTCTGCCATGAGAGACAGATTCAAAGGAACCTGGAAACACATCTAGTAAAAGATGGTTTTGGTCGACACAAAAGCACTCAGACTGTAGACAGGATTCCTCTTAAGCTTGAGGGTGAGAAGAGTCTGTCTCTTTGCTAGTAGGAGGAGGAAGAGGAACCCTGGGTATGGTGTGGCAAGTACATCTCAGTCCCTTGCTTGTCCTACCTGTATGAATGATCCCAGAGGAGAAAAGGTACTTGTTTTGACTTAGAGGGGATGAAATTGTGCATCTCGAAGTCTAGGGTTTTGACACTGACTGTAATTAAACTTTTTTTGGCCCCAAAGCAAAAAGCACACGCTTTCCTCCTATTTGTCTTGGCAGAGCTTTTGGCAGAGCTGTGTGATGGAGGCTGGCTGCGTGCTGCAGAACAGGAATGGGAAGGAGATGCCAATAACAAGAAACTGGTGAACTGGAAAACAAGGGCAATGGTAAATGAACTTGCTTCTAAATGGCAACAGGTGATTGAGCTGCCTCATCATGTCGGTTTCGTGTCAGCAAGAACAATGCAGTAGGCACGTGTGTGTGACTCAAGATACCATGCAATTTCACCACTAGAGTGGCTGTGTATAAGAGGCAGGATTTGTCTCTGGGTGCATTTGCTATTTCTTTTAACAAATAAATCTCAAACTAAAGAAATGAACAAGAAGGAATACTGTGTGTATCACAACAAACCAACATTTCCACCACAGTTTTATCTAGATCCAGAAAACACTTCAGGAGATCCTCCAGAGCGCAAGGAAAGGAGGTGTTTATCCACTCTGAGATAAAAGGAATTGTACCACGTGTTGGGGGGTTTTCTGTTGTAGCTGGGTACTATGTCTCTTGCTGCAGGCACAGGACGATCCTCTCTCCTTCAGCTGCTTAGCAACATGTGAGGCAAAACTTCCAATAAGCAACATGTCCTAGATACCTAGCTAAGGCGTAAATATGCCAGTTTTGGGCCCTCACAACAGGTCCTCATTTCAAAAAATGATACGTGATAATACCTTAAAAAATCCATTACGGTCAACACCAAACAGAGTCAAATCTGCTGATGGAAAGCAAGGTGTTATTTGACCCTTTCTTTGTAGAGAATGGAAACAAAGCCCCAGTTTGGGATCAAGGCCAGGTTTTAAATCCTGAACACCATCCTGAAGTGCAACCTTGTCTCTCTGCATGAATCTACTTGAGATAACACATGGAGCTTGAGGCAGAGCTGCCTCATGCTCCAAAGAACAAATGCCATAGCTTAAATATCTTTACACCCTATCTGTCATTATGACTGGAGCCACAAAGAATAAGTTTTCCATCTGCATGTATTTCCACCACAGCGTCTCAGAGGTCCTGTTCAGCTTGATTTCAATCTGGTGGGATTTGGACATGAATGATGCCAACTGCAGAGGAGTTGCAGACAACAGTCTGGTGAATCTCTTCACGCCCATTGACACCTACTGATAACCTGTCTTTGTTCAATAACAAACCCAAATTGTCTACTTCAGCCTTCAGTTATGGCTAGGGTGTAGCTTGAGACAAACTAAGATGTTTTCAAGAATTTAAACTGAAATAAACCTTCCAGTGACTCCTCTCTTCTGACAGAGGATGCTTTGAACTCATGGCATGTCTAATTCCTAGTGGTTTTGGAGAAATAAAGAAACACTTTGGTAGCACAGTTTCAGGTGGGGCATATACAGATTATATCCCTCAATAATAACCTGGCCTTCTCCAATTTGCCAAGCACAGCATCAGCATCATGCCACTCACTATCCAGGATGACAGTCTCAAACTGTATCTCCCTCAGGAACTAACAGATGCTTTGTTTACTAGCCATAAACTAGGTGTGTCTTCAACTGTACTATCCTTCTGAGAGCTGAGGAAGTAGCAACTACTACAGTGCTTACAATACTTCACAAATACATCATGGGTCTGTCATTCAGTTGCCAGAGCCTTCAGTCAAACGTTGCTCTTTGCCTCATACTCCATGTCCAAGGGCCTGAGCGTGCAGCTTGTGCTTAGGTGCTCTGACAGGGAGTGATCTGCAGCTTAGAGACTTGGTGATCCAGAGACAGGCTTTGTGTTTAATCGAATAGGATTTTAATAAGATAGTATAGAATTTTATTTCATGAATCTGTCTGAACAGAGACTGATTGAGGAGTGCTCTGTGAATGACATCTGCATTAAAAATAAGCAAGCACCATAACGGATCCTAACATGTACATGAATGTGATAGGAAAAAGAAAACTGCAGCTACACAGCCCATACAGCCCATCTGTAAAACTGGCAAGATCCCTCTTTTCCCAGGAAAGTTATCTTTGCATCTGGCATCACTGCCCTTACACTGAAAAAGGAAGTAATTGATGTTATAATAGATTGCAGAAGCCCTGATTCTTCCACAGCATAAACAATACAGACCATCACCTGCAGCTCAGATTTCTAGTGGAATTACCAGAAATTCCAGCAACTCCAGTAAGGCTGATAGGTTACTTGCTTTGTGCTTCTAGCTATGGAAATAACATCTCTCTGTGAAGAAGAGAAGAGTGCAATTATCTTTATCCAAAAAGGCTAAGATTCCTGATTACCCATTATTCATTTATTTATCTGGAATCCTCCCATACCTACAGGTGGGAGCCAAGAGGTGGTGCTAGAACTCAGCTATCTTGTACCCAGCAAACATCTATTCCATCTGGTTTTCAGGTGGAAAGACTGTAAAAGATGGCTGGACTCACTGTGCTTTATAATATTTCCAGGCTATGCTATTTAGTCTCCCTCAGCTGTCTGTGTGCTGTTAGGAAGAGTATAACCCTTTTTGTAGTTTTAGGGGCTAGCTGTTCTGGAAATAATCATGCTCAATTCCTTCTGCTCATTTCCTAGAGTTCTTGGAACCGTACATACAGAAGCACTCCTCAGTATAATGAGAACAACTACCTCAAATGCAAATATTCATGAGTTAATCTCATCTCATTGTCCCTAAGCTGAGCACTAGAGCCACAGACTACCAAGATGTGTGAGTCAAGTAATGCTTAAAACTAACACCAGGCCTTTCATCAGTGACAAATATCCTACTTCAGGGATGAATTACCAGAAGCTCTTTCAGTGATGGTGAATCGCACTATATTTCAGGTTAAGGGCCTGGAGTAAGACAGCAAAAACAACACTGGAGTTACTTACAGCAGTACTGACAGGAGCATCTGCAATAGCTGAGGCTTTTCTTGCCCTGCTGGTGAATGGCTGAAGTGAGAAATCAATCCCCAGGGAATTGTTCCCTCCATGCAGCCATCCTCAAAAGGAAAATTTTTTTGCTGCTGTGGAAGTTTGAGCAACATTAGGAAGAGCAGGTACATCTCTGCTGAGACAACCACAGGGTGATGTTTCAGTGTCAGTTTTGCAGCACAGTGTGCACAGACAAATCAAATCGAGACCACGAGAGCAGCGAATAACCATTTTTATTATCAGCTAGCAGTACTTATCACTTGTTACCTGCACTACTCTTCAGCAACTGATTTTAAACAGCCCCCAAAAGAACCCTCCTCTTATAGGTTCCAGTGTTTTCTATATTTATCTCCATTAAAATCCGGGCAATTATGCCTCCTTCATCAACTTTAATCCATGAAAACAGACCACCGAAGACTGTTACTTCTGAATCAACAAGAAGTAGCTAATAAAATGTAGCTTCATGATCAATGCTTAGGGAATTTCTTGAAGAGCTCCTAAACAATTAGCTGATAGAACACTTGAAGTGAAATTTTCCTCAGCTGCTCGTGAATAAACCTGGTTTTATTTCATCACTAAAAGAGCCTACTGCCATAAAAAATTCAAATGCTAGGACATTACATAATTTGTCATTATTATATTCTTATATAATTTGTATAACATTAAGTTGTTATGCACTAGATCAATTTTCTTTGGAACAAATGAATGTAACGGCCACCTTCCATTTTGGGATAAATGTAAGCATCAATTCCAGTACTCTAGGGAATCAGACAATAAGTGATACTATTCTCTGTCCCCAAAATACACACACATCACCAATAAAGCCATACATCAGTATAACAAGCAGGGACGCTGTTTTTGGAAGGCTATCCATCTGAAAGAGGGCTGAGAAGACTAAAGCTGCTCAGAATGAAAAGCAGAAAAGCTCATGCCATGATCAGAGCAAGCTCTGGGCACACAGCTCCAAGTACTGAGTATTGCAAATCTGACCTGGCGCCTGCTAGTATTGGATCAAAAGTGCTGCAGCCACCTGGTGCAAAGTGCTGCTGGATCAAAATTCTTCAAAAGCAAGTTAATTTTGTACCAGCAAATTTTGTGCTGCTCTGGGTATCATCTGTTCCCCCAAAAACTGGCACAGAAGATGGAGGCAGTATAAATACCACAGCACGTGACGCGAGTAATTTGACAGAAATGGGAGCATATATTCATCCTCCAGCTGGATCGGTGGCTGATCTGGTGGTGAGCAGTTCTACCAGCAATGAATGTGGCACCACCACCAAAAAAAAGAGAGGGGACTTTCATGCTGAGAATTGACTGGAAAAGGAATCCAAAGTACAAACAATTATCCTTTGTTGCTTTATTCTTTCACCAAGGTTTTGACAAAAAACACTGTTTTGTCAGCTTTTATGTTTCATTGGCTATGGACTTATGTCCAAATGGGCAACAATAGTACATTTAGACTGCAACTGAATATTTTACTTAAAATAGCCAATCTGGCAATGTATACCCATGTTTCATAATAAAGCAGCAATAGCATAGTTATTTAGTATTTTTAATTAACTGGGAAGACCAATGCATTTCAAATAAGAAACAAACCAGCAGATAAAATGTTTTGAGCTCTCATGGTCCCTCTCTCTGCCAAAGAACACATGAATAAAACCAAGTCACAAGACTGGAGATTATTTCTTTCCCTTTTTTTCCCTAAATCAGTTTTATTACCAAGCTCTGTCCTAAAGGCCTTATACAGTAGAATGTCCTTCAGTAGAATGTCCTTCATCATTTAGGGTTTGTCCATGACTCAGTGGAGACAACTGGTGGATGTGTATATCCTATCAGAAATACCTGGAGCTGGCATTTCCAGGGGGGCTCTTTCATTAGCCGGTGATGCACATTTGCTAATGCAGGATTACAAGAACCACCAGCACCAGAAAGAGCACTTGGGGTGCTGGTGGTAATTTTGTCGTTCCTGGGCTTTCCATAATTGCATGCTCACCATTGTCTTTTTTGAGAAGTTTTATTTCCCACCTTTTTGTGAACATCCACTTCCACCCTTGAGTAAGGAATAAGCACTAGATTTTAGGGTAAGACCTAGAAGACCAATACTTATTTCATTTCTCTGGTACTGTCATCTCAGGTGACTGTGAGCAAGTCGCATCCTGTTTCAGGCCCTGACTTCCTTACACCTGAAATACTGTTTCTGAAGAAGCCTACGGTGAAGAATACAGGATACATAGATGTTACTGTTCCAGAAGCCCTATGATCCTACATGAGCTATACATGGTCCAGTCCCCTCCTAGGTCATCTCCACTGTGCTATTCCCTCAGTGTTGTGATCTCTCCTCTCTTTCTACCAGGTTTTTCTGAGCTCACAGATGGATGTCTCAGTAGAATGCCTCTAATCAGGCACAATATTTTGCATGTAGTTAATCATTCATATGGGACTCTACATTTCAAGCAGTTCAGATTTTCCTAATTAATGTTTTGCATCATGATCGTATTTACAGTAATTGGGACTGATATTTGATGTACAGTAAAAGCTGTCATCTCATTCCCTCCTAAAGAGCCCAATTACCTTCATTTGTTAGCAAATTCATACTAACATTTGGGTTTATTACACTTGACAACATAAAGCCAGCTCCTTCCCTGACACAGCTCAGCAGCACAACATCATAAAAGGTGCTGCAGACCTACTTTTGAAGGCTAGAATTGGGAATGCCTTCCTGACTTACATCCTGACAGCAAAATCAATCAAGAAGTTCTTGTCCAGGACAAGAACTTCCCTTGTGCCCATGCTAGACGTCAGCCCATCACTACTGAGGAGGCTGACAGCTTTTGTAATTAGACATTTCTCTGACGTTCACATGCTACGGGAGACAGCCTGTGCACAGGTTCGCTCAGCCCAACTTCCACCTAATTCCTCCTGCCTAGTGTTTTCAATTATCACCTCTGAAGGCCTGCAACCAGCCAAGAGGAAATATTAGGCTCAGAAACTGGGTCAAAAGTCAGGCCATGTGAAACAAGGCATTAGTCTTTTTGGGTTTTCACATCTCTGGATTACAGCCCTGAAGGAGGGCTGCAGAGCGGCACATGCAGCTCGTGTCGCTGAAAGCCATAGCTGCGATTGCATCCAAAAGTTAATTTTGCTATCGGGTATTAGAATGGACCTGTGAATTTGGCTATATCATGTAGCCTTATATATGTAGCCACATACACCCCAGCAAGGTGTTTACAAGTATGTTGTACGGGTGCTTCAGAGCAAGTCAGTCATTCCACAGACAGGAAAGAAGATGGAAGAGTGCCATGCTTGCTTCTCATTCTGGGAAGTCGTATTTCAGCTACTGATTATTACCTAATAACCTAATCAGCAGTAACAGCAATATTTGGCACTTAAAAACACTCTATATTCAAAAAGCTACACAAGCAGATTAGGTGGGAAATTAATCCCTCCCTAATTAGCAAAGGAAGCAAGCAATAACAATATTTTAGGATCAGAAAACAGAACTACTGTATCAAGGTCAGATCATTAGAGCACAGCCATTCATTTGTTGTGGTACTCTGCAGGGAAACAGGTGTTTTTCAGCAGGGAAATAAGGTAAACTATGATTTTAACAGATGTTAGTGGGTCAAGGTCAGACCTAGTGGGATGCTTTGAGTTGCCTGATTAATAAACATTTAAACAATAACGAAAAAAATCTGTAGATCACACTCATCCCAGCTACAGCAGAGGTTTAGGAAGGGCTCATTACAGTGTGTCAGTGAGCACCAAAGACACCTTTCTGCCTGGGGTAAACAAGATGTGAATGAGAAACAGAAATCAGAAGGTCTCACCCTTCCCACCTGCCTACTGAGAAAACCAAATTTGTCTCTGCATGAAATTTCAGCGCAAAGTTTTCCAACTGAAATCAGTTCCATGATTCAACAGTTCAATAAGCAGAAACCTCTCTCTCTCTTCTTGGTAATTTTCCCAAGAGTTTCCTCCAACTGTTTTAGCTCTTAATTTATCTCTCTCTCCCTTTTATTTTTTCCTACAAGAAACTTCTTCCCCAAGCACCTATCTACAATTGAATCCTACTCTAAATTCATGTCAAGATCAGCTTATGTATTCACTGCTGAATGAATTTCAAATATGTGCTCCTTGTGTTCTTTTCCTAACAGGATAGAGAGGCCTCTTGAGTTGCTTTAAATGTCTCATTACAAATGCTTCATTAGAAACTACGTCACAGATTGTGTCAATCTGGTCCACACTTTCATGCCAAAAAGTAAAGACTTTCAAGCTGTGCCTTTCTTACCATTAAGTTTCCAATCTGTTTTTAGAATCTCAATCAGTTCTTTAAGGAATGCAAATGTTACTTCTCCCTTTAGTGCTGAAACTAGCCACTGGGAAATGCACATGCATAATGCTTTCCTGTTCCTGCATGTATTGAAACAATAATCGATGCTGGAAGGGCGGGCTACTTCTATATATTTTCCAAAGGATGCACGAACCTTCTACACTCATAGAGACAGATCACCTCCTTCACATTGTCTGAACAGAAATAATTCAGTTGAAATCAATATTTCATGTGACAAGAGTTTAATCAATATCAATGTGAGAAGCCTAAGACCACTGGGGCTGAAGCTGATCTTATGACAGTGTACCGTGAGTCAAGTTTCTTCGAGCCTGTTTTTCCCCTCAGCCAGACCTGGCTTACAACACCACCAGTGTACTTACTTCAGGAGACTACTCTTAACTGCCACTTTCTGTGTAGTGCAACTTGGCTCCACTATTGTTTCCTACATACTCAGGAGCCCTGCCTGCTTTTCAGACACTGTGAACTTTAGTTTTGTCAGTAACCCTTACTGTGCTGTCTAATATCTGAATGGTAGAGGCCTCCTCTTCCTGAGGGTTCTGAAGCACGTGGTAAAATATAGATTATTATTTTGTTGTTGCTAACTCAGTCTCAGAAGCTGAGTTAAAAACTCCTAGTTGGTAGGAAATCATAAAGAGCTTGTACAGAAAAGTGTTCTCAAGCAGATTATTAGCAGTTAAAATAGAGGCAACCAGTGAAAGTGTGAGATGGAAAACCCAGCATCTTGGATACTGGAAGCTCAAATCAGATGAAAACAGAGGGTAGAACATATGAAATACACCACAGATTATTCCTTGTTGACTGTGGTGGAGAAGAAGATGGATAAAACACCTGTGCTGCTGGCAGCCGTGCATCCAGCTTCATCTGTCTGATGGTCCTGGCTGAGAAACACCAGACCATCATTGTGCAACAAGGTAGGATCTCAGAGACCTCCACAGCCTCTACCTTTACCTTTCTTTACCAGCATCAAGGTTTCCTAAGACCTAACCACAATATCAACACAGCCCATGTGTTTCCATCCCATCAAAACATTGATTGCATACTGTGACCGTGTTTCACTCAGTTTTCTTTGTATTAACCCCTCTTGTCTGCTTTTGTCTACCCACATACACTTTGTTTCCTATGACTGCATCACCCATACTATTCTCCTCTAGGCTCTGCATCTATCTCACAGGGTGGTGGACATGAAACTGGACGCAAGACTACATTGACACTTTATTGGGAGTAGGTAAAACAGTTCTTGTCACACATCATGGTGTGATACCTGCTTTTTTATCCAAACAAAGTCACAAAGTTTGGTTGGGATCTGCTGTAATTCCTAGACTTCTTTCAGTAGATCTATGTCTACTGAAGACTCTTCTTTTAGGTTTGTGCCTTTTGCTTCCTAATACTAAAATTTTGCTTCTTGGGCTGGAGCTTTTTAGCCCAGTGGGTGTTTTTTTCATTTAGAAACACTTAAGTCCTTTGTCGTTCATGCTGCCCCTCCCAGATGGGAGTCATATGCAGGTTTAACAGGTATATTCTCTATTCCATCATCCAAACCACTAATGAAACACTTAATATCAAGCCCAGGTTATAAGTCCTTGGATACATCTCCTCAGTTGGAAAGGTAATCATAACTACTCTCTGAACAAGATTTTCAAAACCATATTTGCACTGTCTGTGTTGATTTTCATCTACAGCAATCTTCTTCAACCTTATTCAACAAGAACCAGTCAAGACATTGGGAAAAAAAAAATAAAAAAAGCCATGGACCATCTTGTGCAATGATACCACACGAGATTTAGGTGTGGTGAAAACTAGGTGAAAGCTCTTTTGTCCTCCCTTCTTGTGTTGCATTACCAACATGTATAGGAGTGTGCACATATTTCTTTTTAACTGTTGTTAGTATCCGTTTTGCAACTCACCTCTGATATATTACAAAAGACTAGAGATCAGTCCACAGACTACCACAAAGAAACTTGAACTAGACAAGGTTCCTCTATGCTGATTAAGACAAACGCCTCTGAGAGAGTATTAAAATCTGTTGGAGTTAAGTTTTATCTTTTGTTCTTGATTAACCTCCTCTCCAGGTTCTGGAGGAAAGAGAGACTTCATACATTTTTATGGCAATGTTGCAGTACTTTGGCTAAAAGGCAGTAGGATCCTGCCAACTCTCTGCTTTCTTAATCTGGACGATTTCAGGGATTTTTAGGAATAAACCACAATAGGTCAAAGAATGGTATTAGGTATTGCTCAGTGCTGGAAACTGTAAGAAGGTGTTACCAAGGATGGTCACGCTGTCCTCCATTGCTCTCAAGGCCAATTTCCTACAACATCCAAAGCTAAGGTGTGACTTGCATTACCATGGCAATGGCTGTGCACATCCATCTCACTTTCAGAGATCAAGTTTATCACAGATGCTCAGAGCCTCAGGCCTTCGGCAGACATATTGCCTTCTTCGTTTGAAAGAGTTAACCCCAAATCTCGTTACCACAGATTACATATTATGTTATGCACCACACTGTCACAGATGTTTTAACACTTCTACATGCCTCACAGGAGTAGGAGGATCCTCGAGGGAAGCTGTAACTACAAATATATTACATTTAATCTTGAAGGAGAGGCCACGCAATGTCTAATTAGATTTTCCTCACTTCTTCCTCACATTCGGCCAGTTGGATTGTTATGAAGTTTCATAACATCTTAACTGAATGGAAGGACTGTTTTCTGCTGGTGTTGTTTGCTTCCCAGATGACTAAATTTCAATTAAGTAGTGGAAGAAATTTAATTGAGTTGTGCTGAGTTCTCCAATGACTAACAAGTCTGCTCCTGAGGTCTGGAAGAAAACATTATATCACCTGCGATGTGTGTCATCTCAAGGATGAGGCAGCAGAGCTGAAGGAGCACTGGAACATGTACATCTGGATTTCTTCTTTTCCAGATGAGGCCCAGGCAGTATAGTCCATGTATACACTCTCTTAAAGAGAACAGAGTAGTAAAAGTCTCTAAAATCAACCCATCCACATCTCATCACAGAAACTACTAACTACTAACATTTACAAGACCAAAAGCTTGAGCACGGGGTTTTGAACATACTGATTTAAATGCTTCATTGAGGATTTGTAGATGGCTGTGATGGTGTTTACTGAGCTCATTCAGAAGCCAGAAGCAGTCTGCACTGGCTACACAATATACCCACATCTGCTCATCTTGCTGGGAGGTGTCACTTCTTGGCTCCTACAGAGGACACAAGCTACTGCTGTCTCACAGGACTGTCCTGTATGTTGTGTAGGTACTAGTCGGTCAGGGAACTTGATCCACGAATTTCTGCATTTTTCTCCTTTTCATAGCTTAGATGTATCCTCCAAAAATGTTAGCTTGCATTTCAGTTATCGCCTCCTTTTGCTACTTCGACAATGGAAAGATCCATTTAAGTGAATGCAAAATATAGTGTTACTCACTGTAAGGTATCTGCATTGCCACAGCAGCACTGAAGAACCTTTGTGCTACCAAAACAAGGCAGTTTGACTGTACATCCTGGACCTACACTCATTTTACAGTTGCCATTAAGTTGCGGCTGAACCCTTTGCCTAGTCACGGGGCAGTGAGGGTGGAGATCAGTCTGTAGCCCGTGGAAAAATGTGGGCAGGATAGAGACTGCTCTCCCTGAGGTATCAGATGTTAAAAAGCTGAATCACCTCTGCCTAATTTTGGTTTTACAGCTGCGGAGGGTAATGCAGCCTCCCAAGGAGCAGCTGAACAGCCCTAGCCTATGGCACAGCCCTTGGTGCTCCAGCAAAGCTCCTCTCTCGGATCACCTTCCAGCTGGCTTTTTAATTGACATGTCTGTTCCACTGAAAAGTGGTGTCTATCTCTCCACTACACTGAGTTCTCTAACCCAGTGAGGAAACACACTAGAAGATGGGGGCACTGGTGGTAAACACGGGCCACACAGGTCCAAGTCAGAGCAGAGACACATGGCTTTTATTGTGAAACAGGGTTTCCATTGTCCCAGACTGACTAGTCAAGAGAAAGACTCTCCAGTTCTCAAGTGCTTTCAGAATTGGACTTGGTGTATTTCTGGGAGACCTTTCATCAAACGTGCTGAATTCAACTTAGAGGTGACAACGACCTGCAAGTCATGGACCTGCATGTGGTAACCAAAGATTTCAGGCTAAATGATCTAAAGACACTTTCTGGATTTTCTGTCTTTAAATCTTCATACCTATTTTCATGCCATCCTCATTAACCCATCCTCATTCTCCATTTTCGTACCCATCTTCATACTTTTTTTGTGCTTGATGGTACAGAACCAGCACCAGTCTGGAGAAATACATCTACTATCTCTCTTCTAATGCTGGCCTTTCTAAAAACCATTTGTTTTTTGTAAACTGACCCTCTTCACCATAAATGTTTTCTATCAAAGGCTCACAGCAAGTACGTGCCCATTCACCGCCTTTTTGAACTCACTGCCATCATTAATTCAGATTTTGTTTGTGTTTAAGAACTAATGTATTGATGCACTGAATTTTTGAATGACTCATCTAATTCTCTAAGTAGGTGGATTGTATGCCTTCATGCAGTAAAAATATACTTTAATCTCAGCCGCCCATTTTGTTTAATCTTCAAAGGCAGAATGACACAATCCAGCAGTGCGTTGACTGCTGTTTGAGGAATATTTCTAGTCCTGCACCTATGTCATAAAACAGACCATCAATTATCCTAGAGCTTTCTAGCATATCCTCACACTACTTCAGTTATCCTCTGGCTCCAAGTAACATGGTTTAGACCATGGCATATTTCAGGTCAGTCTTAAATTCTGCTGGGTTCCATGCCCATCCAGGCCTACAGGAACTGGTGAAGCCAATGGCTGTAGCATCATCTCTCCATGCTCCTCTTTTCCCCAGCTCACACTCTTGGCTTCCCAGCATCAACCAGTTTGAATCTGTCTTTACTTAATAGCACCAGCTCAGAACTAGAGCTCGAGATGCATGCACACATGTAGCTGTGTAGCTGTTTCTATCTTTGGACCATAGACTTGGAAGCTGACATGCAGAAAAAGTTTATGGGCAGCCAAGAGACTTAGAAGAAACCAAATGCAAGGTTTTCTGCTTCCTACATATGGCCATCAGACAGTAAAAACTTACCAGTAAAGAAGTCAATTAGGTCTCATCTATCTTTATTTAGAAAGGCAAAATATGGAGATGGATATTTCCTCCTCAATACCAGTGCACAATGGTAGCCTGTGCTATGCACTAACTTTCATTTAAGCTGCCTTGACCAGCTAATCCATCAGCTGCTCCTTGTGCCAGTGTACATACCCGATTAAAAAAACCAAAAGTCTTCCATTAAACTTGCAGACAAAATGCAGTAGATGTAATAGTTCCCCTTTCCCAGCCTGTGTTCTGTATTTGGCTGTGTCAGATTGTCTAAGCACATTTCTTGAAGCAAGAATGAAGGTGTTGTCTGCATCAGATTTGCTGGAGAGAGTTTTTATTAATTGTCTTTCATCTGGGATAAATTATATACATTAAGCAACCCCAGCTCCAGAAAATAAATCAGAAAGAGTAAGAAAGCGGTATTAAATCAGTTAAATCAACTCAGCACAGGTACTTACAAGTCCTACATGCAGCTTTTGACTGATTTATAATTACTTAATTCCCTGAAATTAAAGAAAAATGAGCTGCCTGATTGATCTTGTAATCCAGGGGCCACAAACTGCCCTTGTTAATAGAAGACCTGCTGGTTTGGATAATAGAGAGAATTGCTAATTTACTTGCTATTCAATATGCTATAATTTTTCCTCTGAACTGAATTGTTAAAAATAAACAATTTCTTTTCCTTCCCAAATAGGAAAAAAGAGAGAACTTATTACCAAAAGTGTTTTGTGGCTTTAGGGGGAAAGTTAAATTTAGACTAGTTGCACAAAATACTTTATAAATATTTTAAAGAGCTAGCTTCCACTTTCTACTGAATATAGATAGGAGTAGGGAACAAACTGAAACAAGGGTTTGGGAGGGAGTGCTGTCCATGAAGCCCGATGTACTTCTGAAAATGTGTGAATGTATTTCACTTGGGATTTAACCTTTCCTGACTCTGTAACTTGGCTTTATAAAACTGCAAAACCCATGATAGCCAGACTGGTCAGACGGGAACCTGTTGGTGACTCAGTCTGTAGCCCAAGAACTCTCTGCCTCTCTCCCAGATGTGCCTGCACTGGTCCTTCCTCACCTATAAACTGGGGTACAGCTCTGGCTGGTGCTTCCTGGGCATGGGCCCAGGTGTTTTCTGACGAACACTGTGCTGTATGAACATGTCTGTTTGTTAGCACATATTTAGTTTTAATGCAGCATGCCATGCTTGATTTGTGATGCCCACTAAGCAGAGAGCAGTCCCCACTTTCATTTTGAGCCCCGCCTACCAGCTGTGCCATTCTCTGCAGAGCCTGGCTTCCCCTTTCCACAGTTTTTCTGATTTCTGGATGTCCCTACAGTGAAACAGAACCAGAATGCCCCCTCCTCACCTCCTTGTCTCAGCAAACAGGAGACAACTGGAAGCTAAGTAAGGCCAGTCACCTCCCATGGAAAATGAGTGCCTGCCCAAGTTCAGCCTGGGGCACAGCAGAGGCAGGCTCAGGCTGAGGTGGCTGATGGGCAGACAGGTTTTCCCAGGAGCTAGTCCTTCAAGTGGCTCTATTAAAGGTGGTGTTCAGGACTCTGGGACGCGTTCTATAACTCCCTTGCACCAAACTCTCTCCGAACTGATGCATCAGAATAGAAGCAAAGAACATGTGGGGATTGTGTGCAATAAACCCCAAAAACTTGGCCAGACCAGAGGTTTGGATAAAAGCCTGGATCTGGGATCTGGGCACACTTTGCAGCGTATACACAATATATGTCAAGAGTGACATTTTAGAAGAGCTTAGGAGAAGGAGAAATGATGACTTGCATCTCCCTGAACATAACTCCAATTGCAGAACTAGAAAAGAGCAATCAGCCCTTTTTAACCACACTTGTTCTCACAGAAGAGTCAGGAAATTAAAGAGTATTTTTTTTAGGCAAAGAGATCAAATGAATTTAGGTCCCACACTTCAAAAAACCTGGCATTCTTACCAAACAATGAAGAGTTTCAATAGGAAAGGACCATTAATTACTCCAAAGAGGCTGCTAAATGTTAATAAGCACAGAACTTGGAGATAATAATTTTCATCTGACGACTATTCCCATTAACAGTTGCTCTGTTAAGGAATATTTAGAAATCCTGATTGAAACTTTTAAATATAAAGCCAATAATGTTGTATTGTTTGATAGACACATAGCCTGGACACAGTATATAATTTTGTTGAAATAGTGCAGGTAAAGAGGAAAAGGTATTGCACCAATGCAACAACAGAAAAAAAAGAGCTGACTAATTAGAAGCAGTTAATTACCACATACAGAAACCAGCATTCATGCGACAGGGCAGGCCTGGACTAAAGCAAAGACAAATGTCGCCCCCACTTTTGAGCAGATCTGGTCAACGATTTATCAGAGTGTGATATTGTAAAATGGATTCCTCTTTTTTGTAAGAAACTTTGGGATTAAATGTTAACCATAAACCATCCTTGTGATGATGACAGTGATCACGTTCATAAAACATATTATTGAGAACTATATGTCTGTGTTCAGAAGAATAAAAGTAAATTTTTTTATTAATTCATTAAATGCATGTATATACATATACTCATAGTTTCAGAGGGAGAATAAATTAAATATGGTAATTGTCAGTCTATTTTAACCAAAACCTCTTTCTTGTCACTGATGCTACTCTGTAGAAAAATCAACCTGCAAGCAGAAAAATGCATTACTCAAAGCACTTGGGAAGCCACAGTAATAGGTATTTAACTGATCCAAGTATTCCCAAGGCTGGTGGTCATCAAAGAGAGTTTAAACCTGAAAAAAAACCCTGAAAGTGCCTTCAGTTGTGGATTCAGGATATGTTTGTAGCTGTGTGTCAAAGTACTGCTGCTGATTCCACAGAAGTACAGAAGGGACCTCTGGAAGGCATCCAGTTCCTGAGCATGACCCCCCTGCTCAGGGAGGGCCAGCCAGAGTCTGTTGCCCAGTAATACGTCTGAGCAGCTTTTGAGCCACCTCAAGGAGAGAGATTTGTAGGTTGTACCTTCCTTTTCATGTTATTACTGAAGCAAAACTAGGCCCACCATTACCACGTCAAGTGAAATCAAAACTGTAAACCTAAGGATCTCATAAGCTCGCAAGCTTTTATGTTTAGACTAAATCTGGGTAGGTCACTAAAATAGAGATTCAATTTCCTTCATTATTTCTTAAGGAAAAAAAAATCCTGTAAAACCATACTTGAAACAGAAAATAATTTCTTTGTTCCAGAGATGGTCACATTACTGGATTGAAGGGACTTTAGAAAAGCCTAAGAGTTAATACTACTAACATCATGAGACAACTTTGTCTAGCACTTTGCTGTTTGTCCCTAGATTTTAAGTGAATTTGAAAACTGTTTCTGTCACATTTCAGGCATGGCCTCTCATGTGCTCTGACACATCACACTGGGCTGTGCATGTGACATCATGTTTTCCTTCAAGAAAGAAGTCTGATGTGACCTATACAACTGCATGCTGTGAGTCACGGCATAATGCATTGGGCAGGGAATCTAAAAAGAGGCTTTTGCAAAATCCACTATTAAGAGTTAATTTTTCATCTTGGGAAATACAAATGTTAAAAAACACTTCTAAAAATGCCAAATCCATCTGCATACTTTGTTTAGGTCTAGATTGGTGGTTGCAATACATGATTTTCTTTTAAAGACTTAAATTAACAGATAGATAGATAGATAGATAGATAGATAGATAGATAGATAGATAGATAGCAAGCAATAGAAATGTTCTTTTCAAGTTGTTTTTCTTCTTGCTAAAAGACATTTTTATTTCCTAAGTAAGATAAAGATGAAATGAGCAAACTGAGCAATATACAATGAAACAAATGAATGCTTCTCCTTATCCTGAAATTGCAAAGAGAATAGCTCTTTGCTGGATCTTTTAAGCTGTATTGTAATTACTTTCATGATGATAGCTGGTTGAATTTCAAATTCATGTCAGTTATTGAGCCATTACCTTCATAGCAGGATTTTATCTTCTCTCTGAACTCTATTGTCAAAAAAGACCAGTTTAAACTTCAGATTGGGATTTATTTTGCTTGTTTTCACTGAGGTGGGAGCACCTGCACAGGTAGCTGAGTGAGTAGATCAGAGTAGCCATAGCCCCTAAGAGTGGGTAGCACTGAAAAGCTGGGGCAATACATCTTCTGCTGGCGGAGCCACATCCAGGACAGATTGTCTACAGCCTGTTTTACTCTGAGTGTCGTACTGCTGTACCTAAGCTCTTCTGGGAATAGAACTAGCTCATTTAAAACTTTACCAGGTCTCTCCAGGTTACACAGCACCGTGTGCAGAGCAGACACCTCCACAAACAAAATCCTTCTCCACATCCAGGAAGATCATGGCTGCATGAACCTCTGGATTGACTTTGTCTTTGCCTTCCCAGCAGTGCAAGATAGTTTGATGCAAGGAAAAAAGATTAGCACCAATCTGTGATGCTCATACACTGTGTATAACCCTCTATGGAGCAAGGCTGCATGATTGAGTGCCAAAAAGGCCAGTTGAAAAACCTTAGAATAAATTCAGGATGTAGCAGACCGTCCACTGCCAGTCAGGGTCCAGTACGATAAAAGTGCTTTAGGGTGAGCCTGCATTGAATAACCTATCAGCTCAAGTTGGGCATGTAAAATTAAATGTTGCAAACACTCAAACTATCCCCTGTGTTTCATATTCCTGATTTTTGCTGGCATGATGGAATACTGTCCTGCATATTAATTTCCCTGGCTTCCTTCCTCCCCTGCTCTGGTCAGTGATAAACAAGGAAGAGTGTCTCTCCTCCGCAAAGCTCTCACCCTGCTCTACCTCTCTGAGAGCTCAGTGGCAGCTGAAGATTATCCTTCAGTTAGAGGCTCTCCTCTGATTCTCTGGGGAATCCGCCCTGCTAATTCACTTTTCCTTGCCTGCTCCAAAAGGAACATGGCCAAGTGCACTGAATATCAGCAGCAATTAAATTTGTGACAGCCTCTAAGCAAAATACCCTCTCTCAATAATTCTAGTTTGCTTGTTTTGCTCAGGCAGCATCTGTAGTCAACTTTTGATGAAGTTTTTTGACTCAAATGAGCCAGAGCCATGAAAATAATACATTCACTTAAGCATATTCAAATTCCAGTTATAAAAATACAACTGTTGCGGGGTGGGCAACTAAATTTAATGCATACATGTTTGTGCACAATGAAATCTACATATGTATCTGCAATGCTGCCTCCATCAGCTTTGCACCTTACTTTTACATTGGCAGCAATTTTCTGAAAAGGAGTAAAATAAATCTGTCTGCTAATTAAATTTAGGCACAAGAAAGCTTTTAGACATACGATCAAAATAAAGTGAATTGGTTTGCTCACAGTTCTGTGCATTTTGATTCCAGTTCAAAGCACAAATTTTTTTTCTAGTGTGCAATTACACATCTGCACATAAAATAGTGTGCCCTTCATTCAACCACCTCTTTGTATTCACTGAATGTTAGCCATATCTTGTCATAAATTGTACCTTTCCATAAGGAATAAATAAGGTAGTAGTAGAATGGGATTCCATTCATATTACTGATTCTAAATCTGCTGTAAGCAAGTATTTCCTTGAATACTAATTTTAAAATCAATTGGATATTATGTTTGGAAATTTCATTGCATAATATAGGTGACTGGAGTCATTAACTTGTGCATAACATTAATGTAAATTCATCTGGAATCTTCTGCTTGAGGGGAAGGCGAAACGCAATTTGTTTACAGCAATAATGGTGGAAGACAGTCTCAAGATGCTCATAGGAAGTGTATATAATTTGAAGGAGGGAATTTGAGTTCATCCAAAAGCAAGCACACTGGAAGGGAAAAAATTAAGCCAAAGCATTTTTTTCTGAGGCAACAGTGGACAAAAGAGCCAACTTTCACGCCTTTGGTTTCAGGGCTGGAAATGTGCCCTATGTAATGACAGCGGAGAAAGAAACATTCATGTGACAGCTTAGTGATTTATATCTCATGGTGTCCAGAAAGACTGATCCAAACTTTGAAGACAAATGGAGTAACTCCCAGATTTACATCAACTTAAGGCAGAATTTGCTTGTGGGTAGTAGAGGAAATAGAGGGCTTGTAACTAAGGTACAAAAGTCCTTTGTAAGGTAGACTTGATGCAATTTTTTTTCAATAGATATAATGTAAGTACTTAGCAGAGTGTCTTTCTCTGGCCCCTTGACATTTAAACAGGAATCTATTAGTCAACTGATGTCATTAGCTAAAGTACATTCTTTCTAAGGATGACACTGATGATCTAATCGATCATCATTATTAAGCTAACATCAATCAACTGCAGGTAGACTACAGCAGCTGCCTGATAGATCAAGTTCCTCTACTAAAGTTGGAGACAACGGACTTCTTTTCAATTCCTTGCTTTTCAAAACTCACAAAATGTTGACAGGCCAAATTCCGCCACTGATTTCAATAGTGGTATTATTTTAGATTTATGGCAGTGTAAGAAAATAAGAGGAATCTGTGTTTGCTTGTTTCAGCAATGGGAAGACCATAAAACTGTCATGGTTGTGATATAACAGTTTGGAAGAATAAATAAGACACTTGCCTGTTAGATACCAAAGACAAAATTTATTGACAAGTCTCAGCTTTAGACATCGGCCTAATACAATGAAATCAACAGTTAGAAATTCCTAGCTCTTTTCACAGCAAATTTTAGCAAAAAATGAAGGGATATCCTATTAATAAGACAAATGTTGACCTGAACATTCATTCATTCAGTACTGACTGTGTTCACTGTGCTCCCTTGGTTTGTTGAAGCTATGTTATGGACCATTTTATTCATATGTTGAGCAAAGTTAGCAACTATTAGAATGATAATAATTTTGGTCAGAGAACAGGATACTACCAGCTTCTGTGCTGATTCTCTTCTCCAATTGCTTATGGGAAGGGCATGAATCACAGCAGAGTGGGTGTGGATCAACAGTGACCTCCACCAAGGTGATACTTCGAGCAGTAAACAAGAGTGAGGAAAGAGGTGAACTTTGCCAGGAAAAGAGCAGGCAAACAAGGAATAAAAAAAGAAGTAAAGTTGGTTATTCTTCTTCTACAAGAATGTAGGACTGATTTTTATTGTGCTAACCAGCTCATAAACTGCATGTTCCTTATAGCAGAGATCTGGCACCCAGGTCATCGCGGTCTGGAGCTGGTAAATAGACATGGCCAAAGCAATACACATTACCAAGCCTGTGTTCAGAAAGGATCCACTACCAATGAGTTTTTAAAGGGCACACAGATGGAGAAATTCCTGACCATGAGTAAACAGAATGTGGAAATGTCTGAAATGGGCTTCTGCTCTCTGAGAAGTTACTTGCCCATTTCGAAGACCCGTGCCTTGGAATCTGCCCTCAGGACAGTAGCAAGGTCATGAAGTGATCCCAGAAAGGCATGTTTCCCTCCAGGAGCAGTGAGACCAGGGCAGGCAGAGCCTGTGCCATAGGGAGGAGATGTCGTATCAGCCTCTGAAAGACAGGAATGAAAGGGAGAGGAGCAGCAAGCCAAGATGGGGGTGCCTGTCAGGTCTGCCTCATCCCTGTCAGATGTCAGCTGCCTCCACTGCTTCTAACTATAAATGTGACAGATAGGTGCCTCATGCCAATGAGTGCTTATAATCATGCATGATGAAAAGATCTGAGATTATGGTGCTGTCAGTGGATTCTGTGTCAAACTGGAAATTTATATTTAGTATTTACCTCACTTGAAGTCACTTAAGTTATTACCGCAGTTCTTAGCCAGTTCTGGGCTCTGCTCCTTCCACCCTTACAACTGACTGAGAAGTTATGGAAGTGATATTCAAAAGAGCCCGTGGGAGGCAGACACCCAAACTCCAAAGAAATTCGGTAGGATTTGGGTATCTCAGAGATCTTTCAGAACGTGTGCCCACTGATTGCCAGCTAAATGGAGAGTGCTTTATCTTAACCCAATCCCTCAGCACAATTCGAAGCGATGGCCCAAGGTGCCAAAGACCTGGAGAGGTAAAAGAGGTCAGCAGCAAAATCTGGGACATCCGTTAAGTGATGCAAATTATCGGGTACAGTTTGGCCTTACTCAAGATACCTGGTTCAACCACCACCTGCTCCTGCTCCAGATTCAGAACAAGCTCTCCAGTTATTTGCACTTCTCCATCAGCTCAACTGTAATTATGTCAGGATCATCTTCTCACTGTAACTCTACTGGGATGGCTCAAGAGCTACAGTTTTCTATGGTGGATGAGTTCTCACTGGAATGAATCTTCCATGAGAACAACTGCCTTTGGGCAGACTCTGATAGCACCTCTGGACATCATTCGTTCAGAGAATTTATTAGTCTGAAGCAAAAAGAATGATGTGACAAAGATGAAGTTCAGCTTTAGTAAAATCAGCTCCACTGAGACAAGGGGCAGATCATCAAACAGACAAATAGGCTTGAATTCTTGCTCTTCTCCCAGTTAAAAATCATAACTAGTCTAGTCCTTGGTCAGCCTCAGCATAACCTGTTCATCAGCAAACCATGGAGTCTCTATGGTCCATATTGCAGAAATGTGTTTGAACCCAAAAAAAACAGAAAAAAAGCTGTATTCTCTGTCTCAACAATCCTGACAGTGATAACAGTGTGCAATTTTACTCAATGGTGGACTAAAACAGGAGACTATGGGGCCAGAATTACATATATGTATTCTGGCTAATGTAAATATCTGCACAAGTGGAAGTTAATTGGAATCTTTCACCCTATTCCTGAAATTATTCTTGGGTTTGCAATAGACTCCACAGTTATCCAGCAAATGAGGTCTTCTGCACTCACAACTTACAGGGGTATGGCTATAATTTATAACCCAGACACATTTTAGAACTGACTTTAAATACCATATGTATTTAGCATAGACATCTAGCTAACAGCAACCAACTCACAACAGTCAGTTCTGTATGCTATGCAAAAATTTCTTAATCTATACATGAAAAAGCATTGATTATAGGTTACCAGATACACTTCTCTTGAACCGGTTTTTCTACTCCTGAATCACATTCTCATAATTATTTTAATATGCTTATAGCAAATTGTGACCACATTTACTGTTTATAATTTTAATGTCACTCACTATTTTTAATGTTACAAAATAGTAGTACTGGAATTATGACTTTAAATAAACAGAGTAAGCACTGACAAACAAAGTACTCCATACGTCATTGATTGTGCCAATAAATATTTATTTGGTCAACAGTAGAGTAAAAAATCTCTTCCAGCCACGTCAAATTGACAATATCTTGTTAATTCTTAATTTTCATGGCTCATCTGAATAAAAAAAAAAGAAGTTCCATGTTCATTTCTGGCAGAAAAGTAAATGTAACTTTAGTGAGTAATATTGTTTTGTTCTCATTTTAAAATGGTTCATCATCAGACAGCTCTTGTCTAACAGACTGGCTCAGCATAACACCTTAAAACACCTGAAGAATTTTCCTGTAAAGAAAACTTTCTGTTTACATCTGAAAATACTTTGCTCAAATTCTAGGCATAACTTTGCAGAACAAGTCTTAATAGAAATCTATTTGTTTCTTGGTACCTTTCAAGAGGAGTTGTTGCTTGTTCTGACCTTTCTCAGAATGATGCACCGTACTTATATCTGAAAGGCTCAAGCTGGCTTTTGCAATACCTGCTTCTGGAAGAGAGGATGCTCAGTATCCAACAGAAATAAATCAAATCAGTGATCTTTACTTTAAATACACCTGTAACTTCTGCCAGTTTTCTCTTTCCCATCTAAGGTTGGAGGTGTGAAGGACTTACCTGTCTGTGCAAGTCAATACTGTTTTTCTCCCAGCCCAAACATAAAGTTTCCCAGATTCTTTGGGCACATTCAGCACTGATTTGCCTTTTAAGATACAAAGAATACCCACAGATACTTATACCCACGGAAATAAAGCAGATGACTCAGAATGTCCTGAAGTCAGTAAACCCTCTAAGACTCCCTCCCAGCTTGACTCCTTATTCAGATCCAGTTTCCCATTTCTCACATGTCATCGTGATGTTCAGGAATGCTTCCTGATATTTGAGCAAAAGTATTTCATTTACAAACTTCCAACACAGAGAACTTTACAAAAAAATAAGTCTGCAACTTGTTCAAATTATTAGTTTGCTCCCTGGACAGTGTTGAGACATGGAATGTTTAGGAAAGGCCTCACCAGCTTTTTCAAAATATACGAAGAAAAAAGCAAACCTTTCAAAAAATTTCGTGTCATTGAACATCAGAACCAAACACCTTTGCTCACAGGGGCTAATTTCTGCTCATGTGTGAAATGTTATTAGAATGCTGAATTAAAATTACTCCAAAAACCAGGATTTTTCAAAGTTTGCCAAAGAAATGACCAGAACCTGGGTTTTGCAAAGAAAGCCAGGAGCGTAGTTTTTGGTTGTCATTTAGAAACTCCGAGTCAATGTATGGCTCTTAAGATCACATTTCTGGACCTCTCACCAGGATTCCTCACTTACCTTGTGAGCATTTCTGAGTCACATCAAGTTGAAGCTATCTGAAGTCTTCTTGCCCAGATCTTTTAACAACCCTATCAATCCCTCACTACTCCCCTCCTTACATTTGTCCTTACTGATTATTACTCCCCTAACGCCTACAAAATACAATAAAGTCATGAAAAGTAAACTTAGGCCAGAAGCACCAACACTGTTTTACAAGCATTTCACTACTCTGCCCCTTAAAAAATGGACTTCTACATTTGTGTGGCAAGATACTGAAATTTACAGATAAATATTTATAATTTCTTTTTTATTTAAGCAAATGTAAGTAAAATGTTGTAGTTTATGCCTTGTATGTTCTGATTCTCCTGAATATATAGTAGAAATAAAAAAAGAAAGATAACCTGAAAAAGAGTAGGATATGATGAAAAAGGAAGTTAAATGAGTTTATCCTTAAAAGATAACAGCAACTTTTTTTTAAATTATACTACCACTCTGTGTATTAAATGTACATTGCCATAAAAGTTTATATCATGAAATGTTTATGCATCTAAGTTATAGATATGGAGATCAGATTTCTTCGGATTTTCCTCTGGGAGTTATTCCTATGAATGTTTGAATGCAAGTGACTCATTAATTAAAGACGAGGGGAACTTCTGTGCCACTGTTAAAATAAAGCATGCTGGTTTTGTCCTCAGCTAAGATAAATGGGTCCATAAGTCTTATTTTCCATTCTTTTGCAGCAGTGAGGTGTGTATATAGTACCAGTGATATCATTAAGCTTATAACCAGCAAGAATTTATGCTAAGAGAGAAGAAAACCAGTGTAGTATACTTTTCATGCTGTATAACAATCAGGGTTTAAGCATATTTCTTTCAGGCCTGAATTAAGTGGTAAAATGTTCATAAATATAATGAATAAACATTATCATGAAGCTTTGTACCAAATCCATCAAAAAAGATGAAAATACTTCCTTGATCTCTAGGTCAGTTGGATTTCTTCCCTTTCATACATGTGGTGCTCCCTTTGGGCAGAAGTCTGTAAGACCTCTCAGACAGCAGGCAATACAGTGCGGACTGGCATTTCTGGGAAGAGAAAGGTCAATGATCTGAACATTTCTTAAATTAAAATTATTAACAGTGCTTGCACACTAGTCTTGAATCAGTTAGACTGGGATGTCTAGAGCAGATTCTCCTTTCTCGGGATATGGAACACCTGACCGCAGTTATCTTCTTTGTCTGACGGGAGGTGAATCCAGAGACTGTCCTAAATATGACACTTCACTTGGAAGGAAGAGAAGATGGGCAAGGCAAGAAAAGTTCTAATGACTTAATTGCTTAGTATTACCTTTTTTTAAGGGGGCTAAAAATTCCTACAATTTTCACCGTTCTAATGAGCCTAAACATGGGGCACATTATTCACTTTCTGCATACGTTTGCTCAGCATCCCACACAGCTCCCAGCTGGGAGAGCACTCTACTGGAGGTAGCTGGAGTGCCCGCTGGGAGATAGAGGAGCTTTGCTTGAAATCTCCACCTGCAATAAGTGGACATGAACATCCTTCAGCTGCCTTCTGAAGTCCTAAAACCTAGGCAAGGGATATCCATGCAGCTTTTACTTTTCAGGCTGGTCTATTTTGCAGTAAGGGATTGAAGAGAGAGAGGCTGCATAGCAGCCTGATTGCCAAGAAATTCCCATGGTGGGCAACCAAGTGACAGGTTGTCCCTACAGGATTACAGGTCATCTGGATTTGGCTCCTGCTTGTGTGGGTATTTCATTATTTGTACACAGAGGGGTAACAGGGACAGGAATGACTGAGAACCTTTTCCCACCATCTCCCGCCTGTTACACCACCTTTAAAAATCTACACATTGAAACAATCTCTGAGACACTTAAAGATGTAGACTTTAAAACTGCTTTTCAGGGGTTAAAGCTGACCCAGCATCTTCCATACTGTGGTAGGGAGTGCTTTGCCCTGATCTAAACAAGAGCTACTGCCACCAAGATGTTTAGGATTTACAGTTCTGTGAAAAGAGGGGCTATTACACGTGGTTCAACCTGAACACAATTTGTTCCCCATTTTGCCAGATATCAATTAGTCATGCAGGCCTAATTTTACAGGTCTATTTTTGGAGTATCCTAATTCAAGAACCTTGAGTCCACAGAAGATTACAAAGATATTTAGAAGCAAGTAGAAGCAAGAAGAGAAGAAAAATATTCATCTAGTATCACCTTTGATCTTTCTTTATACAGTATGCTAGAAGCAGTAACTGTTACAGAGCTTTGCTTGTTCAAAGTGCTGTGTTTATATTAACTTAATAAAAATTGTCATGGTTTGTAACTACCTAAATAGCAACAGAATACTGCTAAAGAAAAAAGTACATAAACTCACTAGTCAATGGATAAACTTACTGCTTCTTTGGTGTTCCACAGAGGCCAATGCTAAGAGGATAAATCTTACAGTCAGAATAGAAGAAAGTAAAATTCACACATTTGCCGTGACCTCTGACATCCCACTGCTACCAGCTGCTAAACTGCATAAGAAAAGAATTGCCGAGAAGAAAAAGGCCATGGTGTCAACATAAGAAGGACTGAGGTAAAAACATAGTGGGCAGAATGATGTAAAGACTGTACTTCGCCACCACAGGAAAAACAAAGCAAGGACCCCAGGGAAAGCTCTCCTCCAAAAGCCACGTAATCCCTCCCCAAGAGTACACTAAGCTCTGTCAAACACCCACCTGGATGGACAGTCGTGTTGAAGGCTGCTCCTGACCTTTTCCCTCAGCCAGTCAGAACTCCCCTTCCAGACCAAACATATTTACTAGCAGCTGTGTTTAACTTGTTCCTGCAGTTCGGCAAAACCTGCCCTGTCCGCAGAGCATTCAGAAGGGGGATGTGGCTACTGGTGTGGTTGGGCTTTATTCCTGCACCCGAATTCACAGATGGGGACTGGGTAGCTGGTAGGCAGCCAACAGCAGAACTTGTAGCCGCTGCTGGTAGAAAGTGTCTTTACTGAAAAGTTGGCCTTATTTATTTATTTATGTATTTTGATTTGTTATGCAAAAATGCCTCTAAGCACTCTGACAGTAATTAAATTTACAATCCCCATAGGATTATTCTGTGAATTATGCCAATGTAGGTATTGACAAGGTGCCTGTAAAACCATACTGTTTCAGCACACAAAATGAACATATGTGTCATGCTGAGGGAGCAGTACTGTTGTTGGTGTACACTCACCTCCCACATGAAATGCCATCATACCTGTTAAATGACACTTGAAAATGTGTTAGCACTTAACCAGAAATATTTTCAAAATAACACTTGAACATAAGAATTCTTAACTGCTGGAAACTTTCCCCTAATTTCCTGTTAACATTTACTTGCTGAAGAAGCTCACTTCCCAAATAGATTGCAAGAAAAAATTAGAAGACCTACTGGCTGAGCTGAAAGCCCAGACTCTGAATGCTTTTTAATAAGGTCTTGACATTTCTCATTATGACCCTGCTTAACACAATGCTCTTCAATTTTGTTTCCTGAAAACATGTTTTATTGAAAAGAAAGAAACAAAAAGTGTAAAAACCTCATGTAAATATCCCTAGGTCATCCACACCGTGTTACAGACAAATGCTGAGAATATTACTGTTGCACCGGCAAGCACTGAAGAAAAGGTTTGAATTAAAGTTGCCTGTGGAGAAAGTGATGTGGAACTGTGGAACTGAAGACAGTCATAGGGCAAACAAGGCAGGAGCGATAATCCCCTGTACAGGGATCTTACAGGCAACCTAATCACGTCATTTTGTATTTTTCAACCATGGTATTCTACTCGGGGGTTTTTATATGTAATTTTCTAGCTCTGCTAGAAACGCTAGAAATGCTTAAGCGTTGTTTCCCAGTGATGCTTACTATCAACAGCACCACAGCCCCTGCAGCAGGACCATAGTCACTACAGAGTCACCAGGCAAGACAGGAACAAACATTATTTCTAGAAAGCTCATCTCCAGACCCCCTTTAGCTCTTGCTTCTGGTCAGGGCTGTGACTTGGCCCCGTAGCATGAGAGCAGGAGAGCTGAAGGTAAACCAGAATCTCAGTCCAAGTATTTCACAAGGAAGCACTGGTATGAAATTGTACTTTGTCTGGCTGGGAAAGAGTCAGCTTCCTTCATAAAACTTCATATGGTGCCATGGTTTGGATTTGTGACTAAAGCAATGTTGGTAACCCACCAGTCTTTTAGCTGTTGCTGAGCAGTACTTGCACATCATCAAGGCTTTCTCTGTTCCTCATTCTGTCCCCCAGGGAGCAGGCTGGGGGTGGACAGGAGGCTGGGAGGGGGAACATCTGGGACAGCTGACTTGAATTACCCAAAGGAATTTTCCATACCATGTAAACCTGGAAAGACCAGTTTTCAAACAGCGACTTTCCAAACTAGCCATTGCTCAGAGACTGACTTGGCATCATGGGGATGATTATCCTTTGCATCATTTCTTTTTAATCTCTCCTCACTGACTAAACTGTTTATCTCAACCTAGCAGTTTTCTCACTTTTGCTCTTCCAATTCTCTTCCCCATCCCGCTGAGAGGTGGGAGTGAGTGAACAGCTGGGTCAGGGCCTAGTTGCTAACCAGGATCAACTAACCGCAGAAGGTCCTAAGCTTGATTTTCCTGTTGTAGTCAGTGGTCAGTTAGTGCAAGAGCTGGATACAAGGTGGACATTCATCATCGCACCACAACAACAATAGCACCAAGAAAAATGATGCTATTGGTGCTGTAAAGACAGCAGGGAGAATCCTCTTTGCTGGATTTTACTCAAGTTGCAGAATCTGATCAGGACACTTCTCTGGCCGGTACAGAAAAGCAAACAGCCCTGTGCTACCTGAATCTAGGAGTTGGGTAACCAGCAAATATGTTGTAGGAGAGATGGTAGTCACCAGCTAACGAAAATCTTGCTCTTCTATTCAAACCTATAACTTTGATTCAAGGTTTAAATGTCAGTGCTTGTCACATCCACTTTTTCCTGCCTCAGGCTAGTCCTACGATAGAAATGACTCCATATTCTTCTGTGCTTAGAAATGATTTTCAATGGACCTGACATTTTCCTGACCACAGACTGTGATGACTAATGACAGTATATATGTCATGTTCTAACTTGCAGTTTGACAACAGTCAGAAAATTCAAGAACTGTTGTGCTTCAAAATGCAGGAAGTCTTGAGCCGTGATACAAATTCTTAGTCACACCATTACCCTAGGACATGAGTTTCCAACAGGATTACAAGGTAATTTTATTTGTTTGTTTCCAATAATGTTATTAGAGCTTCTGATTTACTTTAAATAACTCATCGCTTGGTCTGTATTTGTTTTGCAATTTACTTTAAATTTCAAAAGAGTTAATTAAAGGGTTCCATGAAGAGCTCCCATAGCCAAGTGCAGTGGCCTCTGGTGACTGCTCAACAACAGTGTTTGTCATATCTATACCACCAGAAACGTGCAGTAAGCATCACTCTCAGACTATCTCCTATATCATGATCTCATGACACAGGGATTGATACAAGCCATAACCAACACTGCTATTTCCTGACATAGCAACAAAAATGAATTAGCTGCAGAAGCTTACTGAAGATGTGTGGAATCCTGAATGATCTAAAAATATGCTACTATTCCCTTCTACTACTCCCGTCTTCTTTGTAAGAGTGTCACAGTCTGTCATTTTCTGATGTTGGGTAGATTTTTTTTTAGTAGAATTAATATGCACAAAAATTAGTCCCCTTTTAATATGCATCAAAAATACCCAAGAAGTAGCCACCTTTTGAAGGTCTGGGGCATTTTGAATATGATTTAATGGCAAGTGTGAAAAACAAATGAGTGTCATAAGTAGTCCCCAGAGATTTCCAAATGCCATAAGCCGACAGAGAGTTATTGATCGTTGCTTAACATGCCTGTAGAAAATAATAGGGTAACAGCATCTGTGCTGTAGCCAATAAAGTTATTCTGTCTGTTGTGCCAGCACCAATATTTGGACATGTCCAGAGCTGAAGACTCATTATTTGTAATGCCATCTCCACTGTAACCAGAAGGGACAGCAACCAGGCTCCAGAGCCCTTGTGCTTTTGCTGTCTTGCACCAAAATTGTGAAGCAGTTTGAGGAAGAAAAGGCAAATCAATAAGTAATTATTTTACAGCCCTCACCACTCTTTGCCCATGTCAACTAATTGAACTAATAAATAATTCATAGTTTTCTTGCTACCTTGCTGGAGACGGGCGGCAGTTTCCTCCAATGTGTCACTGCTGTTGATAAAGAGGTGACAGGGATGATCTTTCCCCATCTCCTTTCAGTCACAAGTGGCCTCGTGAGTTTGATAGAGGTAGTTCAGGGTCTGTGCCAAGCTGAGCAGGGCTGATGGGGCAAGAGGAAGGCCCAGGGTGCACATGCTGTCTAATAACAGGGTGGGTGGGTCTGGAAGCTGATGTGCACGGTCCCCACTCTTGTGTACCTCCAATGCAGCTCATGTGAGATGACAGCTGGGGACTGGCAGGGCACTGCAGGATCTGGGAGCTACTTGTGAAGAAGCAGGGTCCCCCCCCACAGCAGTAAAGGCCCTGGCAGCTCATCCTGTCCCACCCCAGACAGGACTAGGGCATTGGAGAGCACCAGGGCAGCCCCAGGCTCAGGCATCAGGCGCCTCCCTGGGGATGGGCTGAGGTCAGGACAGGATGTCAACCCACAGGTGGGGGTCAGGAACAGCCCCACTGAGGGTAAGCAGGGTCAGACATGCTCAGGGTGGTCTGGCTCCATTCTGGCCACATCATCCCCATGACTACGGAGACAGGGACTGCCTCAGCTGCACCAACACTGGCCTGCTTGGAGCACAGCAGCCAGTGCCAGAGCAGGCAGGAAAGCTAAAACTCTCATGAGATGGGTTTGTGAGAGTTGGAGAAAGGAAGGAAGTTGTTAGGACATCTTCATCCCACTGTATTTGTCACTGATGAGCTTGCACCTCAAATTCTATGTTCAGTTTTAGGCCATTCTTTACAAGGAACATTGAGATGCTGGAATGTGTCCAGAGAACGGTGACAGACCTGGTGAAGGGTCTGAAGCACAAGTCTGATGAGGAGCAGCTGATGGAGCTGGGGATGTTTAGCCTGGAGAAAAGGAGGCTCAGGGGGGACCTTATTGTTCCCTACAACTACCTGAAAGGAGATTGTAGCGACGTCAGGGTCAGTCTCTTCTCCCAGGTAACAAGTGATAGGACAAGAGGAAGTGGCCTCAAGTTGAGACAGGGGATTAGATATTACGACATTTTTTTTTTCACAGAAAGGGTTGTAGAGCATTGGAACAGAATGCCTAGAGAGATGGTTGAATAAAAAGTTTAGTAGATGCCGTGAAGTCATTTAGACCTACAGGCAGTGAGTTTCAAATCGGCATCAGGAAGTTACGGAAAGAGAAACTGGAGCCAACTGCACATGCAAGTGGGAATGGAACAAACAGCTGAGAGGAGAGCAGCAGAGTAATGGCTGGCAGCATTGACTGTAATTCAGGTCATGGGTGAAACCCACAGCAGTTTTGCCATTGATTTCACTCTAGATCTCCAAACTGCTGTAGATCCATCAGCATGAGCAGGGTGTAATTTCAGGCTGTTAAAAATGCATTTGAACTTAAAATAGAGAATTGCCTTTGGCCTCCACTAACACCTCACTTACTGCTCTTTTCTCATGCTGTGCTTGTGCCTGTAGCTGTAACCTAAGGCATGGACAGTCACTCAGCAGGAACAAGCTGTCATTGATCTACCGGCTTAAATAGCAGTTGCTTAGATTTATACCTGCCTGAGATCCTACTCTGGGAATTTGGCAGTTAGATGAAGAAAGCACTAATTCTGAAATCTTTTATATTTTAACATTAAAATATCTTTATATTCTAAATCTAAGCCTATACCAGCTGTAATTTACTAGCAAGGTAATAGGAAACACGGAGAACAGGATACAATTCAGGTAAATCAGAAATCACTTAAGGCTTGATAATATTGGGGACTTTTACCTCCTGCAGTAGCATATAATAGCAAGTTGGTTAATCAGCAGAGGAAATGTACAGGATCACTATAAATTATTTAATTCAAAAGTGACAGGAAAAGATTATTAATAAGTGACACTTTCATATAATGCCCTCATGGTGAGACCACCTGTAGTTTAATGAATTAAAATTGCTAAAAGGATTTTTGCTTAAGCTTTATACATTTAATTTAAAGGTGTTAAACGTGCCACTTATTTATCTTTATTAATGGGATTTCTATTTTTAGATATTGGTCTCAACATGAGCAATGGGACAATATAATCAAAAGCAGCTTCTATGATACATACTCTTTACGGGAACACTGCGGTTTTCCTCTGTGCAGCCTCTTCATTCTTCAATATTTCATCTGGTCTTGCTGCAACTATAAGCATAAGCCCTGACAGAGTCAGCATGTAAAGAGCAGGAGATTATAGAGACCAATTAGGTGATGCAGGAGACTCAGTCCTATAAAGCAGTTTTTACTTTAACTTCAGGTAATATTTTTTATTAAAGCCAGGGAAATGCCATATTTAATTCTGAACCCTGCTCTTTGCAGTTATATCTGCCTTTTACCTGGAGTTCATCCCATGCTTGTAGTCACACGACAATACGGCCCCTTTCATTTCACCTGTCTGATTTCTTCCTGTTCCGTTCCTTCCGCTCAGAGGTTTGTCCCTCCTTCAAACAAATTACAGCAGAGCTGTAAAACATACAGAAGACAAGGTGGGAAGGGACTTTCTGAATATCCCCTGATCCTACTGCCTTTCGGAAGCAAGGCCTCAGATTAGGTTACCAAGGGCTCTGCCAAGCCAAGGCCTGAGTGACTCACTTGTAGTGAAGGAGATGCTACCAATTCTCTGGGCACCCTCTTCCAACATTTAACTGTTCTCACGACAATTTGTTTTTTCTCGTATCCAGACAGAATATCCTCTGAAATAACTTGTGTTCATTGTGTCTTCCCCCGTCACCATGCAAACTTTTCTCCAGTTTATGGGGCACCAGGTTATCAGGTACTGTAGATCAGCACAGTTCTGCCAACACTAACCATCTGCAAAGGCTAGCATTAAGTATCTGTGCTTTCCCTACTCTGATGTGACATCAGAATAAGTATCCCTGGGAGTCTCAGCATGGGAGGCTGCAATCAGGAACCAAGGTCTGCGACTTGAGATATCAAACTGCCTGCCTAATTGACCTTCTGAGGATCTCTGCAGATGATGTATAGAGGAGACACTTGGCCTTGAGTCTTTGGGTTAGAGCCAGCTAGCCTGAAGACTAATCCGTCTTCTGCAAAAGACACAGAAATGTTGGCAGGGGCAGACTGGAAGCCAGACAAGTTGTTCTAGCAGTCTGTGACCTCCTGCCTCCTTCTCCTGAAGTAGCACAGCTTCTTCCTGGTATATACAATCTCATGATCTGTTGCAGTTATATGCTCTTGTCAATTTGGTTCATGTGACAGAGCATGCTGGATTACATGGCAGAGAAACTGCCCCTGAATAGAGCCCACAAGACCTTCAACACAAGCCCTCTGTTCAAAGCCAACATGTATTTCACCCAGCCCCTGCTTTATCCTAACCTTCCCCTAGCTTGTGTGACTGCTCAAATGCATTTCTTGCTTTGGGTTTAGAGGTTTTAAAGTTTGTGAGGTTTGGGGGTTTTTGGGAGGATTTTTTGGTTGGTTTTTTTTGGAGGCCGGGGCAGGTCTTGACTGAAGAGTTAAAGTTTGGGTTAGGAATAAATACCTTTTTGATTATAATTTCAGCCAAACACAGCAAGACGACTAGAAAGGTCCTTTAGGACAGGAAGAGAAGTGTTTTTTTCCATATGCGAAGAATACAGAGGAGCAATCAGGAGGCAAAGGACCTGTCAGAGCAATGAATGGTCACACTGTCAGCAGTCTGTCAACAGTTGTGCTCAAACTGCAGAAGAAAACTGGAAATCAAGAAACTAGAAGGCTAGAAAAACTCATTTTGGAGACTCACCCTTAAGTAATAATGTCCTTCCACACCCTCCTACCCAAAGTAATTACATGTGAGATACAATGGAGAACTGGATATAGATTGCTGTTTTGTTGAAGAGGTGGGGCATGGATCTGAATCTCTTTGCCCTAGAGATGTGGAAACATATGAATTCAACCTAGGCAATAGGAAGAGCAAACACATAAAACTATACTTAAGATTAGTTAGAGAAAATTCAACTAGAATTAAACCTAGAAAGCACAACTGAATGTGACTGCTGTATGTCAGTGCCAAGCATACCCTGAAAATTAAAATTTTAAAAATGCAGCCTATACTGACAAAGAGAAAATACCACCTACAGGAAGTGAAAAATTCTCATTTACCTGAAACTGTACATAGCAATCCCAGATCTCTACTGAATTTTCAGCACTAAGTGCTCTTCTAAAATTTAAAAAATGTGGGTTCTCACTCTCTGCCACTTCCTACCAAAGTGGGAGGTGCAGCTGAAGTTACAGCATCCTTTGGTGCCACTCCTCATTCATGGCAGTCCTGGGGGTGCAAGGAAACACTGGCCAGAGGTGGTTAACTAACCCATGTTCTGATTTCTTCCAGCCTTACTTCACCCATGTGGCCATCATCCCAAAAGCTGAGGCATCTTCTTCTTTTCCTTGACTCTAACACTTCATCATTTCACTTACTGCCATCTCACAAATCTTTTCATAAAACCCTGTGCAAGACCTTATTGAAAATATGAACCCAATGAAGTCTAAGTGAAGATTCACATCCAAAAATGGAGAGAGAATTAACCTGGAAACTATTTAAACTAGTAATTTTGAGAAAAAAAAATCCAAAATGATCTCTTTCGCAACTCCCCAGCAGAAAACATGAACTAACATAGACCACTTCTAAAGATCAGTTTTGATGCAATTAGAGTCAAATAAGTTCAAAAGATATTGCATCAGGTTCAATATACAGAAATTGTGTTCAATATACAGAAAATTCTGTAAAAGCTGCTAAAAATAGGAAAAATCTTAATACAGCTGAACCATTTACTCAAAAATCCATTCGTTAGGAAAATAAAAGTTAGCTATGAAAGTTTTTGTCACTTTTTTTGCTGACCTAAACCCCCAAAATTTAGCTTGTTCATCTTAGAAAATTGGTTGTTAACAAACTGTCCTATTCTGAAAAAGAGCTAAATATCAAATTACCTTTGAGCATCTACATCCTGAAGGAAAATTGAATGACACTGCATTACAAATACAGCTTAAGGCTTATGCTTATACACCTACATAAAATATTGAAATTTTCTCCTGTCCAAGTACCCAAATATTTTGATTAATTTGTCTTATTTCTTGAATTATGTTGAAGAATGCCTTTTTTTTCCCTTTCCAAGGAAGTATAGCAGGATCCTGAGGTAGAGAAAATGTTTTAATTCAAAAGCAAAAGCAATGTATTTTTCTATGGACAAGAATGAGGAAAATGATCCATTTCTGGTCAAGTAAGTGCCTTTGACAGGTGTCCTGCTAATTTCCTCAGTGCCATTATCTTGTCTATAATATAAGACCGTAAAAAAATTAAACATAGCATTTGTGTTTTAAACACATTTTAGAATAGTTACATTCTTGCAAATAATTAGCAAAGTTCCCACTACACTAATTAGATATTCAAATCCACCTGTTAGCTTTGTTGACACCTCCCACACATCCTCTGATACAGCTGTGGATAAGATGCAGGATCCATGCAGTTATTTTAGGAACATCTTCATACAGAAAACTGTTGCAAAATCTCACTTATAACACAGAAATGTACAATAGGAAATTATGCAGACTGGTGGTGGGTTTTGCACTCCTTTTGCATATAAAACACAAAATCATCATGCAGCAGAATTTAGATTTTATGCACTGCTTTACACACACACACAGGTCATCAAGCAAGTACATGCCCTTGTAACATACTGTCATTTATGTCAATAAAAGCAAAATGTGTCTGAAGCAAGTTTATCATTTGAGAAAGCCGATTCTATTATTTTGTTCTTATCTTCATTAACTTCAAAAGGAGCACCAGGTACATTTTAGAGGCAGAAATTTGTTCCTTGGATGTTTTAAAGGGGGCAGTGGGCAAACACTGATGGTTGGGAAAGGAGCTGTGGAGCTACAAGGAGCTGCAGTGATAGCAGCAGGGTCCCAGCTGCATCTCCTTCTCTGGGTGCTGCCATCAGGCTCATCAGGGCAGCTCAATGCCAGCACAGCTGAGGGCATCGCCCATCCCCTTCCCCACGGGAGAACATGGCCAGAACCAAACCTGGCCATCCTGGTCTGTGTTTGACTCCAGTTCCTGATCCCAATCCCCACCTATGGACTGACATCCTGTCCCAGCCTCAGCCCATCCCCAGGGATGTGCCTGAAACGCAGGGCTGCCCCAGTGTCCCTCAGGGCTAAGGCAGTGTGTTCTGCACTGCTTGGCCCCACACAGTCATTCTGACCTTAACCCACAGTAGGGTGTGCAAATGGTATTTTATGTTCAGTTTGCTTAGAAAAACATAAAAATTCAAGGCTAAAGAGCATGTCAGGCTTCCCATGAGAGATTCACCTCAGCTGACTTTAAGGGCAGAAACCATCTGCCTGAATGTGAGCACCGGGTGCCACATGAGGCCCCTTAGACTCTGCCACCCAGCCTGCCGCACTGCTCTAGCAAGACACAGATTTCCCACCACTCCTGTACAATAACCTCCAGCCTTGCCGTGGGATGGGCCATCTCTGAACACCTATGCCAAGGGAACTGAACTGAGCACTGACTGTCCAAACGGTAAAAGTGAAATTCCCCCTTGGTTTCAGACACATACACTTAGCTGTGACAGATGTTGCCACGGGAGACAAGTGTCTAAGCTTCCCATCATTGCCAGCAGAGCTCTAGTTGATACAATCAGGGGAGGTAGAGAGCTGCCCGGACAGAAGTGGTTTACTTTTTGGTGGGCTAAATCACTACCCTGAGTGTCAAGGAGAAGCAAGAGTGGGTCTGCTTTGGAAGGGGAGCTGGGACCCAAAGGTGGCAGCCGGATGGGCAAGGCATCAGCCTTGCTGACACTGGGCACTTTTCTGGAGCATCTGGGCAAGAAGAGCTGAGGAAACATGGTGATGGGAACAGCATTAGCCAAGAGCCCTGTGATTCCTCAGGGATGACCACATCTAAGCTGATCCTGAGCCAGGACCAGAGGGATTCAGAGGGATTCCCATAGGTCCCTGACAGCAAGCTACATTGTCTGCTCTGAGTAGGGGTTTGATTCCTCTGCCTGAGGATAGGCATCTTGCTGTGCTTTTGCGATGGCCTAGTGTACCCCTCCTGACGTCCAGCTGCTGCTTCAGAAGGGTTGGTGTCTCCTGTAGGTCCTGTGACATATCTGCCAGCCCTGAGTAAGTGCAGTGGATTCTCTGAGGGATTTCAATGTCCTTCTTGCAGTGAGGAGCCCAAAACTGAACATGGGATTTGAGAAGCAGCCTCACCAGTGTCAAATACAGGGGAACAATCACTGCCCTGGTTCCTGCTGGGCACTATTTCTGATGTAAGCCAGGATGCCATTTGCCTTCTTGGCCACCTGGGCTCACTGCTGGCTCATGATCAGCCTCTGTCGACCAGCACCGCCAGGTCCCTTTCTGCTAGACAGCTTTCCAGCCACTCTGCCCCCAGCCTGTAGTGCTGTCTGAGGTTGTTGTGATCCAAGTACAAGACTTGCCTTGTTGAACCTTGTATGTTGGCCTTGGCCCCAAGATAGTTATCTAATAACTATCTAAAGTCGGATGAAATTTGTCCTAACCTTTGTTTTTAGAGACGTGGCTACACAAGAGATACTGTGGGGGCAGACACACTGCACGGACACCTACAGTGTAAAAATCTGCACCTGGCTCTTCTTAGAAGTGCTCCAGCGTTGGCAGTGTTAAGTCTAGCTCCTGCCTGCAACCTCTTGTGATCTACAAACTCACAGCTCTCTGTTTTGTCTGCAGCACTTGAATCACTTAAGAAGAAAATCTGTGTGTGCCCTAATACATAAAGGCCCACACAAAAACAGCAGAGGAACAATTTCCTCATTTAAATCCAGTAATTTAGTTGAAGCAGCACTCAGCCAGCAGGTGGGAGACCTGGGCTCAGTGACCTGCTCTCAGCCTCACACACCACTTCTACAGAGCCCTCTCAGAAGGTAGAGAGAAAAAAACAGAGAGAAAGAATACATGAGAGCATATAATCAGTGTGTAGAGCACTCACTTGAGAGAGGAGAAATTAGCACTTCAGTTTCTGCATCAGCTATTATTTATTTCATCAAATGGCTGCCTGATATTAACCACAAACATTAATTGGCACAGATAGTTGTGGTATCAAGGTTCTTTGTTCTTGTTCTTATACCCCAAGTAACTATGGATTTCAGTGAAAAATGAGTATAAATTACATAATTCATTTGCCTCTTTATACATCGACTCATCAAAAGCCTATTGAAATATTTCTTCCTGCTCCCTGCATCACACACCCCCACTGATCAGGCCTGGAAGTTTGTTAAGGTGATTAATACAGCAACACAGTATTTTGGCATGAAATGATGTAAAGGTGGAGGGTGTAATGAGGACAGAGACAGACTCTTTTCAGAGGTGCCCAGTGCCAGGACCAGAGGCAATGGAATAAACTGAAACCCAGGAGGGTCCTCTGAATGTCAGGAAACACTTTTTCACTGTGAGGGGTATCAAGCCCTGGCACAGGTTGCCCAGGGAGGTTGTGGAGTCTCCATCCCTGCAGATACTCAAAAGTTGCCTGGACATGGTCCTGGGCAGTGTGGTCTAGGTGGCCTTGCTTGAGCAAGGGATTGAACCAGGTGCCCTCCAGGTCCCTTCCCATCTCAACCATTCTGTGAGCCTGTGCTCATTTCGTTCACTGGGTCTGGAGGAGCACTAGTTGCATTCTGTCAGTAGAGTTATTGAAGTGTTTCAAGGCTGCAACAGGAACTGTGACCAGCAGAATTCAGATGCCAAAATTTGGAGACTGCTGAAAACCCCCACAGAAGAGAGAACCTGGTAAAAGGAAAATAGATTACTCGGACACATGCCACATTCCGCTTAGCTCCAGGGAAAACTACTGGAAAAGGTCACTGACTCAATTTATTTTTGACCCACTTTAAACTTTGTTTAAAAGGCATTATTCTGTGAGCTCATTTACACTGGGGTGAACAGCACAGTTAATATGCCTTCGGTACTAATCATTTCAATTAACTAAAACAAATAATTTTGACTGAAAAATGTAAGCAGACTCATATTCTTCCTCACAGTCAAATGCACAGGATCCATTAATTTCTGTCAATCCCTGAAGAGCAGTTAGGATTGTTTCCTCTTTTTGAGTCTAAATTCAGTATTTGGCTGCAACCTGCATTCTTCAAAGTCTCACCTGTCACTCAGCAGGAAATCCACAATCCTGGTAGTTGTTTCAGGACACAGTTCGTCCTTCCAACAAAGGGCATCCTGTTTTTCTTTGTTAGTGGGTCTTTCTTTCCTCAACAACAACAACAAATGCCTTACATAATTAAAACTGTAGCTCTGTTTTAGGGTGTCTTTAAAGGCAGTCTGAAGAAATGAGCTAACAGCAATGCACATAGCAGTGGGAGTATAGAATTGTATACAGATTCTCCCCTAAACAGGGAGAAATGGTGAGAAACAAATTGTTGTGCCATGAAAATTGACTGCGCATCAGAGGCAAATTAAAACAACCATTCAGAAGGCAAAATGTGATTTTTCTGGAAAAGTAGAAATATAATCAATAGCATAAGTTTAGAAACAGTGAAAAGCAGAATTCTATTCAAAAGGTTTGCAACCTTATTTTTCTGTAGCTCCCTCTAGCTTGGACGCTGGACAAAAATATTTCAAAGATTACATTCATGAAGATGTAGACTAAATATATGATATAAAGCAACACTTTATGAAAACAAAAATCTAAAATTTTCAGCTGTGGATGTCTTTGGTAAGAGGCTTACTCTTAGGTGACTGGATGCAGATCTTACTCATTTCAGTGGGGGTTGTGGGATTAGGCATTTCTGAGCTCAAGGACACATTTATCCAACTGTGTCAATGTATGTGAAGAAATTCTGAACCGGCTTTTCATTTTCTCCAACAATTTCTTTTCATCTTCCTTCTCTCTGTTCCTCTATCCAAAACTTTTCCCCCCTGCTCTTATCTAGCAAAGACAGACATGACTTCTGCATCCCACATATCTCCAGTCTGGAAACTGGCTCTCCCCACTATACCATCAAACTTCCTAAATATCATGAGACCAGGAAGAACGACATTACTCTCTAGTAACAGCAGGAAATACCACAAGATGTTGCTCAATGAAGTATTGACTTTTTTTTCATTTTGTGTCATCTTTCAGTAACACAAGGAATGTAAATTCACAAGTCAGAACAACAAAACAGGAGGGAGCAAGCACCACAGACTCCTTCAAAAAGTTGGGGAAGTTGTCAAACAGTCCTGCCATCACAAGCTCCAAAGGAGGAGTAGGGCCAGCCTAGCTATTGCTGGGTATGGTCTGCACATCTTTGAAGATATTCCCCTTCTCCCACTGCAGCAGTTAAACAAATCCTGCATAATCTGCATGTCATTATCAGGGAGAGTCTGGTTGACATTATCTAGTAAGAAGACACCTCTCTTCAGTATATGCATAAAGAACAAAACTCTGGTAAAACTATTTGTGATTATTTTACCATCATGGCCAAAGGCAGCTGTAAGTTCAGAAAAAAACAGTACTCACAGAATAAACACCAAGCAACAAAACTGTTTCTGTCTCAAATCAAAAAAAGTTCATTTAAAAGTCGGAACGGTTAGTCTTTTCCATCTAAACCATAACACTTCTTCCATGAAACTTGACTCACTGGAAACAGAGTAAGAACTACTTCCCTTTAGGAAAGCAACATATGACTATTCTTTCCTTCTATCTGTGACTAACCCCAATTAGAATTTACTCTTTTTATAAATATTCAGGCATCATTTGGTGCACTATTAAAGGAAGATAAATCTGAAGCCATTTTTGCATGAGGAAGAATCACAAAGATCATTCACAGGAGGCAAACGCACTCATCTGTGAGGAATGGGAAGTGAAAGCTCTACAAGGATGGAGCACTCTCAAACTATCTGAAGCACTTGATGGATCTTTTCCCACCCTCTGTGATTAATAGAATGCATAAGCTATTCAGTCTCCAAGCATTTTGCTTGAGGAAGCTTTGATTTGAAAAATGAGACAAGTGCTTCCAATGCTGTCATTGATAGGAAATTAGGTGATAGAAGAGAGCACATTTAAGCAGCTCTTAAATATTCATAATTAGAGCTGTCAAACTGCCATACAATCGCCTCTCTTTCTTCTTGCATTTACACAAACGTTCTGTCAGGAGTAAAGAAAACAGCAAAGCCAGGGGGACGTGACAGTACTAAATTACTTCAGAAGTAATCACAGGAGAACAGAGTTGTGGGGTTTTTTGGTCCAGACCACAATACAGATCATACCATCAAGTTAGATAGACGTACCTAATAGTTAATTTCCTGTGTTGTGATTGTTGTTGTGATTTTCCTGTGTTGAGATGTTTTTCCTTTAATGAATTATAACATCAGAGATGTCTCCTTCTGCTACTTCCCCTCTGTTTGATACAATAACAGAGCATTTGACTCACCAACTTTTCAGTGTTTTCCTAGAAATACATTCCAGGATGTTTTTTTCTCAGGTTCTGAAACAAAAAACAAAACAAAACATAAAGCAAAATAAACAACCATAAACAAAAATTTTAAAAGTATAAAGTTATCTAATGCAAAATTATAATAATTATTTTAAAATAGCTGATTTATTTTACTATTACAAAAATAATATATATTTATATACCTTTTTTTTTCCTAAAGCTGTATACTGACAGAAGGAGGTCTCAAACCAGGATATCACAAGTATGAAAGCAGGTATATTCAAAAAAAAAGGAGGGATTCAATTGGTTATGAACTTCATTAACTTTGGTTCTAGCACTCTCTTAATTTAGAAGAACTCCAACTCAGATCTGCTTTTTTGTTCAGTTGTGTGCACAGCGTGTCAAGAAACTGCAGACCTTCAGCAGCAGCCGTGAGATGTACTTGAGCAGGCAGTTGCACAAGAAAGCAGTGCTGTGCGGTCCAGGTTGCTCCTGACTGGACCATGCCCCTGCCATGGACACTCCCGGAAAAGCAATATCTGCTCAGGGTGCAAATTCTCACTGTTTGGTTCATCACTACAAAAACATCTTCTGTGAGCACAGCTGTTCCTACAGAAGACAATCTTTGCTTCATTTATTTCTTTTTTTCATACAGTTTGTAAAACTACGAGTTCCTCCTGTGCTGGGAGGTCACACAAGCAAGCTACAACTGCAGGAGTTCCAGTGCAGCCGAGGCCTCAACCTGATATAAAGCTCTCTGCAGTGACTTCCAGCTGCCTTTAGGTCCCTCAGGCTGGTCCTTAGGGAACAACAAGGACAGATTACCATTTGTCACCTCAAATGTGCAACTACTGCTGGGACCATTTCTAAATTGGAACAGAGTTATAAGGTTGACTTAAAACGCACCTGAGAGGTAGAGAGCAGCACAAGGCAGTAATTGGTACACAGTAACATTGTCCTCCAGTTTTGGTACAGGAAATGAAGACAAATGGCTTTTGCTGTCGACGCTTCAGGAGGATGTATACATGAAGAATGGAATTACTCCCAAAGACTTTTGGATGGGTCCATATCCCTACACTAATGAAACAAGACTAGCCTGTAAAAATGAAAGGCACTGGCATCTCAGTTACATACCTCTTCTGAGAGGTATCATATGTTTAGGGCTAGGGAAAAAAAAACCTGATTCACAAAACATATTGATATGGAAATTGATTTCAAAATAGGAAAGAATTAAAAAATCCAAGTGGGTGCAATTCTCTGGAAAGGTAGCAGAGTCACAGACAGACTGTCCAGGTGGTAGATGCTAAATGTCCCAGTGTGTCCAGCTCTGACATCCCCAAAAAGCAGACTGACTCACAGTTGCACATCCTGTGTAATAGAAGATCTGGCAGACTAAAAGAAAGCTGCCCCTGGATCTTTATTCCTAAATGTGTGCACTCCGATTATATTAGAAACTGGGCAAACAGAAAGGAGGTTTGCAATGAAAGCAGGATGTGCTGAATGCATAGTCCATGCTCATCCACATCTGCAAACAGATTGACTGAATGTCTAACTGGTAGACAAGTACAATATTATTTTCCCATCTATGTGATAGTTTACTTCTTCAGATTTGGTTGATCAATCCACCATCACAAAAGCCTTCCTTTTAGAGTCAGAGGAGGAAGGAATCACAGTGTTTTCCCTTCAAACCAAACTGTCTGGCACCAGCTTGCACCCTACTTTAAAACTGTAGGAAAAAAACAAGTTTTTTTGACTTGCAAAACTGTACAGGGTCTAAGGAGGACTGGACTTCATGGTTTGTTAGTCTGGATCACTATGATAGTCTTTCTGGAACAAGCAAGGCACTATTCCCCATTCCTTTGTTCAAGTGGTGGGTGGATACTGAAACATTTCTGCTGTCACTTTTTGATTTTATGTTATGTGGCTTCATGTTGAGCCTTAATTTGCTGCTTTTTATAGCTCAAGTGTAAGGAATACAGTTGAACAAATGTTTGAGCCACTCCTCAAAAAGGAAAAAAAAAAAAAAAAAACAAAGGAAAAAACAAACCCTGCTGTGAATATTGATTTGCATTTTTGGACAAATTCTGGGATTACACTCCTAGTTCATCTCTGACAAGTAATCCGATGAATTCTCTAATGAGAAGCAACAGCAAATGTGAGCAAATGGAGCCCTGCACTTTGAGCGTGGGGCAGGCTCAGGTCTAGCCAGGAGAAGTGAAGGGGCTTTGGCCAACCTTGCCCTCATGCATCAGCAGCACAATATTGTTCAGGGAGGCCATTCTGAATTTCTGCCCCAAACAATGCAAGAGAAGAAAGCAAAAGATATTGCAGACTTTTTTTTTTTTTTTATGCGTTCCCTTTGTCGCTAGATCCATAGAGCTGACCTACAGATGTTTTGGGAATTGCTCCTGAATTTCAGTAGCATGAGCAGGAGCAAAGTGCAGTCTAGTAAAACAATAATACATAAAATATAATTGTATAAGTGCTTTCCAGTGCAGGGACACCACTGGTGTTAGTGTTCTGCTGAAATGTTCTACAGTTTCTTTGTCTTTGATCATGAAGAATAAGCAGGAGAATATTGACAACACTACAGAAACACAGCAGCAAGGAAACAGAGTGAAATCCTGAGCCACTGAAGACAACAGGAAATTTCTGAGGGAGCTGAACTGGATCATTGTGTACGACCTCTTCACAGACATTTTAAAGATGTATATACTGCTTTTATACTGTACCACAGAGCACAGCACTGCTGTACCTGAAAGCCTGCAGTTTCAAAGGGAACAAAGAACAGAAATCTCCTCTTTCCCTCATGAGAAAAACTTGTTCATTTTTAATGTGATTTTCTGCCGGTCCATCACCTGAGCTGACTCACTCCAGGGTCATGCCGCTGGCACGTGGGAAGTGGCAGGGCTCGACAGCTAGGGAAGCAGGGGCAGAAAATGTCACCACCACCCTCTTTCAGCAGCACCCGGCCCCTGAACCAGTTAGCTGTAACATTGCTGCACCCCAAATGTCCCAGTGCATGAGACTCCTGGCACTGGATGAAATACATAAAGCTGCCATGAGACACTCCAGGTAAGACAGCAGATCGCTTGGAGGAGCCTCTGGGAGCACAGAGCGCACTGGATAAGACCAGTTCTACTGCCATGAACAACCTCTTCTCCAGATCATGGGTTGGTTGGCCAGCTGCCTCTGGTACCTCAGGGCAAGGATTGAAAGTGAGCGAGACACAGGTGGGGCAAGAGGGGAGCATTCAGCAAGGGCAGTCAAATGAGTCTGTCCAGTTTACTGTCCTGCTTTCCACCTTTAGCCCTCAGGAGATGAGCAAATATTTTCGAGGAATTCCTTAAGTACTCTGATTGCCAAACCCATTTATATAGACTAATCATCATCATCTCAAAGCACTGAAGTGTGGAAGAAAAACATACTCTGAGTAAAAAAATGAGGAGAAAAGGAAAGGAGTGTGGAGGAGTAAAAATAGCTTTTTAAAAGGAGATAAAAAGAAGGAAACAAGAAAAAAAACAAAACTCTGGGTAGGGAATATATATATGGTACCTTGAATGGTCTTTATCTGTTGAAGTCCCACACAAGAAAGATCATCTCACCTACCTGTGACACCTAAATAATGAGGGCTCAAACTGCCACTAAGCTTACTGAAGAGAAACAAACATTTGTAGGGCAAGCTTTGTCTTGTCTCAGAGAAGTTATCTAGAACATCTTGGTGTTTCTTGTTTCTTTCCACTCGTTCTAAAAGAAGCCTAAACAACCAGCTCTATGTGGACACCTGCAGTGTATGTGCCTAAAGCTGGTCGAGGTTATTAACGCAGCAACATACCCCATGCTCCTGCATGGTCTCTTCTGCTTCTTGATGTTCTCAGGGACTCTTCAGCTCCATGTTTCCCACTTCTCAGAGAGAGGTGCCCACCACAGACAAAAGCTGTCTCAATGCCGAGCTGGAGATCAGCTGAATGCTTGGGAAAGCAGGACCTGGCACACCACAACACACAGGACAGGTAGGCTTAGATGTCTCAGGGTATCATTGACATCCACTGCTAGTTTCTAACCAAGTAGAAACCGGTGTATTCCTCACCATGTGAAAGCCTTGATAAATCTTGTAGAAATAGCAACTGTGTCCACTTAAATTTGCCTGTGGTGTTGTGTCCTTCACAGGCTGGGTTTTGTTCTTGTGTAAATCCACTGAAGTCAGGGAGAAGTAGTAAAGGGAACAGAGAACAAGCCCTAGTAGAATGACAATAGCAGGCACATTAAGTGGCATACTAATTCAGTTCACTAAATTGAGCACTTGCCCACTTTATTTAAATAATTATAGTGAAAGAGACATTTATAGAATGAAAAGTTAGGAACAAAGTTAGACTTAAACAAAACTGAATGAAATAAAAAGGTGCATTTTCAGTTGGCAGAAAGAAATAGGCTATATTTGGATTTTGGTCAGAAACACAAGGACTGTTTTTATCGCCTCTAAATATGGCAGCAGAATTCTGAGGTTCCCGGTACTGGAAGTGATTCTGGAGGCACATCCTCTTTGGAGAAAGATTAGGGTAATTTTCCACACATTTGTGCTTATTAATAGAGGGGGGAATAAAGATTCAACAGTCTCAGAATTGATGGAACCTCATAAAAGCCTCGGAGACAGGAAAAGCTTCTGTCCAGAGCTTGTACTTTCCACTCTAGCAGGCATATTGCATCAAAGCATTGCTGTCTTCAGCCATCCCTCTCTTCATACCAAGAGAAGTTGAAAAATTACCATGAATTCCTGATCCATTCAAGAACATACTTTTGAACCTGTTTTCAAGCAGGTATTAAGTACAATGATGCTGAGTTCAATTCACACTGATGAGCTAGGCCATGAATTCGGCTGGTTCCACTTCCCATCCAAGGTGGCCTTCCAAACACTGCTAGCAGAATCTGGATACCCTTGCTGAACAATGGCATGGCTCAGCTCTTTTCCTTTTTCTTCTTCTTTTTTTTTTCTTTTTTTTTTTTTTTTTTTGGCTTTGAGTATTTTTGGATGGATTTGGGCCAACAGCCAAGTGACCTTGAGCTCATCATGTTCTACCAGCTGTTCCGTGATGCTGTCTGCCTACTTCTCACCTCCTTCCCAGTTCTCACCTGCAGAGCGCAAGGGTGTCAGCTCATCCCAGCAGAAAAACTTCCCTTGCCCCTTTCTACTCAGCAGAGAAAGGTCTTCAGACAGACAAGACCATGTTTCTCAAACTTACTGACTTCTGTGGAATAACCTCAGGTTTTACCTGCAAAACAGGCAGAATGAGGACATGCAGTGAGGACAACTGATGTACTAACGGGGAGCTCTTTTAACGCTTTCATACAGTCTTGTGCCCTCTACAACACCTCAAACCTGCAGCTTCAGCAGAAAGAAATACTTGCCAGGACTGAAGAAGCAGTGAAAATGGGAACATTGCCGTGACCCAGAGGTGTGACTGCAGCTCCTACTTGAGTCACCTTCAGCTTCCAGCTCTGATGCTGACCGCAACATTTCTGCAGAGACTGCAAATCTACCCAGGACCCTGGGTGAGCACTTGGCTGTGGAAGTCCTCAAAGTCACAGCTCCCTTGTTATCTGTAACCCAGCCAGGAGATTTCAGGTGAGCTTAGGACTGAAAGGCAAGCTACAGTCCACCCCTTGAAGCGCACAAAGGTGAAGGGTACAAACCAAAATGCTGAGCACATGGGACCTCTTGGTACTTCGGAGATCCAAGTAAGTTGCTGGCATGCTGGATGGAAGGGATGCAAGCAGACCACACAACCATCCTGAACACCTCCTGTATATCTACATGTGCACCATTTTCCCTGTGAAACAGTGGCAGTTAACTACTGCATTCATAGGATCATCCAGAGGCTTTTAAACCTTCTGATCTCACTGGAAGAGGGAAGATGAAAGCAGGGCACTTATTTATAATGAAGGCATTTACAGAAGTAAGACTCTTTTATCTGTTTATTGTGTGGTACCAAATAGAAGATTCTGTGAGCATGTGCATCAGATAACAGTGAAAAATGTATCTGCATTATTTTTGTTCAGTATCTCACTAATGTGAAAGAAAGACTAAAGGTCATCTGTCAAATGTAGTTGTGAGGCAGGAAAAAAATCCTCTCATGTTGCATATCTTGACACCTTTCAGCTCATGATATTTTTGTTGAACAGAGAAAATGTGATCAATGAATCATTAGGAGTCCTGTGCCTGATAACGGAGATCAAGGGTGCCTTCTGATGATGAGTTTAAGATGCTTTTATTAACCTGTCTCAAGATGGTTGATTGCTTTCTAATGTGATGAGACCATCTCCAGCACTTGAATTTTAAATATTTAGAGATCTTTATTGTCAAATGCTTCTCAATTAAACTTCTCAATAAATGAATAACTGTGCAAATTAAGCTCAAGGTAGTTTCTAATAATATCACAGGAGATTTCAGTATTCTGTAAGGTTAATTAAACACCTGGAAATGAATAAGGAACTAGGTGGATCTCATTTTCTTTTTACACTAAGTTTCTGAGTATGTAAATCCACAGATTACTAATTCTAACTGCCTCCAGGCCCCCAGTTAAATTTTGGCTATCACAAAAGTGCATATGTGAATAGAAATTAGAATCACAGAATTAACTGGGTTGGAAGAGACCTCCGAGATCATCAAGTCCAACCCTTAATCCAACCCCACTGTGATTGCTAGATCATTAAGCTATGCTCTGGTCCTAAGAAGCAAACCCATTTTCAGCCTTGAATGCTTTCTGATACAAAATCTATCTTGCATCTCATTTACTATATAGATTATATTCATATTTGTTTCACAATTCTGTTACACAGTTAGAGAAGTGCAAAGCAGTGTCTGACTAAATGAGAATCAGGCCATTGCACATAAATTTTCACTCCTGTTTCAGGATCCCAGTTCCCATTGAATTTACACAAAAGTGAAAAACAAATAAATCTATTTAAATCCACCAGACTGTATGATTGGGAAAACAGAGCAAGAAAATCTTGACTAGATGAGATGAGCAGCAATGGTCCAGGTTTAAATGGCTGCATGTTTTGTAGAGTTAGAATATATAGGATTTTGTTCATGCACCATTTTTAAACTCTGACAGTTTAGGCCTTCATCTTGAAAGACAGCTCCAATATCAATTCTGAATTTTAAAAAGGAACAGAGCACAGTTTTGCATTAGGTCCTGCCACTCCCAGCTATTCATGATAGATAAGCATCCTGTACCCTGTTTTCACCTGGTGATATGTTAGAAGGCAAATTATTAATAATACTGATTAGGCTGGTAGCTGGTCAAATTCATTTGACTTTCTTTGATTGTACAGCCACATGACATAGTGCTCAGTTGTCTCATCTGCCATCTGCTTTGGTGTCAAGATGGGCTTTTTCCCAAGTGACATTCTGTTGTCAGTTGCAACATTCTTGACATTTCAAAATGTCTTCATTGAGAATTTTATGGTCGACTTCAGGTTTCCACAAAAAAGTGTTGTTGATCACCACCAGTACTATGGAACTCGCTGTTTGTGGCAGCCAAAGGGATCATTCACCTGGCATTTTCAGGCAGCACCATAGAAAATTCAGAAGCTTTACAGCCCTTTCTCCCAGTTCCCTGCCAGTTTCACTTCTGAGTGAAGAATTCAGATGGGTTCACTTCCTCTGTTTGCTATTTTGCTCTTCACTTGCTCTACATGTTTAATATTCTTCTATTCATCTATATGATGCGAGTCCAACAATACAGAATTAATACTGGTTATGTTCCATGAGGTCTTAGTCATCACATATAGGTCAGGACTGTGAGAGTTAATATGTTCTTGAGATGCTCAGCTTACTGTTTTTAATTTAATTTAATATGGACTGGCTGTGTACTGTACTATATTATACTGTGTATTGTATTATTTTTCAGAAAGGGGAGCCTCACATTAGTCAGCAGTTGTGCACAAAATGATGTTATACTGTCTCATGAGCTCTATATGAATCAAGTCTGTAATGCTGGGGGAAAAAAAAAAAGCCATTCTTACTCTTTGGAGTACTAAAAGGAAGGCAGGAAGGCCATTGGCAAGACCTGGGAGGTATGTTACTGATGTTCATTTGGGGTATCAGTGCCAAAGAAAGGCATAGGCTTTCTCTAAGAAAGCTTTCAGAGGACAGCAATAAGAATAAAAATTCTGGAGAACCAGCGAGAAACAAAGGTGGGTTAGAGGCACAATTATCATCACCGCAACTTCTGGAGGTCCTTCCCATTTGCAGTGCTGCCAAGTGTGTGATTTTTAAATTCTTGACGCAATCCTCCGAGCCCACAAACACCAACAGGTTCTCTTGGGGAAACCTTAAAAAATCTCAGGGAACTGTAGGAAATAGTTGGGAAAAGCTGTCTTGCTGAGGTCTCACTCACAGTGCCTGTGTGGGTATGTAATGCAAGTTAAAGGATGGTATTAATTGTCTGGAGTATCTGCATGATTTTTTCCCCTTCCATACCCCTTTCAATAGTTTAACCTAATTATGCCCTCTGGGTGTACCCACCTGTATCTTGCAGATGCTCAGACAATTAGTAACATCCTTGTACCTAACTGTATACCTTCAGAAACAAACAAAACAGAGCAGCTCTCTGGCTGGATGCTGTAAAGCTGTGGCCTTCTAATCAGTCTCACTGACAGTGTGTGCATAAAAGCAGGCTCAGATAGCTGGCAAAGTTGACCTAACTCACGGCAATGCCAAGTCACATCTGCCGAGGATCAGGTTGTAGACCTGTACGGTAGCAATGAGAGAATTTGGTTTGTAAAAACTTTCTGGATCAGGTCCCGCACAGCCTTCATAATGAATTTAAATAACTGCTCTTAGACACTGCAAAAAAATAGCTTGTACCACACAGAAAAAGGTCACAACAGCACTTATGTTTCTACAAGAGGCAATTAACGTATTATTTGGCCTTTGATTTGTCAGTTCTTATAAAGTGATGTACACAGTCAGCAGTTACACAAGAACTCTGCTGTACTAATGTTAGCACAGGACCATTTCATTGAGAAGCTCCCAGAGTTGCAGGGATGGATTCACACTGAGAATAAATACACAAAATTTCTTTGTCAGGCACTTCCCATAAGACATGTGCATTGAAACGAAACATACGTCCCACAATCCATGTTCTGTTGGTGCCTGCACTCCTTCATTTTGATACTGCGGTGAGAATGCAGGGCTTTACAATGTTGTGCTCGGTAAGGTGCACTCTTGGAGGATTTCTCTTTCAAAACTCACAGTTAAATACATACCTCACTTCAAACACTTGAATCAGTAGGATTCCTTATGTACCTGAGATCAGGCTGCAAACTGGAGTTTTCCCACCTAGTTTAGCTAAAGATGAAGCTGCGAGATGAAGCACGGTAGCAGTCAGCGTATTTTGGTTTGAACAGCTCCCATCTCGCATTAGCTCTCATTATCTTGGCAAGTCACACTCACTGCCCAAAACACAGGGAAAATCCGGCTAAATTTTGCTCCTCTCTATCTAATGTAAATAGTAAAAATATGATGTGCTTTTAGTGCTGCTACAGCAAGTTTGTTATGCATTTAAACTAAAAATGTGTCTTCTGGACCCTGAAAGATCTATCATCCCACCCATTTTCAGACAGAAGCACAATGTGAAAGCAACATTTCCTTGAAAACTGCTGTTATGCTACCACCCTGAAAAACAGCAGAACAAAGGAGTATTTCAAGGGACTTCAGGGGCTTGGACATCTGGGCATTTTGCAAAGAGCAAGTTCACAACAGTCTGTTGAATTTTCCAAATTATAATGAAATCAACTCAGAATCATAGCCTGTGTCCTATTTGATCACATCTCAGCAAATCTGCATATTAAAAAAAATGGGTTTGTAAAAGAAAGAGAACAAGGCTTCAATTCATTAGGTTTTTCAATTCATGTTTAATATTTTCTGCCTTGGGTTAAACTTCAAAATCCAAACAAAGCGAAACAAGTGGCTAGCAAAGTAGCTAGCTGAAGGAAGGGAGGAAAACAGGTTTACAAAGATAGTTTCTTTTTTCATAGATGTAATTTTAAACGAGTGTAATTTACACAGAAAATGCAAATTAAAAATGCAAACTCAAATGTGAAGGCACAAAAAAGCAAAATCAATTTTTTTCCCAGAGGACAGCAATCAATATTGCAGTCAAAGTGCATTTTTCCTATATGTAAAACAAAGATTTCGTGCCACCTTGAAGACCACTGCTAAATCCATTGAGATGGTGAACACAAATCTTCAAATTTCCAATCCAAACCCAACACTTTTTGCTCAATATGATGTTTGATAGCATCCATCTACTTTTCTTTTTGATCAAATTTTTGAGTTTAGAGGGTTTATTTAGAAGACACAGACTTAGTGTCAGATGCTTCCATCATAGTAACCCATAGCCTGAACAAGAGTATCTCCCAAGATCCGTGAATATCCTCAGTCCAGACCTAAACCACCTACAGGGTTGGTTTTTTGCTTTCTCTAATCAGCAAAAACATAATGAGAATATGCTTTATCTAGAGCAGTTTTGCACAGCTTGAGTAAATTGGAGTGAAGGAAAAGCTGCAGTCATTCAAACCATTCATTTAAAGAGATGTTGCTCACCTCCTTCTTCCCTACTGATCCTCTAAAATGCATTTATAAAGTATTTTTCCACATAGCTTTCCTCTTCTTTCATCTGCTCTCTCTGATTGTAGTTGTCTGTATTTTCACTGGTGTACAATACAAAACTCAGGAAAGGCCTTAGCAAGTGAGTGAAAAACAATTGCTTTCCAATACATAACACTGCCCACATCAAATGTACAGCTGGGATTTTCCATGATCCTTTAATTGACTGGTAACATCAAAATGGATTGAGTCATGACCTTAATTTACAACTCGAATTTACCATCAGCTCTTTCTGGAACTTACCGACACCTGTTTCTCACACTTAGCACACCATTCACACTTATTGTGCCATTTATATCAGTGCATTACAGGAAAGTTTAAGCCTGGCTTACTCACACAATTTAGTAGGTACTTTTTGCAGGTCCCCAGAAATGCTGTGTAAACCTGCACCAGAAACTCATGCTCTGACACATCTGGGCACCCCAAGTGGTTGTTCTGTCCACCAACAAACTAGTCTGGAAACAGGCTGTGGGCTGCAGCAAGATCTCACAAATCATGGGCATTCTAGCTTGGTGTATCACAAAAATAATTAGAAATAGTAATGGACATTATCAGAGTAGAGCATAGACTATGAAGAACAGCTTCAAATACAGGAGCAAAGTAAGTAAACTCATTAGAATTAACAGGCCTTGGAGATCGAGTTGAATATGTCCCTGCTCATTGCAGGCAGGTTGGACTAGATGGCCTTTAGGGGTCCCTTCAAACCCAAACTAGCCTATGACTCTACATCTGCTTTAATGCAGTGAAGAAGGAGGAACAACAGAAGGGAATGTCAGTGATGAAAGGGAAACAAGGATCCAGGTGATGGGTTACATGGAGGACCCCTGAGGCACTCCAGATGAGGCAGCAAGGCAAGTATTCAGCAGCTCAGAGATTAGGCAGGTGTCATCATCTTCAATTGGAAAGGAAGGTGTCCTTTCTCAGAATCAGGGATGTCTGGAACACTAGAGAATGCAAGTGTTTGGCCCTATAAATACTACAGAGAAAGAAGAAACAAAGAGCACCCCAGCAAACGCTCCTATTTCTATACAGCACCTCACACTAACAGGTAGTCTGAGAGGCAAAGACTGGAAGTGACCCGTATGAGAAATCTGCAGGTTTTAAACCAACACTTAACAGTATGATGGATTAAGCTGTTCATGCACCCTTAGCTAAAGAAGCAAATATTTTCATTTGTCCCTTTCATTTACTGTGTAAAAATATTTATTTTCATTGTATTGCTCCTAATTACTGCTACACACAAAATTGCCCTCCCTCTGCTTTAAAATTTCCCTAGTAATTCAGAAAAATTACAGATTGAGCAGTTCCCACAGTGCCTGTAGAAGGATTCTGGAAACTGAGACTGTGTTCCATTTTGCCCTTTTTCTTGCAATGCAGCAGCTGATGAAGAGAGACACTCTGCAGAAAACTGCAGAGAAGAAGAACAAGGATGCACTGCGCAGAACAGCTGATTTGGGTTTGTGGCAGCACGAGGGAGGCTCTTAGTAGCTCAGAGAATCTCATCCCCTCTGAGGACCCTAGAGCTCTGACTGCAGATTAGAACAGGGATTTCCTGCCCCAGCTCTGAGGGTTCCGATTCAGCAGCAGCAGCAGCAGCAGCAGCAGCAGGGAGGTTGCCTCGTGACGGCCAACGTCATTCTTGCTTCCAGCTATCCCCACACCACTCCTCCGAGATGCTCCCAAAACCCTTTGCAGGAATGACTGAGAAACCAATTTAGCAACTGGTGTAGTTTATATTATGTTATAGTAAGGTAACAGCAAATTGCTGCCAGTTTCCCTTAACACAACCAAGCTGTGAGTTTTGGTTGCTGAACCAGCAGTTATGGGAGATCTCTGATGCTACATGAGCAGTTAAGCCACCTTTACAAGAAAAACTTCTTCAAGAAGAGATCTGGTAGGCTGCTGCAGACACAAATCATGATTGTTTCTCCAACTGAAGCCATCCCTGATTGTGAGTCAAGCTGTGGTTAATTCCCTCAGGGACAAAACCAGTTTGAGAGATTGCTGTTCCCTCTGGGATGCCTAGCTCCCACCCCACCCCAGAAGCTATGCTGATTCAGCTGCCCTGCAAGCATGGTCTAAAACATGTGAAATTACTGTGTTCATCTCTAGGACTTCTTTTTCGACATAAGAACTATTTTAACCAAATCTGTCGTCACTGGATAATGATGTAGAGTCACAGCCTTGGGCTGTATGACATTCAAAATGAAAAATATTTGTTTAACAGAATTTCCTCTAATTTATTCTGATCCACAATACAGATAGAAGCTCATACAAGTTTATAGATGATTCTTGTCTTACATGAGTCACCTGTGGTTATATGTGGTTGAAAACCTCCCTAACACCTTGGATTGAACCTGAAAAGTGCCATATTTATGTGTACAAAAAGATCTAAACCAAGACTTCTTTCCCATTTCATTGGTAACTGTCAACTAAAAACGTGTTAGCAAGACCTTGAAGTCTTTAATGCAACTTTAAGACTAAAATAGTCTGAAAACTAATTGAGGACAGAATTCCATCCTGACAGATCAGCCCCACTGATGAATGGAAATGTGGAGGATAAAAGGTTACAAAACCGTGTTTAGGGAGCCTTTTGCTTGCTGCCAAGTACTGCCAAGGCTTTGAAGATGTCTTTGGTGAGCAGCACTTCAGCATACATCTCCAATTCATCCAGCAAAGGCTGGGAGAAGACTCAGGCAGCTGTGGTGTGTGAAATGGTTGTGGTATGAGTATGAAAATGATGCTTGGATCCATGCCTAGGCTCAGGTTCGAAGTTCCTCAATAAGTCTCTGAAGAATCATGGTCCTGAATACATTGCATTATCTTGCTGTGAGATCAGGTCTCATCTTTTTTGCTTTATCAAAATCAATATTTAGATCTCTCTTGCACACGTGAACACTGTTATCTGCGTAGGTTTAGTCACACGCATGGAGTATTTGTAAATGCACATAAAAGGCTGAGGTTTTCTATTGAAATCATGTCCCAGGAAAGCCACTGCTGGGAAATGGATTATTTCTGACTCGCAAAAGCATTAGAATATAGGAACTGGCATGGTCATTTTCAGCAGACATACATTTGCTCTTCTCTCAGATGCACAGTACTGAACCTCCTGCTCCATTTGCATTGTGTCCCGCTGTCAATAAAAATCAGTAATGACTATGACACATCTTTTGTATCAAGGATGAAGATTTACATGTTCATCTCACTCCCGGTTTCAGAGGTATTTCCAACCATAAACCCAATCCAAGAACAGAGGAACCACTTTTGTTCTTCTGGTTCCAAGTGCAGACTTAAAGAAGGGCAAATCTCTCTGCATGACAGATTTGTTCTAAAAGAAGGAAATGCGTTCATAGGCTTTTTTTTTTAGCTTGTAGAAGTAATCTTATGCCAAAAAGTAGGTCTACTCTAGACAGGTGATAAGAAGGACTGACCCTAGAAAAAGAATGTGTTACTATGTTGCCATTCTTTCCATCACTGTCTGATAAAGTTCTCACTCTGTTCTTTAAATTATCCTAAAAAACACCCAACAAAACTTAGCCACACCATTGCTGGTACTTCTAATATTAAGACCACGCTACAAGAAAACTTTCTCAAAAAAAAATCAGGTCACTGTAGAGCTCATGAAAAAAAGCAAACCACATCACAATCTGTTCTCAGTCTGATTCCCTAATGCATAGCAAGATAGGCATCAAGCACTTGGGAAGGCCTCAAATTAGCTTAGCTTTGTTTTGTTTACCCAAAATCAGTTCAGTGAAACCACACAGTCACAGCCAGTCAAATGATGAAAATAGATTATGGTCTACCCATCACTTTCCACAGTGCCTGCAGTCATCCAAATCTCCCTGTTATCTCACCAGCTATCTACGTTCTGGCTTCCGCACCAAAAATCAGGCTCTGCGTAGTTATTCACTTGTAACTGCATTCCCAGCTACCCAGCCTTACGTTTTGAAACTAGAGCTAGAGCCTCCTGAGTTTTAGCTGCATGTTTTGTTTTGTTTTGTTTTTTTTCATAAATAGGACATTCTGCTATAATCACACTAAATCTTCGGACAGAAAATCTGCCTGTTTACAAACCAGCCAACCAGGTTGTTAAGCATCTGAGCACAGATGATATTATCAACATCAACAGAATTTGCTTAGACTTAAGCATGCCCCTTACCAGATTCCTAGTAAGGCCTTACAGTGGTGAAACCCTGAGAAGGAATGACCCACTATCTGTAATGAGTAATTAACTCTTCTAATAGGAAAAATGGTGACTTCCAGGTGTCTTTTTGTTATACTGCTGAAGTAAATTCTCACATTTTATAAAAGATGGTGCCTAAAGTATCCGCAATTTTTTTATTCTTTAAAGACAGTTCTTCTCACATTATATGGACTAGTGACAAAGAAAGAGTCCTTGTTTAGCCAAATTTGCATTCTTGTTCTTCATTATTTGAGCTAAAAAGGCACTTATATGTCCCAGAAAATAAGATATGTGTTGAAATATATCCTACAGGGGTAAAAAAATGTATCAGGAAGCAGAATTTGGCCCATAAACCATTGTACTTAATTTAGCTTCAGTGAGCAAATAACTTCTCCCTTATATGAAGAAATCCTACAACACAGATTTTTACTTCAAAGTGTACTGAACAAAGTCATTGGAAGGCAATGATTTGGAGATAGTGTGGATATTTTCAGGGCACTTTCTACTATTTGCCAAAATTATCGGTACTTTGAGTTTTCCTGATAAAAGTGTTCTTCATAACAATCCTCACAGCAGGCTTATGAATTGGTTGAATCATCTTGTAACTACATCTACTGCCATCCAGAGGTAATTGGCAAAACTTTGAAGAGTAAATCTAAGTTAATGGTATCACTAACAGTGAGACATTAATCCTGTACATTAGAGCAGCTCCTATCAAACACAAACTCAAAGCTGCAGCCCAGCTGAACAGAAACTACAAAAACAAACTTAAGTAGGATAATTCTTTATTCTTTTCCAAAAGAAAAACAAACCTGACAGTATATCACCCTGATGTTGTAGTTCTTTTGGTGCATCACATATTCTCTGTATTATGCTTTCTATTAATCTTTTGGGCAAGTGTTCCTACACATTACACACTGGCATCTTATGTTTTTCACGCAGTTAAAATTTTTATGTGGTAAAAACAAACAAAGACAAAAACAAAACAAAAACCAAACAAACCAAACAAAACAAACAAACAAACAAAACCCCCTAAAACTCTACACCCTTCTTCACCCTAAGGAAAACCCCCACTTTGCAAAAGCATCTAGATTCTGTCTGGTGACCTCACAGTAAAGAAAACAAGCAAATACTAAGGAATTAAGCATGTACACACACACACTCCTCGTGATACGTATTACTACTGTTCATACTGAAGAGATAAAGAACCTCATGGAAGGGGAAAGCAATGATGAAATTGTTTATTTATCTATGGATTCTAAGTGCCCACAGTTAGCTGCTTTCAAGCCCTATGGCTGAGCACTCACAAATCCAGTCCACAGGCAGTTCGAGAAATGCAGTATTTCAGATGCCAAAAGGAGCCCAGGAACCCAAAAGCAGAGAAGATCAAAATGCATAAACTTTTCTAAAATTTCACTCTTTTAAAACTTGTTGGAAAAGTTCATTAAATAACCTGGAACAAACATGGCATAATGACAGCGTTCATTTCCTAAAAGCCATTTCCATAATTCAACACTGGTATCACCATTTCATCTTTTGAAAAGCCCAAATTTGCACTGGTACACACACACCTATTCCCTTAACAGAAACAGTATGCCTGCTTGTAATTCCCAGCTTTAAAATGGGAGTACAAGCTCAAAGCATGGCTATGATCACTATAGCGAGCATCTCAGAAGCCCCTTCCCAGAATGGGACAGTTTCCCAAAATATCCTTGACTGTTTACAAATCCATCCAAATATTCTTCCAACTACCACCTTCCCAACCACACCATGAAACCGCAGACTGCAATCACCAAAAGCACGTTCTCGCTCTGAGGTGCAGATTTCTGAAATGCACAAAAAGGCTGGAATCCAGTTCTACACAGCAGTTTCCAGAAAGCACTTTTTACCTTCTGAGATTCCTCTACATGTTTTCAGGTAAAACAAGAAGATCAATTCCCAGTATGCACTCCTTCTGCTATTCCAGTGATAATCATTAACAATTCAATCAACTTAGCCATAGATACTATAATTTATGTCCTCTCAGTCCCAGGCATTTACCTGAAACATTCTGGGCTTTGTATAAATATAGACCAAAAGAACTCCAAGATGTTAGCTGCATAAGGATAAAACAGGAGGGTACATGGATCAGTGTAAAGGTATGAACCAGACTGCCGAAATAGTGGACCTTGCAGTTCAAAAGTTTAAATTTATGCCTAAACATAGATAGTACCTGTGCATCTCTTCAAAGAACTGCCTTTAAAAATAATTTTATCTGTGATTCCAGGTGAAAATATGAGCTGCCCAAATTAGGGAACAAAATATTATCCAATGCCATCTAGTGGTAAATGAGAAAATAGTCTGTGCTATCCAGCTTGGATTTAAATACACAGGGACTCTGCTGCTCTATAGTATACAAATCATGCTCAAAACTGCCTTGGGGGAAAAAAGAAAATTATCATAGGCTTAAAAAGGGTAAGTTTTGATTATGCTAGCCATTAGAATTTGAGAACCAGCTATTTGTCTTCATGTTACATTTTCTTTTCATTTCAACAATACCGCTGTGGCATTACACTCAGAATCATTTCCATCACTCCAAAATTAACATAAAGGAAAGATGTGATATAACTTAGTAGAGAACTGTACCTAGTATAAAAAACCTCCCATCACTTCCCTCCGCCACTATGAAGTTAAGTGCTACCAGGAACTTGTTTTTGGGGCACCAGGGATCAGTTCAAAATGTCATAGCTATACAAGCCAAATCACTGTATAGCTATAAAAGGATTCTTCCATAGCACATTTGTTTAAAAATAGCACGGAGGTGTCTTTGACCCAGCTGGCCTTTGGGTGCACACGATATCACCCGATCACTTCACTTGTAATTATGCGTGATGAGACATCTGCCAGGTCGTACTGCTTCCCAAATTCCTCCTCTCCCTTCTCTGCAGGGAGATTTCCCCCCAACACCTGTGTCAGTCTCTGGGGTTCTGCAATAAAATAAAATTTTGGTCCTGCAAGGAGCACTTACAGGCACTGCTTATAGCAAGGAGTGTCAGTCATAATCATATGCTAAAAGAAAGGAAGAAAATAAAAACAACACCACAAAAAAAAAAAAAATGGGGAAAGTATGCTCCTGTGTCGCAGTCCCTGTCCTGTTCAGAGTTTGGATGTCATGGCACACCCCTAGTGCAGGCGGAGGTAGGGGAAGCTGCAGGGCCGTGTTGGCTCTATGATTGTCCCAGGTCTATGCTTCTGGCATCGTCTCCCCTCACCTGCAGGCTCTTCGCACACATTTTCCACCTCAGCACCACTTGAGAGATGGGTTTGGGGCTACCACAGCCCCTGCGCAGTTGCAGAGTGGGTGTCATTGGGGAGTTTGTCAGTATCATTGGTGACAGCATCAGTGAAGGGTCTAGAGGGTAAGTTCTCCAAGGAGCGGCTGAGGGAGCTGGGGTTGTCAGGCTGGAGGAGGCTCAGGGGTGACCTTATCGCTCTCTAAAACTACCTGAAAGGAGGTTGTAGCCAGGTGGGGGTTGGCCTCTTCTACCACATAAGTCACAGGACAAGAGGACAGAGGATCAAACTGTACCAGGGGAGGTTCTGGTTGAACATTAGAAGGAATTTCTTCATAGAAAGGGCGATTAATCATTGGAACGGACTGTCCAGGGAGGTGGTGGAGTCACCAACTCTGGAGGTGTTTAAGGAAAGACTGGACGTGCCACTTAGTGCCGTACTCTAGTGACATGGTGCTGTGGTTCGACCATAGGTTGGGCTCGATGATCTCAGGGGTCTTCTCCAGCCTAATCGACTCTGGGATAAGGAAGCGCCTGCCCAGTAAGCCATGGACGCCAAGCCGCGGTCACACCGCAGCGGCGGGCGCAGACCCCGGTACGGCCCGCGGGGAGCCGCACCTCTCTCAGGCGGCGCCGCGATCGCCAAGCCCTTCCCGCGCCCCGGGACTACATCTCCAGGCGGGCATTGCGCCGATCCCTCCCCCACGGGCAGGGCTGTTCCGGGCAGGCGGTTCCGGCGCTCTGACCCGGAGCAGCTTCCCCGGGGCACCGGCGGGGCCGCTCGCACGTGGTGCCGCCGCCACCATGGCGGCCGTGCGGGTGGAGGCGGTGCTGGCGGCCGCCGAGGAGCAGGAGGCGGAGAAGCGGCGGAGCATCACGGTGGAGAAGGAGCTGGAGCTGGAGTTCGACCTGGGCAACCTGCTGGCGCTGGACCGCAACCCCCCTCCGGCGGCGGCGGCGCTGCGCGGGGCCGGCCCGCGGCGAGAGGCGCTGCTGCGGGCGCTGGCCCGGGACAACACGCAGCTGCTGGTGTGCCGGCTCTGGGAGCTGCCGGCCGAGCGCGCCGGCGGGGCCGGGGGGCCGCTGGTGGCGCGGCTGCCCGAGCCCGCCTTCCGCCTGCCGCGGGAGAAGCCGCCGCCGCGGCCGCGGCCGCCGACGCGCTGGGAGCAGTTCGCGCGGCTGAAGGGCATCCGCCGCCGCAAGAAAACCTCGCTGGTGTGGGACGAGCAGGCCAAGGAGTGGCGGCGGCGCTGGGGCTACCGGCGGGCGGGCGGAGACCCGGCCCGCGCCTGGCTGGCGGAGGTGCCGGCGGGCGCCGACCCCGAGGAGGACCAGTTCGCGCGGCTGCGGCGGGAGAAGCGGGAGCGGGTGGCGCGCAACGAGCTGAACCGGCTGCGCAACCTGGCCCGGGCCCACCGCGCCGGGAGAGCCGTGCCCGCCGCGCCCCTGCACCCCACCGGCCACCAGGACCGCGAGGAGCTGCGCCGGGTCGCCCGCGTGGCCCGCGTCTCCACCGCCTCGCTCGGCCGCTTCCAGCCGCGGCTGCCGAAGGAGCCGGCGGAGCCGCCCTCCCGCAGCGGCGGCAAGAAGCGCCGCTTCGAGCCGCTCCTGGGCAACCTGGCGGCCGAGCGCAGCCGGCAGCTGGAGCTGCTGCGGGACATGGGCAGCAAGAAGCCGGTCCTGGACATCACCCGCGCTGTCAACAAGCAGATGCGCCAGGAGGAGGCCGAGGCGGCCGCCCACAAGGGCAAGAAGCAGTCGCAGCGGGGCAAGCGCGGCCGCCGACAGCAGCGACCGGGCCGCAGCGGCAAGAAGAGCGGAGCCCGGCGGCAGCAGCAGCAAAAGCCCGCGGGCGGTGGCACCGCGGGCGGCAGGAGGAAGAAGGCGTGAGGGACAGTGTGCAGCACGGGCTGGGGATGCCCACTATGGCGTGGGAAGGGACTGTCGCTTGCAGCCTCCCGTCCCGTGCTCTGTTCACGCACATACTTGTCAATAAATATGCTCTGGCCTTTCTAAAATGTCCTGCTTTTGGATCTTAGTTGGCCGTCAACGAGGGCTGCGTTCTCCATCCAAGGGAAATTGGTGGTGTATCAAAGGGTTGGGAGCCCTGATTACCCCCAGTCTGGGGGTTTCACATGTGTTACATGTTGCTTCGGCATCTCCAGGCAGGGCCGAGACTGGGCAAAGCTGTCCCATGTTCAGGTAGCTGGGACTGGGGATGGACCGCAGCTGTGTTTTGATGGAGTAACAGCCACAGATAAAGTCAGAGGATGTGGCTGCTGTTTTCTGCTCTGGGCAAGTGGCCTGACGGTGGAGCTCTTGCTCTCTTAAGTCAACTGCTACTGCTCAGCTCTGGTATGCAGGCTGAGTTACGACAGGGGTCTGTAAACTTACTGTAAGATTTATTGCAGGGCCTAAGAAATTGTACAGATTCTCTAGAGCGATCTGTTGATTGGAAAAGGAAGTCAAAACCAGCCATTAAATTCAACAGAAAAATGTTTGTATTGAACAGCAAGTTAAAACGCAAATTTCTCCCCACAGTAGTACTAATCTGTCATTTCCGAGAAGTAGTTTTACAATGTTTTTCTTCACCAAGCAGTTTGAGAGCCGATAGTGGAAATGATCTCAGACTACTTCACGTTATTCTTTTGAACTTTGTAGGTAACATTTAGAAAAAAAAAAAAAATTGTTCCAGTGTGTGGCTTAACTATGGGAAAGATGCTGTTTCCTGGTAAGAAAGTTAGTAAAACAAGTTTCAGCAATCTCTGTTAAATTAGGTTTTCAAACTTTCAGGTTTGTGAATTGTAAGTGATATTGTAATGCCTCACTGCAAATGAGTTTATGAAAAAGCTAGGTGACTATAGAAGTTCTCTTGCCCCATTCTGTGGCAGTTCAGTTTGGATGGCAGCTTCAGCAAAAAGCATCCGAAAGCAAAACCTCTGTCAGGCAGCTGGCGAGGGCAGAAGGGGTATGTACACCTTGAGGCTTGGATGGCACTGATGGACTGCGTAGTGCTCCACCATGTGTTGTTTGACTCTTAATGTTTCTTTCCCCTGTGCTGAGCAGTCTGCACTGCTGCAGGCTGCTTGAATCTTGCTGGTATTAGGAATGGCCTTGTGAACACAACCCTCTGTTATCAAGCCTTTAGTGTGAGTATGAAGACAAAGCAGGGGCAAAAAAACACTTGAACAGGTGGAAAAATGTTGTTTAGAGATGCATTCCAGACCTCTGAACTTCCAGGCATTTCTGTAGGGCATGTCTTTTACCCGCTTTGCGAGAGAGAGGAGGTCTTTCACAACACATACACACACCTGGGAAGTACTCTATGCTGCTGCTGAGGTTATTGATTAACTTTCTCCACCAAAATCCTGGGCAATTTGTACATTTCCAGCAGCGATGAAGTAATCTGAGCAAAGGTGCAGCTGCCCCTGTGTTGCTGCCAGTTTCTGGTTCTCACAAATGGATGGCTTCACAGCTTCATGTAGGTGCCTGGTCAGGCCATCAATATGCTTTTCTGAGCTCAACACCTTGCAAAATCGTATTTTTTAAGCTCACCTGATCTCTTCATAGAATCACAGAATGAGTTAGAAGGGACCTTAAAGCTAGTTCCAGCCCCTCTGCCATAGGCAGGGACACCAGATACTTGCATGTCCACAAAAGGAAATTTTCAGTATCTTCAATCTCCTGAAGTACTTTTTCTTTCCTGGAGACCTAGAATACACCAGGTGCCTGCCTTTAAAAGTGTATTGCAAATAAATTCCTTTTTTGATGCATTAACCTTTTTTACCACTCTAAGAAGTAAGACACAGCAGTATGCAAAGTCAAAATCCCTGCTACAACAGAAAAGGGATGCTTTCTTTGTCAGAATCCAATATTACCTTTGCTTAATACTGATAGACTTTTCTGTCAGCTAAGCCGCATAGCTTAGAGAATCTTAAGAATGTGGTTACATAATTTTGATCTGTCCTGCACCGTAGTTTACCATGTAATTTTACAGAATCATGGAATTCTTAGGGTTGGAAGGGACCTCCGGAGATCATGTAGGTCAACTCCCCTGCCAAGGCAGGGCCACCTAGAGCAGGTTACACAGGAACACGTCCAGGTGGGTTATGAATGTCTCCAGAGGGAGACTCCACCACTTCCCTGGGCAGCCTGTTCCAGTGCTCCGCCACCCTCAATGGAAAGAAGTTCTCCCTTGTGTTGCAGTGGAACTTGTTGTGTTTTAGTTTATGACCATTGTTCCTCATCCTGTCACTGGGCACCTCTAAATAAGTCCGAAAGGTATTTCACTTAATTTTAAATTACCCTCTGGTCAGGACCGTGGCAATCCCGCTACTTTCAGCATTTTTCCGTGACCAGTACTGTGACCCGCGCTCAGCCCTAACTGTACTTCAGTATCTCTTCATTGGCACTCTGTGTGGTGCATTCTAGCAATCAGGCTTTGCTTGCCTTGGAACGGGCGCGGGTTGGGTTTCGCAGTTCGGTGCCTGCACTGACCGCGGGGGCACTGACTGGGGAGGGACTGAGCGCGGTCGGTTCCCATTTCACCCGTGTGACTGGTGCGGGGCCGGGAAGCGGCGGCTGGCCCGGGGGGAGGCGCTGCCCCCGTCCCGTCCCGTCCCGTCCCATCGCGGTGCCGGTGCCGGTGCCAGTGCCGCTGCCCGTGGGGGCGCACACGGGCGATGGCGGCGGGGCGGGCGCGGGCCGTGCGCCTGCTGCGGCAGCTGGAGCGGGCAGCGTGAGTGGGGCGGGACGGGGGCGCCGAGGGCCGAGGGGTTTGCCCCCCGGGGCCGGCACTGCCGGGGGCCGGGGCCGGGCGGGAGCCGCGTCTGGAGAGTGAAAAGCAGCGGCCGCTCCGTCCCCCCCGCCCGCCGTACACCGCCGGAGGCCCTTGGAGTGGGTGCTTGCAGGAGACTTTTAGGCAAGGACAGATTCGTTTGTCTGCTTTAGTTTCCCCTTTTAACCATAGTTTGTTTTTGTTTTTGTTTTAAACATTTTAACTAGATGTCGCTGCCCGAGCCATGGCCACACTTATTCCCAAGGTAAGACTTAATTTGTGTCTCCAGAGTAAAATTCTGTAGGAGACGGTGGCTCTGCAGAGCCATATGTATCAGTGTAACCAAGGCAGGGGTGCAGGTAGCAGGTGGGCAGGAGAACAGCTTAAAGGATAAGGTAAGCAGTCTGCATTTTGCAGCTGTACAGGGGCGGTGGTTATTGTTGGAGAGATTCACTGTTCCCACATAAACCACAACTACTGCCTCCTGTCCCCTCCCTCCCCATACCGTGAGGCAAGTTGATCAGACATTTGCTCTAGCTGCTACTACTGCTGTCACCACCTGAGCCATCTGCATGTTAGATCTGCTTTTGGATACACACCTGTTACATTAGGCAGGAAACAGGAAGCAATATGGATAAAAAGTAGCTATTCACAAAAGTCTGGTCTAACTTGGGGAATGAAATCTCCATTGGCTTTTTATACGGTCGGTGCCAAGAAGGCAGCTCAGGCCAGGGTTGTGGAGTGAGAGCAGGAGGCCTGTGCTGAGTAATCGAGCCACCCTGGAGGAGTTTCTGTGTGCATGGGCTGTAGGGAGGCTATGAGAGTAACTATCTGTGTCGGTCTCCAGATAGCTGATCAGTCTCCAGATCCACTAAAAATTGGTATTTTTGGGCCATAATTTCTGTAATTTGTATTTCTGAGCAGCTTGGATTCACATGCTTTACTGCAGACACTTTTTTAAAAATTGCCATTACCATTTCACATATGGAAAAGTCATATTTGTGTTCAGACACTTGTTTTGTCCAAGGCCATCATACAGCAAGACAACTGCACAGCTGAGAAATAATGTCATTCTTCTGCTTGTCTGCTTGGTGACCTACTCAGTCAATTCAAACTAAGCTTTTCCTAAACAGAAGCCTTAGTTAAGCACACTCTGTTAAGTTTTAAGCATCAGCTGAGTCTATAGTGTAGCAAGATGATATCAGTTCAGTAAGTCTCTAAATAGTCAGAACTGATTTAACAGTGACTGTAGAGGAAAAATAAAAGTTCTTTATGTTTCTTGGCAGTGTTCAAGGAAATAGTGCAATTTTTGAACTCAGTAAAATTTGGCCTGAACTCAAGTTTGGCTCAAGAATATAACAAAAGGACATCTATTATACTATCAGAAAGCAAGAAAGTAAATGGTTTGGACAGGTTCTTAGCCTGTCAAATTAACGACTGAAAGTACAGCAGACTCAAGCTCCAGGAGAGGTCAAACGTGTTCAGGCTGGCAAGAGGTGGCAAAGAAAGAGCTGGTAGCAGCTGGCCTGGCCTTCAATAGAAAGTGCATAAAGGATTTTAATACATCTATGTGTTACTGTTGTGGGTCAGTGCATCAGTGCACCCTGGAGTGTCCCTCATTGTGTGTAAGACTCATTATCATGGCTTCACTCATTGAATCTGACCCCAAATTGCATATTTTCAATTAATATAGCACACGTAAGGCATGACTTTGGCAGGAAGAGCAGAATGCCTCATCTGATCTTTTCTTGGGGAAGAATGGGCAGTGTCAATCGATGTAGTTTGTTTCACTCTGTGGCAAAATTAGGATATGCCAGAAATTGAGTTTTGTGATGATTCATGCAAGAATGACATGGTAGAGAGAGGCTGTGACTGAAATACTGCCCTTATAAATAACTTTTCTTCTAAGTAAAGTTGATGGTAACACACCGACTCTTATTTATTATTAGCAATGCATGGAGTTTCTTAGTTTTCTAGCAAGCAATTCAGTTTCACCTGTGAGTTCAGGACTAGGCAGAAGTAAAAAGAAGTGTAAACACCTGTTAGTATTGCTCCCACACATAAAAAAGGTGTTCTCTATCCAGATGTATTTGGAGGATGTCTCATGGATTTGTCTTGAAAGCTTTTCTGAAGGTTATCATCTAGTCCCTACACATTTCTAGCACCTCTCAGCTTGTACATAGGAGCCTGTATGCGCTGCACGTACTCAGTTCTACTTACCATGTGCTTTTCTGGTCTTTGCAGACTGCAGACATTCTCATACAAACTTCCTGCTAGCTTGCTCGGGTTTTATAGGAAATAATTCTTGAAAGAAGGGAAAAAAATACTTGTTTTGCTGAACTATATTAATCAAATCAAGTACTTGGATAATCTTACAAACAACAAGAGGTGACATGGGTAACTGTTATCCAGACAAGCTGGGACGACCTGTGCAAATATATTAGTGATTCTAAAAGCAAGGGAGCCTGTCAAGTCTGGTGCTGAGAAACAGATTGCAATAACTTTTTGTTCCCTAATTTTACTGTTACATTTTCATTCCAGTCCCTGAGAGGCCTACCCTGGGAAATACAGACTATGCATTTGAGGTAGGTTTAATAACCAAATGTATTTGATTTAAAAGTAGTACACAAAATACTAATTGCTAAATACAGCATTTAACAAATAGTTGCATTATCAAATATTTATATTTCACTTTGTCTGTGTGGTATGAGATGCCATTTATCTATTTTTCCAGAAAAAAACGTTTTGATTTGTTTGGGTTTTTTTTTGTAGATGGCCATTTCAAACATCCGATATGGAGAAGGAGTTACAAAAGAGATTGGCATGGTAAGCTGCCATGGTGTAAGTCCATCTAAAGGGCTGATGGTGCTATCAATCCATTTTATAAAGGGAATTTATTTATGACATGTCTGAATCTCCACTGATTTGCTGTATGTGTTGTCATATATATCAGTGTAAAAAGGCTGGAAAATACCGTTGGGTACAGAACAGAAGCATGTTGCATCAATTTTGCTGTGGTGTAAGTGAGCACATGAAATGCAGTTTGGGGGATAATTAGATAGCTGATGATTTGCTAGGATTATGCAACAATATTTTTCTCTGACAGGGAATTTAATTCAGAAAGTTTTGAGTCCTGGTGACTCACCAGGATCTTCTCAAGATCACTTTTGTCTCTTCTACTGCTCCTTCAAATGAATCAGAGACTTTCCATTAAATTAGCTAGATACTCATTCAGCTCTGAGTTTGCACTGTGAAAATGAAGAATTTTTGTTTCAGCACTGTGTGATGATTCACCTGAATACATTGTTCCAGTTTGCCTTTATCACTGGCTTTTTTCATTTATCATTTTTCCTCCTTTCTTGGCATTTCTGGCATTAACAGTTCTCTTATTTATTTGCAAATTTGTGAAGTAAGAGAACAGTCAGTAAATGAAATTAGGCAGAACCTCTGTCTTTAAACAGCATTACAGTTATTTAGAATTGCATGTATCATATAGCTCTTGTGACAATTAATTTAGCAAAGGTTGGGATGTATTATTTTTCTCCCTTTTGCCACCTTATTTTGATTTTTCATCAATAAATTAATATTCAGTATTAAATTTGCAAGATTTTGATCCTGTTCTTTGGTAGGCATTTAGGGGAGACAACCTGTGAAAAGGCCTTTTTATTGTCACAGAAATTGTGTAAGAAAAAACATTTTTTTAAAAAATTTTACATTTTACTTTAGTCTTAGCCATGTGGTTCAACAACTTCAGTTTTCTTCTATCATGAGACTTCAGCTATATCAGTTTGGCAGCTTTAAACTTTATGCTGCTTTCTGCATCCTATTTGTGTGTGGTTAATGCTCTTTTTTGTCAGGTTTTAAAAATTTTACAATAACCAACTATTTTTAGGTTGGGGGTTTTTTATTATTAATTGGTCTGTTGATTTGGATTAGTGTTTAAATTGTATGGTGTATGATTTTTACTAGTCATTTTGGTTTTAATGTCACTGTTATTGTAGGACCTGCAGAATCTCGGTGCTAGAAGAGTTTGTTTGATGACAGATAAAAACCTCTCCAAACTCCCTCCTGTAAATGCAGTATTGAATTCCTTGGCAAAACATGGTATAAACTTTCAGATGTATGATAATGTCCGGGTGGAGCCAACAGACCAAAGGTACTACTTACTACTGGCGGTGCGTTTCTCCAAGTAGTGCCTAGGCCTTTCCAGCATTCCCTATGGCTGTTTGAACACCTCCTGGTCTTAATAATTAGTTTCCCTAAATACTGTTTTAATCCTGACTAACTGGAAATCCTTTCTTGTTTTCCAAGCTTCCTGGACGCCATTAAATTTGCCAAAAAGGGAGAGTTTGATGCCTATGTTGCTGTTGGAGGTGGGTCTGTGATAGACACCTGTAAAGCTGCCAACCTGTACGCAGCCAGCCCGACATCAGAATTCTTGGATTATGTCAATGCTCCTATTGGAAAAGGGAAGCCTGTCACTGTTCCACTCAAGCCACTGATTGCAGGTAAAGCAGGAGGGGTGTGTGTAGTGAGGGCTTGGGGGAAGGGGAGTTATTCTCCACTCTCTGTGATGTTTCTGTTGAAATCAGTTTACCATAACTGTTTCCACTTCCTTTGGGCTTACATCTCCTCTAGCTGTATTCAGCAGCAATTTTGCTATTTGCTTCAGTGTAAAAATCAGAGCTTTTGTCATTAGTTTGTCTTGTTTAGCTCAGTAAGACTGAGAAAAGAGATCAAAGTAACAGTTTCTCTTTGACCTCTTGGCTTTGGATCAGGGATTCCTCCAAGATTTCCTGGTTCCTGTGTTTTTGGTGGTGTTACTATTGTGGTTTTATTTACTTATTTTGCAATATTATATATTATTTATTTGTTGTTATCCCCATTCTTCCTTTGAAGTTCCTACAACATCTGGCACTGGAAGCGAAACCACTGGTGTTGCCATTTTTGACTTCAAAGAACTAAAAGTTAAAACCGGTGAGGTTTTGCTGGTTTGTTTGGGGTTTTTTGTTTGTTTGTTTTGGGGGGAGGGTTTTCTATGCTATGCAAGACAATTGCTTTTCCAATGTCTTTGTTATTTCCCTGCTGTGAAAGGAAAGGATACCGCATGTCATTTCAGGTGTCATTTTGTTTGAGTTAACTGCCAGGGGCAAATTTGAAGAGCTTAAATGTTTCCTTCTTGAATTAAATTCATAGCATATTAACATAATGAAATACCTATGTAATACATTGGATTATATTTTGAAGGCAGAACAGGAAACTAAAATCTTTCAAGTCCTTAAATGGCAGAAAATGTTAATTGCAAAGGAAATTTCTACTTATATTCAGGGTCAACCAACTGTTCCTTATTTCCTCTGTATTTTTCTTTCTACTTTTAAGACTTCTGTTTCTTTGTTGTGTAATTGCAACCAAATGTTCCTTTTCCTGACTTTTGAAACCTCAGGCCTGGGAATGCTGTGCAAGTGAGGGACAGTCTTCCCTTGTCCTTTTCATCCCTGGCAAATGAAGATTAAGGCTAAAATGTCACCTTGAGCTTCATAGCTGTTTTGAGGTTTTACTTCTAAACATGTGGATTTTATATGCTGCACAGCCTGCAGTACTTGGGACCCAAATGGGTGTGCTAAGGGGTTCTGATGACAGCTCAAGAGTTTTCTAGTCTATACGTAGTCAGTCAGTCTGTGTCTGTCTGTCTCTCCCTCAAAGCTACATCTGTGCCTCTGTAACCAAAATACGAGGGCATGGTTATTACAGATGCTGAAGACAGCAATTGGCAGTAGCAGTTGATTGTAGACACAAACCAGTTTTGCCCTCTGATTGTTCACAGGAGATACAAATCTAAGAAAACTGCAGATGCCCTGCAGCACAGACATTTTGCAAGTACAGGCTGCTCAGGGAGGGTTGCAAGCAGAGAGAGAACACTTTTGCCGCTTCAGGCAGAAGTCTCAGATCATATAACCCTGTTACAGGGACTTCATCATCAGTAAGATATCTACTATCTACATTTATAGATACTTCTTTCTCTCCCTTCTCTCTCTTCACTTCTATGTTCATAGTTTCGAATCATTTCCCCTCCTTATTGTGATGTTTTGAACATTAAGCTTGTCTTGTCCTATTTCGTTGCAAAAAATCTTTAACCCATTTTCCTCACTTCCATATTGCAGGTATTGCTTCGAGAGCCATTAAGCCAACATTAGGCATCATTGATCCTTTGCACACACTGTCTATGCCTGAACGAATTGTGGCCAACAGTGGCTTTGATGTGCTTTGGTAAGTTTTCTGTGTAGGCTGCTACCTGAACTTATTACATTTTTCTATTTTTACTCTGGTGATTGTAGAAAAAAATATATTTTGGGAACAGAAAAGGATGATCTTCCTTCTCCTTTTGCTCTTCTTGTTAAGGCAAGCTCTGTTATACTGTCCTCTTAGTTTCACTGCCTCCCTCGTAATGCATGGAACCAAATCACTCATTTGCGGAAATTTGCTTCCAGGATGGTTGTTGTCAGGAAAGAGGGTCCAGGTGCCCTTTTTCAAGAGATCATGGAGATGATAATCACAATTGTGACAGCATTTATCATGTCTCAGAGACATGGCAGGGAATAGAGAACGAGGCTTTTCTAATAAAAGGCATGATTTGTCAATAAAAACTTGCAAAGGCTTGTGAGATGCTGGCAGGTCTTCACCCAATTATGGCCATCTTCGGAACCTCTCTTGTAATTTGCTTTTCACTTTGCACAAAATTTTCTTGATCTTAAACCTACAGCTTTTAATTGCACAAAATGCACAGACATTTCTATTTGGAGAGCCAGAGCTTATTTTGCTTGTGGGCTCTGTGTATATTAAAGCACTAGAGGTGTGATGAAACTGTGATTTCTTAAGCTTGAAGTACCCTGGACTGCAATGTCTGTAATGGAATCAAGGCATTTGTTCACCAATGAAAATGGTTTGGCTGTAGTTCTGTACATCTAAATGTAGCCATGTAGTCAGTGCCCCTTCTTTATGTGGTCAGATTCACGAGTATCTCAGCGATGAGACTGTTGGCAGTTCCGCTCAGCTTAAATATCATACCTCTAATTTTTTAAAGGTCGATACTTCTAAAAGAAAGGTACCTTTTGATGCTTCCAGCGCTAAAGCTTCTTATAGTTCCTGTCCCACAGAAAGGAAATGCACCCATTAAACACGTACAGCATTCTTCAGTGTAAAGCATTACACACCAAGGTGCCGGTCCATCCAACCTAGCTTTAAGCGTGGTGTGAGCTGATAGAGTGACGGTGTTTGGATTGCTGTCTGTGTGTTTGTTGGAGTGAAGCACTCTGGAGGTCCCTGCCCAGCATTCTCCCGGTTCTCTATGAGATTGCATTTTTGGTTTTGGCAACTGTTAAACACCAGAAGTAAATGAGAACCTGCATTCAAAGGACAGCAGGGCAGTAACACGGAGCTCTCCCCCTTAAATAATGAACTTTTTAATCTTTCTGTTAGCCATGCTCTAGAATCATACACCGCTCTTCCTTACAACATGCGCAGTCCCTGCCCTTCAAACCCCATCAACCGACCAGCTTACCAAGGCAGCAACCCTGTCAGTGATGTCTGGGCTCTTCATGCTCTGCGTATTGTGGCTAAATATTTGAAAAGGTAATACATTTAACAGCCATCTGCCCCGCAGTATGTTCTGTCTTCAGTGCCCTGAGAGCTTGAATTTTAGGCCAAAGAGCTTAGAAGAGCTTGAATTTTAGGCTAAATTAAGGCAAGCTGCGACATCAAACTTTCATGTTCTACCCTGGGTTTTTCTTAAATGAAAGAAAAAATTTTTTCAAATAATATTGGAAGTAAAATTGGGGTTAATGGGTTTCTTGAGGAGGTAGCTTTTTAATGCCTCTGTGAATGTATTTTAGAAGTCCTGTTAAAGGTATTTCAAGCTGCTCAGTTAATATGGGAGCATCATTTACATATTTTTCCAAGACTCAACTTTTTATGACAGTATAATGGGAATATGTAACAAACTGAAAAAAATACTCCTGATGTAACTTCTGTGACCGTCAGTGTAAATTAAGATACTTACACATCAATCGAGAAGGTAACCACATACACTTACAAATGTGCAAAATTATGCATTATTGAAAACCTGCTCATACTTAGAAGACCTTCATTTTAGAATAAGGATTGACTTAACTGGGTGTTGATTTTGATCCCTAAAGTTTTAGCCTGTATACGGCTTTTGTATACCTTGTGCCCTTCTATTAAAGATCATTACGAGGTTTTGTTATAAGAGTTTTTACAGTACCTAGCTAGTCAAAGTAGGTTTTTTATAGTTCATGTAGAATCTATTAATGAGATTTTTCTCCTCATTGTCAAAGTACACAAGGAGCCTGAGGCATAGGAAGGCAAGGATCCCTGTCTTTTTCCTACAACAGGTGATGGAGTCTAGAGCACCACCTAATGAGATGGCATAAGGCTGGAGTGATCCTTGAGCAGTACGCAGAATGGCCAAAGCTCCTAAGTAGAATTGTTTAAATCACCGCTGAGGTGAATATGGTTAAATTCACTCTATTTACTCAGTTTTTGGAAAAGTGAAAGGAGGCTTGCCTTTCACTGATTCAGCGTGATCTACTTAGTGGTGCAGAAGCAGGATTTTTCCCTTACTGCAGTGTGACTTGATCCTATTTCCAGCATTTTTATCTCAGCTTATCTTAGAGGATTTTGTCTATCTGTCCATAAAGAAGCACTCTCCCCCTTCTCCCTCCTGAATCACCAATCCACTTGTGAATTTACTGGTGCACAGAGCCATCAGAAACCCTGAAGACCGTGAAGCAAGAGCCAACATGCACCTGGCAAGTGCTTTTGCTGGTATTGGCTTTGGCAATGCTGGTGTCCACCTCTGGTGAGTACAGACAGACAGTAACCCCATATGAGGTCAGCTAGCGTTTGTTTCAGATTGTCAGAGATGTCACTGCCTTTGTTGCTGAATGTATAGTGAGGGACTGTAGCCTGGCCTGTGGATGCTGAGGGAGCTGTGTGTTGCGAGAAATTGATGGGCTCTTGGCATTTATTTGTATGATGATCGTGTATTCTGGCTTGTGATACTCAAATCCAATCATGTAAAAATTACAAAACATGGCCTTCTTTACCTTCCTTGATAGTAAAGACCAAAGTAAAAAAAAAACAAGTCAATGACATCTAAAATGTTAGATTTCATGCCAGCTTTTCTGCAGTGAGACAGAATGATGTAATCCTGTGCTTTTCCTGAACTAATGCAATTGTCTGTAAGTTTGTCTGTAGGGTAGGCAATCAGCAGGCTGAAATGAGCTGTAATTAATATTGTAAGGCAATATAGTTTCATTTGGATGAAAATCTCAGAGAAGCAAAGCCTAATCCTGAATTGTGTGAAGTTATTAGCAGTCATTCTTTTCCAATATGTTCCTTTCATTCCTTTTCTTTGAGCAAGTCTACTCTTTTAATTATACCTTAAAATTAATGTTTATTTTCTCAGGCAGTGTGATCACGTAGGGATGCAGGCTATGGTATTTTTGGCATATCTGTATTATTTCAGGAACTGAACATCTTTCAGTCCAGTCAATGGAGTAATACAACTTCACACTCACAAAGTAAGGAGGTACTGCTTTTTACAGCTATGTTTCCAAGGTCCAGATGGATGAGGGTTGTCTGTACCTAATATTCACACCATAGCTGTATGTCAATACCTTTTGAGTATCTGTACTGAAGAGACTTGTTTAGCAAAAACTGACCACACAAGAAATTTTCCAAATACCAGGAGTGCTGCCCTAACCACTTGCTCTCTGCTCTCTGTTCCAGCCATGGAATGTCTTACCCTATTTCTGGTTTGGTGAAAACTTATAAACCAAAGGATTATAATGTGGATCACTCTTTAGTGGTAAAACTTGGTTTATCTTTGGTTTTGTATTACACGTTTCAGTTCTCTGTTATCTGTCATTAATGACCATTAAAGCACATTGAAGTTAATAGTATGTGCCCTCTTTTTTTTTTGTCTCTCCAGCCCCATGGCCTTTCTGTAGTGCTGACATCCCCAGCAGTGTTTGCTTTCACAGCACAGGTACATCCTGAGCGGCACTTGGAAGCTGCAGAGATTCTAGGTAGGAATCTCTATGGATATAGCTCACGTGTACAAATGGAATTCTTTCCAAAACGTTGTTTTGAGAGGAGAAAAAAACACGTGTGCAAGCAATTGTTGTTTGTTGTTGTCCGGGCTTTAAGTTTACAAATCAGGGTTCTGGAGTTATGTGTAATGCAAAGTTAGCTAGAATATCATTAAATTTTGATATTAAATGATGTGGTTAGAGGAGCAAGATGGAGAAATCTGCTTCTTGTCTAGAAAACTGGACAGCTGAAATTAATTGTAGATCTGTTACAAATCGAATGAGAGTGGCTGCAATTGGCATATCTCTTGGTGCTTTACGGAGAGTAGTTACCATAAAATGAACAAGTGCTCAGGTGCATTTGCTAAAAGGATATTTGCTTTTGCTAAAAACAAATTCCCTGCTGTGGCAACGAGTCAGAATAGGGTGATGTTTTGAATCACTCCTGCTCTTTTTCCATGGCGCACAACGGTGGGTTTGGGTCTTTCTAATGTAGGCCTAAGCTTGTTTGTAGGTGTTGGAATTTCTCAGTGGCTGATGTCAAGGGAAAGCAGGGAGTAGCTCTCCTGTGGACACGTGTGATGGCTAAGAAGTGGATTAACGAGCCAAATGACCTTTTCTACTTCTTAGCAGAATAAAAGTAAATGCTGCAGTCTGACAGCTCATTTAAAGGTTACCTTTTTATCTGTGCAACCCATCACCAAAAGGTGTCCTAGAGAAAGGATACCTCCTAATTGCACCCCCAGGAGGACTGTGTGTAATAAGCCAACTTCCAGTGATGTAATCTCAGAGCTGTCAGCAGTCTAGCTGTGACAGCATGGCTCTGCAGTGAGTTCATTTATTTATGTCTAAGATCAGATGTTTGTCTGCACAGGGCTCTATATTGTAACTAAACTGCTGCTAAAACCCATGCTGGCTAAGGAACAGTCACAGTCAAACAGGCAGCAGTGCAGAGAGTAGAAAGAAAGTGGTTAGGCCAACTGTCCTTGTATTTGGAAAATTTGTGTTCAGTCCCTTGTATCGTCAGCCTTCTGCATGCAAGTCACAGCAATCCAGTCACAGCTATGACTTGCTTGTACAAGTAATCTGAAAACATCCCCAGGAAAGAATGGGACTTTTATATAGACAGTGAATGTATCACAGTATTTCCAAGAGGTCGTAAAATAACATGGTCAGAAAAACTACATTCGGGGAAAATTCCATTTATTTCATAAATGGTGTCTGTGAGGCTCTTCAGGCTGCCTCTAAAGTATGCAGTCCTGCCTGTGGTCAAACCAGAACACAAACCTAGTTGGAATCATATACTAAACTACTAAACGCCTGTGTTCCTACAGCAATAACACAGAGCTAAAATTAGACAAAGAAAATGTTTCTGGATAACTGGTCACCAGAGCATATCAGAGAATTTGAACTCTGGCTCTTGATTTTAAAACAAGTGGCCAAAAAGCAGTTCTGTTAGGTTTTGTGGTATTAACTGCTGCTATAAATTATGTCTCTAGAAGTTCTCTTAATTTTGTCAGCAGAAATTTTAGCTATGTCATTGTGTGCCTTGCCGTAAAGGGAATCTGCTGAAAATGTGTAAAAAGGGAATTGAATTTATTAACTCCCATCTGGCCTGTTTACTTCTGATTCCAGTCCAGAGTCTAACTGACTCAAGTAGCTGATTCAAACCTGTCATGCTGCCAAATGCAGTGACTAAGAAGGTATTTTACGACATGAAGAAGATTACTAAATAGTTACGTTGTGTGTATGTACAGCTGTGAATTTGGGTAGATCCAGAAAAATCTTTATACCTCCCTGGATGGATTCTTAAATAGTTGAAATAGTTGTGCGTGTGGTCATAAATTTTCTAAGGTTGAGCAAAAAGAAAATGCTAGAACTATAGCAATATTTTAAAACTGCCAGTCACATTTACTGTTGTGTTTTATCCTCCTCCTTTTGCCTTTTTCTTTACTATCTGAAGATAGGGTATTTATGTCTCAGTTACTCCCCCATAGCAAAACCCAGGATAAACTCAGACTTCACACCATAATAGCACAAGACTTCATACGAGACTGTTGTATCTTATTTATCAATTTCTCCCAGACATTATCTGCTATAGCACGGCCAGCCTTACTACCAAAATATCTGAGCTCTTAAAGGAGCTGGTAGGTTTTCAGTTTGCTTTAACTCCCTTTGAATGTTCCACTGAACTGCGTAAGAACCACAGAAAGTATTTTCCCTGTAGCTATTTAGTGCTCTTACTCATCTTTCAGTATGGCACTTAGACCTAACATAGTTCTGGTGTAACATCATTGAGGTTACACAGAGAACCAGTTTAGCTTGGTTTACTTTGAAAAAGAAATTGTATGGAGGAACCTGAGTCTTTTGTCCGGACATGCTTTTATTATTACTTTTAAGTAAGTCCTGACCATTCATTGAAAAAGGGGAAGCAAGGTAGTCTGTAAGAAATATTAATAACCTTTCTTTTTACATTGGTGTTTTCATTACTGTTCCACAATTGTTTCAAAGATAGCAGTTCCTCCTCTTCAGTTCTGCATTATCCAGCACAGGTCAGCACGTACTCAAATAGCATTAAATTTAGGATTTACTCATCCCCTGAACACTTCACTGTCATCTCCTGCCTTTTTCAGCCTACATGCTCTAGTCCTGTATGTTAATCTGTAATTGAACAGAACAGTCCTCTAGATGTCAGCAGACTCAAGGCATTAAAGTGAAGTTAGCATTTGGCACACTGTCCATAAAAACAAATACCATTGACGTTCATGCGTTAGCTTCTTTCCTCCCAGCAGTTAGTCAGTCTGAAAAGTGCTTCTCCCTGTAAGCACAGAGGAAAAGGAAGTTAACCTCATGCAGCAGTTAGTCTTTTTGGCAGCATTTACCTGCTTCTGATCTTGTTTTATTTTACCTTTCACAAACTATTCCAGCTGTAAAATGAAGGCTGATTCCTCTTTTTACTTCACGTTGCTTTTAGAGCAGTGACTGCTGCGTATAGATTTGTATTCAGCTGATATTATGATTAAATTAAGTCCAGAACAGGCTTCCTCCGCTCTCTCCACCCTACAGTCAAGGCATTATGTCTTATTTTAGGAGCTGACATCCGCACTGCCAGAATCAAAGATGCGGGGTTTATTTTGGCAGACACGCTCCGGAAATTCCTATTTGATCTGAATGTTGATGATGGCTTAGCTGCAATTGGTTATTCCAAAGCAGACATCCCTGCATTAGTCAAAGGCACTCTGCCTCAGGTAAGACAGAAAGCAAAACAGTTTTTCTTGTCAAATAAAATAGAACAGATTCTGGAAAAAAGAGAACTTCTTCTTTTCAAGCAAATGTTATTTCTATTCTTGCATGAAAACAATTAACATGGAGAAAATTATGGATAGTCAACTGTGTTTTGTTTCATTCCACAGTTTAGGCTCTTCTTTTCAGTGGGATTGAATGAATGCTGCAGTCTGCAATGACTAAATATTTGATTTTTTTTTAAAATGTCACATTTTTGTAAAAGAGGATTTTTTCATAGACCTTTGATCTTTGTCGAAGATTCTGCTTTTTTGTAGCTATCTCTGTTAATTATGTATGCAGATGGGCTATAGATAAAGCCTTAATACCAAGTGCTATCTGGTAAGAATGACCGAGCTCACTTTGCATTAAACTTTCCATATTGAGAAGTTGCATTTTTCTTCCCAGATGGCTTTTTTGTTCCACTGACCCCCATCAGAATTTGAAATAAGGTCCCCTGGGATCATATAGATTAAACCTGTGATACTGGTTTTTTTGTTTCAGTGCCCACAAAGACACTACAAAAAGCAACACACCACTCTAAAAGCAAAATCCAGTGTCTTCCTTGTAAAAAGACAGTTTGATTCATGTGCTATGGACTCTTCTGTCCACTTAGTATTTATTTCCACCAACTTGCAAGGGAAATAAACACTATGGAGGAAATGAAAATTTTTTAGGCCGAAAGTTTATTCACTTTTTACAGCAGACCTCTTACTATGTCTATTTCTTCTCAATCATGAATCTCAGAGCAACTTAGAACAGTTATATTAAAAGTAAATATTAATATTCCTATTTTATACCTGAGAAAATGACACAAAGGTGCAACTATGTAGGATCACACACAACATAGTGGTGGCAAAGCCAGGAAGAAAACTAAGGTCTCTGAGCACCCAGCAAATAGTTTATGCATGTAAATTGTTATGGGGCATCTCCTTAAAGACTAGTTTTGCATAGCTAGGGGAGGGGGAAGGTTTTTCTCCAAAAGATGTTGAAGGGGTTTTTTTGGGGCTTGTTTGTTAGCTTAGCTCAAATTGACTTTTAATTCATTTACTGTGGTCTCATGGCATTGATGATTGTACTGTGTGAAATGAGTTGACCTGATAGTTTCTCAACCCTTATTTTTGCATATAAGATGTTACATGATGAAAATGTATTAGTTTTCCTTAATAGTCTGTTAATACCCACAGGGTTAGTCCATACAGTTTAATCTTTGTGGTTTTTTTTTTTCTTTTCATCTTGCAGTAGGTTTGCTGTGGAATACAGCACTGACCCATTCATGTCAGCAAAGCAGTGTGGAGCAGTTGTTAGAGCACTAAAAAGTGTGCAAAGTTTATTCCACAGTGTGAAGTTCAGGTTGCAGGAAAACAAAACTAATCTGACCGTCAGAATTTAGGTGGGAACTCTGTTGGGACAAACATCTGTGCTTGAAGTTAAAACAGAATTTATTTTCCTTCCAAAGTGAGTCTGTTGAAACTGATCCTATTTGCAGACGGCAGGGATTCTAGCAGAAGATGCTGTCTCGATGTCTAAGGTGGCTGGCCCTGTGGTGGTGTTTCAGAGAAGAGGATGAGAGAAAAGGAGAGAGTATGGAAAGGCTGTTTTCTGGCCCACCCACCCCGCAGACATCCCAGAGACAGCTACAATGGGGCTGAACCAGTGATGAACCTTGAGCAACTTGGTTTTGGCACTAGACCAGAATGCACTGAGTCAGACTAAGGGAGCCAGGGCCTTGCTGTCTGGGCACCAGCAAATATCAGCAAGCTCGTGCAGAGGTAGTGCTGGTGCCTCTGTGTCGAGGCATAAAGGAGGTGCATCCGTTTGCAGCCTTCTGTCGATATAGCTGGGAAATGCTACAGTCTGTCAGGCTGATTGTCTCCTGTCTCCTGGTGTGGCTTTACAGATAACTCTGGCCATCTCAGTGCACAGAGCTGCAAAACTGGACTTTGGCCCAGAGTATCCTAATGTAAGCCTGATGAATTTATGAATATTTGAGCACTGAGTTGTTATATTTCGCATATTATGAGTCTGGAAAAAAAGCAATACACTTTTGCCCTTGTGCTGTTTGAATTTTCCATTTGGTTTCAAAACTGCATAGAAGAATCTTAAGTTTCTCTTTGGCTGGATCTCTGTGTCTAGCAACACTGGTCAGGGATGAGGAAAGAGGTACCATTTGATTGCTACTTATGCAGCAGCAAAGCTTGTCCTGTAGGTAAAATTATGCACACAAAGCTGCACTTTTCATACTCATCACAAGCCACGCTAACCATGATTATGAACTGTGAATGCCTCACAGCTGACTTCCTCCCCATACTAGACCAATATTTCACATTAAGTTTGCAGTGTGGTGGCACTCTTGCTGTGTAACCACATCCAGCCTGCCCACAGATCGCATCCCCGCGGGCTGAGGGGGAAGTGGAGCGGCTGCAGCGTTGGGCTGCGGCATCGCCCTGGCCAGGGGTGTGTGCTCCGCCCGGCACGGCAGCTCAGCCCAGCCTCCCGCCCAGGACGAGCCCCTTCTCCAGCATCCCACTTGGTGCGCGAAGCAAGGACCTTCGCAAATGACATCCACTGTCTTCTCACACGTGAAAGAGGGGAAAGAGATTTAAAGCTGGGGATGTTGAAACAGGTTGTAGCAGTAGAAATTTCCTCTTGCCAAAATATACCACATTTATCCAAAGACAGTGCATTCCTAGTAGTAAGTCTAGCTTCTGTCTTTACAGGCATTCCTAATGCTTCCCAATATTTCAGTAAGTGTTAAAACCATTGGTTGTTGGAAACAGAAGTGCTAATCATAACCAGTATGAGTACATTAGCGTTGGGTCCTTTCAGCTGAGTGTTTCTGCAGTACCCAAACACCTACACTAATACAGCTCCTCATCCTCAGTAACACGAGGCTTTTCTGAATTTCCACCCCTGCCTTTGTGGTTATTTTGTCCAGCAGAGCAGTGAAGCAAATACCTGGGTTTCATTTCAGTCAGTGGTGCTTCAGCACCTACAAATTCTGTTGAATCACTGCCCAAATGAAGATCAACTACAACTGCTTTGTGTTCTGATTACAGGGTGTCAGGCTGCTTATTAAGAAGTTTCATATCATGTCTTGCCGTGTCCCTTTACTTGAGTCTGAGTTACAAGTGCTGTTTACTCTGCCCGTTTACAGCAGTTCCTGGACCTTGAGAGATGTTGTATTTTGAAAGTCTTGGTCCCTAAAACTCGATAGTTCCAATGCTGGCAAATGAATTTTAAAAGGGATTGTGTTCCCAAGATAATATCCTACAGTGTACTGACATCTTGATGGATAAGGCCTGTATTTGCAGTACTTTACTCTGCAATTGAACAACTTTCTAATCTTGCTTTTCTGTGTTTAATTATAGGCAATTTTAGGTAATATGTTCTTGAAATTCATTTTACCAGCAACCTTTCGTAATTTAGTTTTTCTTTAATCTTGTAGGAGAGAGTGACTAAGCTATCACCACGTCCCCAAACAGAAGAAGACTTATCAGCCCTCTTTGAGGCTTCGATGAAGCTTTATTAGCTTAAACTTTGTGTCCTGAAAAGTGTGCTCTATTCTAACACAGAGGTAATTTCTTATAGATACAGCACTCAGTTTCCTTAGAGCATGGAAGAACTTGGGTATTTTTGACTTTTGTTCCATTGTACACTGCAAAAAGGTCACACAATACGTCTTTAACTAAACAGTGCTTTGAAGTGAAGACTTGACAGTGGTTTCTTTTTTGCTCAGTAGTCAGTGGTATTGACTTGCATAAGAGTTGGAGCAGATTTCTTGCATTAGTGAAGGCTTTCTTGTGCTTCAGAGGTGATCAAAGGTGGAAAAATGTTTTAAGGGACGTTCCAAACCATTTTGCAAATTATGCTTCTATTTAAATTATCCTTTATTTTGTTTTAAAAAGTCATGCTAGTTACAAAATAAGTAAGATTGTTTTTAATTAGGGAGGGGGAGTTTTTGCAGAAAATGTCAGCTTACTGTATTCTGTTCTGCTTATCATCTTTTTACCATCTGGTTTTGCTAAGAAAGCTATTGAACTGGAGCACTTCTTTTATTTTTTGGTTAAGAAAAAAACTACACACTTCATAGTTGTTTGGAAAAGGCTTCCTGAAAACTTGTTTTGGGTTAAAATTCTGACAGGTATTGTCAGATATTTATCTTTCCTTTTAAGATCTATGTGAAGTGTTCATCAGGGGAACAAAATCAGAGTAAAATACGGTCACATGCTGAACAGGAACCATGTAACAGTAAGACAGTATCCATCATGGTCATTCTGTCTCTCTGGAGGCAAGAGCTCCCTTTTCCTGCTGTGTTCTGTGGAAGGAAGCTCTCAGCTGTGTCTTACTTTGCTGTGAATCAATTGCTTCTTCTGAGCTCTTGCAGGTGCTGTCCCTCAGACTGCAACCACCAGCTAAAGAAGTGGCTGTGTGCTGTGGTTCAATATTAAAAATTGGTGGTGAAGCATATGGCTGCACAGTGCCCCGTGGGGAGCACTGGTTAAGTGTGGGCATGAGCCTGCACCTTCAGAGCAGTTAACCAGCTGGGGGACTGTCAACTGAGAAAGGGAAGTGGAGAAGGGAGAAATGAAACTAAAATTTTAATACTATTTTTCTTTTTTTTTAAAGGTTCAAGTGGTTGTGTGTATAGTTCATTTAAATCAGTTTCTACATCGTGTTGAACTCTTTCAGCGTCTGATTCATGCAGCTACCACAGCACACGACAAATGCGAGAAGAACCTCATAACCTCTCATGTGCTTATTTCTTTCTGCTGGGAAGAGAGCACTTTTCAGTCACCCTGTTGAAGTAGAAAGCTCTATACTTTCACCTTTGCATTTACATGTTTGTCCGATCAAGCTAGTGCTGTCCTAGAGTCTGAGAACAGATATGTACTCGATACTGACACTGCATCTATTTTAGTGCTGTTAGAATAGGTGGATGGATGCTATGGTTGAAGACTGGTTGTTTTTAGCAACAGAACATGTTTAGTGGCCATAGGATTGCACTGCCAGTATGTCTCAGCCTGTGCTGGGATACACATCTGATTTCCATGTCCTTCTGAATCTTTTCCTCTGCTGAAATTGCCCACAAGTACCTATGTCGTGAGGAGTGATGTAATAGCAAGAGATTCACTTTGTTATATTGTGCAAAGCTTCCATGTTTTGAGAAAAAAACTCCTTTTTGTCAAAACCTTCTGTCAAACCCTGTTGTTTAAGGTCAGGCTGGATGGGGCTCTGAACAACCTGGTCGTGGAAGGTGTCCCTGCCCACGACTGAGGGGTTGGAACTAGGTGATCTTTAAGGTCCCTTCCAACCAAAACCATTCTATGGTTCTACATAAACTTTTGGCCTGTTTCATCTTCCCACTCCTGTCTTCCTCCAAGCTGTAGTAGCAATACGGTTTCCTGAAGAGAGAATTTTTTTGTCCAGGAGCCTGATTCATGGCAGTCATGCACGTTTAGGGAGAAGACACTTTCTGTAGAACCGAGCAGCACATGATTTCTTCACTTTAGCAGAGCACTTTATTGGGCTAGTTAGGGAGGTAGGATATTTCCTTCCAGCACACTTTTTATTTGCCATTTATGCCAGTGTGGCAGTTATTGGCAAGCTGCATTTCCAGCTGACAGAACCTCACATTCACTTCCTATACCAGGTAACCCAGAGCTCTTGCTAGTCTTTAAATTCAACTTCATACCCCCTCTGATATCCCACGACCAGTTGTTAGTTACTAGTGCAAATTTTCTGAGGAAAAATCAGGGGAGCTTATGTTACCCCACAGTGCTGTCTTTCAAATAGAAGTGATATGACAGGGAATCACACCCTGGCCCACAGGCAATTGTAGTTTTATTCACAGCTGAAGAGTTATGTGGGTTTTTTCATGTATTATCTTACTAAATTACTCTGTACTGAAACAATCTAGTTGGTCAAATTTATCTATATCTTTGAACATGTCAATTCTGTGCTTTAGTCTGGCATTTGTATGGGGAGCTGGGGTGACACTGTAATTATATGCCCAGAAGTGATTTGGCGTATGTGTAAAGTCTGGGCAGCTTGTTCTCATGGCTCCTGTTACCACCCTGTTACTCAAGCCCTCTGTGATAGATCTGTAACTATGTTTAGATGATGCTGAAATGCAAATAACAAAAATAAACACAAGCTTGCTTGAAAGTGTTTGAAAGCAGTGTTTAACTCTGTCACATTTAGTTCAATCCTACAAGGTAACCATGAACCAAAACTATTCAGAGGAGGAGGCTTTCACTGGCTTCATGGACCATAGTGATTCCTGCTGCACAGTCGCTTGTCTGGTGAGCTTGACTCTGTTCAGCCAAAACCATTGTATCGTGAATGAGAATTGAGAGCAGTGGTAGAGGCATTCCAGAAGTAAAAGCCTCTGAACTGCTACACAGTATTTCTGTGAACATTTAAGACTGTTTCTGCATAATCAGTACACAATACATAATTGGTACATAATCGGTACATAATCAGTTGTAAATATTATTACCTATTTCATGACAACATTGTTAATCCTTGTATGTCATACTTGCTAGCAGTAGGGCTTGATTGAGTCACTCCTCTTCTTTGGGGGGTCAAAGACTTAGTTTCTGCCTTAAACAGCTGTAACTATATAAAAGGATTTGTCAGTCTCTACATAAACAAGAACAAATGTCCAATTCATAGACACTATGGTTTTTGAATAGGTTTTAAGTAAGCATATATGTCAGCTATTCAGTCATGACAAAAGGATAGTTTGAAGAAGCTTTAAGGACTCCTGTTAGAGTAGGAGTTACCACGTTCGTGATTCTTGCTGAGGATATTCACCCGCTATTTCTTTTCCCTAATCGTGTGTTCTCTGAGTTCGGTGCAGGCGGACACAAAACAAAACCTGGCCCATCTGGTTACTCACTCAGTCCATCTACATCAATAAGAGTAGCTTTGGGGAGCAAGTGTGAACAAGTGCATAAGAAAGTGCTGATGAAAGTAGTTTACTAGTGGGTATATCTTTACCTGGAGTGTGCAAAATGAAGAACTCACCGCACTCCCCTCACAAGGCAGAGCTCGCCGGGTTTCTGCTTGGGATTATAAAAATGAGAGCAGCTGGTACAGCAGTTTGTCCATCCCCTCTTTTCCCTTGCCTCTTCCAGTGCTGATTTTACCAGCATTTAAAGCAAAAAGAGAATAAAGCCAAAAATATGTAACCAACATGCCTAAATCTCCAAAACTCCTCATCATCTTCCTGCATGAATAAACTTGGAAGAAACTACAGGTAGGTTATTGTGTATGCTCATTCCTCATTGCACCATCTTGTGCCAAGTCTGTTGTCTTCTGTCTTGTGGTTGGCTTTTCATCCCCCTGAGACCTGAAGAAAGAGATGAGAAAGAGCAATGGTTAAGGGACACAGCCCAGCTCTGTCTAGGCCCTCTCCATAACCCCCGAGTAAATCTGCTTAAGTATCACAGTGCTCCAGGACACGTGCAGAGTGCCTTGGGCTCAACAGCTCCTACCTAGTAAATCTGTCACTGCTTTAAGTGTTCTCTGTGCAGAAGGGACAAGGGCAATCTGATGCAATGCAGCAAGAGGCCTTAAAGACAGGGTCTCCATTTTTTCCTCAGACCGTCCCTGTGTGCTTTCTAAAGGAAAAGGTACTTGTTTTAAATCCAAACATCAGCTAGTGAACACAGAAAGTGATGCCACCATTTTCCTGATCTCTCCAGGAGCTGTAGCTCATGCAGGAGCACATGAACTGCTTGTCTGCTGCAGTGTCAGCCCCCGAGCAGTGAGAAGAGGGTCTTCCACACCAACCTACCCCTGCTAATCCTTCCTTGAGACCTGGTTTAATCTTTAATATACCACTAGATCACTTATACAAGAAGTTTCTCTTTAAGCAGTGGTGTGGTGGGACTGTCAGTGACTGAATTTGCAGAGATGACAGCTCCATTTGTGCATTGGGTTGCAGTGGACATCATACAGAGTCAGTTTGTTACAAAATGTTTAATGCATATTTTTATGTGTAGTGGTCCATGAAAATAAGCAGAAGCTTCTACTGCTGCTCTGAATTTCTCAGTGAAATTGAGGCAGAAAAAATAGGCCAAAACCTAGACTATCATTAGGAAGGCTCTAGTTACCTTAGATGCAGTGTTTCTGGATACAGTTTTATATTTTGGCGGTCCCAGTCTCCCATTAAATAATTCACTAAAAAGTTTCCTTTTTCCCCATTGTACAGAAGCAGCTGCCATGAGTGAGTTGGTAGAAAATGTTTACAGCCAAATAATAAGAGGAAGAACCATTTGACACAGCTAATGGAATATTAATGAGGTTCTTAAGTTAACTGCTTTCCTAGATGAGGAGAGGGGGATTAAAACAAATACTTTCAGTCTCTAGTTTCTGTTGAAAAATTACATGTACTGCATTTTCAGAGAACTCTAAGTACAACAAATGGCAGCGGATATTTTCCTTATTTCTCTGAATACAGAAATTAAGGGGGAAAAATTAATGTACCTCCATGAGGTGGCACAGTTTAGTGAGAGTGGAGGAAACACGACGTGTATCCTTTGAAGATAATTCACGTGTTAATTCATGTCGCCCTGTAGACCCACACAGTTAGTTCTGTGGTCATGTACACTGGCAGCACTTACACAACCAAAGTCAGCTGAGCAGTGACAGAATGTTGGTTGTGCTGACCCTGTGGCCTGAGCTCCCATTAAATGTTCAATTTAATCTAGTACTACTGTATCATGAAATATATATATATATATCATAGGACTAACTGGTTTATTCATTGGGAACTTTTTCTCTGTGTTCCCTGACCTGCAGTGACTTTGACCTACTTTAACAGCGCAGTGGTGCTTTTTCTGGGGTACTCTGTTTGGATGTTTGACCATACAGCCTTAAATTAGCAACTTGACATTGAAATGCTGATTTACACCTGCAGTCAAATGGATAACACATGTTAAGGACTGATTGTCAGCAGCTCTAATACGTTATCGCTTCGTTCTGTGGCATTGTCGCTTGCCTTTATGGGATTTAAGGAAAACATTGTGTGGCATTGTTGGTATGGCTGTGGACACAGCTGTGGGGGGCTGACACGGTGTATGGACTTTGTCATTTATCTAAAAGCTGACATCACTTTCAAAAAAAAACCACTGTTTAAGTGTTGCTGTATATTTTAAGACAGCATTGGAAAAAAAGAAGATTTTTTTGATTGTATAAGAAAACAGTTAACATTGAATAACTTGCTCTTCTGACCTTTTCACCTTAAGAAAGATTAATTGTGGCTTAGATCAGAACTTCACCCCCCACACCCCCACTCTCCCCACCCCCCACACCCCCACCCCACACCCCCACCACCACCCCCCGCAGCCCAATCAGGATCTGAATGCTTCAGGGATTCAAGCAGACAAAGAAAGTCATTTCACCTCTAGGTCACCAGCACAGACCTAGGGTGTCTCACTAGTGACCATTAGATGATTGCTCAGTCGTTCATGTGCAAGAGTTGGTGGTCATAATCTATTTTCCAATGGACAGGTTCCTGCCTCATGAAAGCTGTCACTACATGCTTACCCAAGCAGCAACAAATGGGAATTAACATGAAGAGAGCTTGAACTGCATTTGCCTTACACTGCTAAAAACCTCTGTAACGCTTGTTTCAGCGGATCAGAGCCTCCCCAGGAAGGGTCAAAGCCGTGTTGGTGCTGCGTTGTGAGTGGTGGCACTTCGGCGTTCCCTTCTGGAGTGCTGCAGTCTCTGCTCCCCACCTCTGGAGCATGTGGGTCCTGTTCAGACTCAGAGCAGCACCATTTGCATTTCTGGCAGTTAGGACATCCTAGACTAACACACCCCACAGCCTTCATGTAGCCATCTCCCAATGTTAGTTCTTGGTGTGGTCAAGCTGGTGTACTTCATTACCTACTGTGCTTGTATTTTAAATAGAGGTCCTAAAAGTAGGACTCCTCCGTTGGCAAAACTGAGCAGAGAGCTGTTGGGCGGATTTTGATGGTAAAGTAACCATTTGTGACTTCTCATGTCAGAAATTATAACGTCACCAACTGTAAAGCACAGTTCAGGGACCTACCCAACAGAGCCGAGCTAAAACCACCGACATGCCAAACGAAGGCAGCACAGGGTCGGCTGATGGGTGTTTAAAGTCCAAATATGTCCTTCACCAGCAACATCTGCATGCACACAGCAAGCAAGGCACTGGTTAAAACTGACAGGAGTGCAAACATCTGCATACAATTGTTCGCGGCTGAGACATTGAGCGTGAACATATAACACAGTTACACGCTAGAGAGAGCAAGACTTGAAATGCTAGGATCTAGGAGTCTACTACTTTTGGCTGACCAAGTTGAGAGGATATATGAACATCAGACTTCAGGGGGACATCTAAGATGAGAATATGCATTTTAAAAAACATTGTAAAAACCTGAAGGATGAGGAATCTAAACCTATATAGTTTTTAAGGAGAATGTGCCATGTCCATTGCAAAACCCATAAAAACTCTTTCCCGTTCCTTTTAGGTTTTCTCTCACCCAGGGTTACCTCTGTACAGTACTTTCCTCGTACTGGACATAGCAACAGAACAGATTACAAGTAGAATTGAATTAATAAAGGTAAATGCTTAAGCGTAAAGGATAAGAGGAGAGAGGAAAAGGACAAGTAAAGATCATCAGTTCTGCGAAAATCAGATATCTCAGAGGCTGCTGTGTGACTTTTACTGACCTCCACGTAGCTTATGAGATTGAAAATCCTCTCCTATGTATTTGCAGCATTAATTCCTCTTGTTATCTGAGGTGATCTACTTTAATCAGATTCCTACAAACAAGTCGAGTACTTACAGCAGAAGATCTTTGACACCCCTTCTTGGCAGCATCAGCAGAGAGGACAAAGACCAAACCAGCAGGGAGATTAAATAAACCGCCTCATCTCTGCAAAAACCCTTTCAGGATAATCGGCATCAGAGGGAGTCCCCTCCCTCCAGACTCATACCTGTATGCTCTGTGGTCATGGGATGTAGTGGTTGCACAAAAGCTACCTCAAAATTCTCACATTCCAAAGGCTGGTGCTCCCATGCTGTTTTAGAGCCTCCTCTGTTGCTGTGCCATCTCCTGTGCTACCTTGCTGCTCCACACAGGCCCGTAGCTTAACTCTGGATCAAACGGAGACTCACAAATTTGATCCTCATGTGCCTTTAGTGCAGCTTCTACTTCCTATCTTCTAAGTTTCTGGAATTGGGGTTTCTGAGTGCCAGTAATGATGGCCCTTGTTTTAAATCTAATCTCATTTTCACACAGAACTTGAGCCAGAGGAGGTTTTGATACCCTCCAAAGACTTTTATCCCCACAAAGAACATGTGTTGCAAGTGGCAAAAGGAGCTTGATGGCTGTGTGAGGACACACTAGAGACATGTAAGGTGACAGTTCAAGTTGCCTTCTTATTTAGACTTATCCATTGGAGAAATCCTCAGTATTCTGTGCCTGGTTAGCCAAGCAGTGGATTTTACTGCATACGGTGTGAGACACAGTATGCAGTTGGAGCAAGAGGGTTACCACAGCATAAATCCAGGAACCACTGGACAAGCTTTCATTAACATGAAAAATGGTTATGTTCGTGGCAGGAGCCAGTAGTCAAAATAATCTTAAAATATTCTAAAGAGAAAAAACAGGAGTGAAAAAAATACCATACAAAAATCCCTGTGCTTTATCAGGGGAATGAAGACATCACTGATCAATTAGCCTGAAAAATTAACAAATCAAGGACAAATATAATAAAGTTTAGCATTTTAATCAGCTATTGTTGTCACAGCCCAGTTTGGCCATACCGCTCCTTTGTTGACATTTTTAATGCTTTCTGTGGATTACCAGTACATGACCAGTATATGAAAGCTTGTTAAGCCTCCACGTGCTCAGCCTGGCCCTAGCTTTAATACTGGCTTAGTGCAATCCCTTCTGCTGGCACAAGCTCTGCGGGACTTGAACCTTGCAGTGCTGGGCATTGTGTTTCTTGATAATCATCGTATGGACTTACTCAAGTGTGTTTTACAAGCTTAGGGCAAATTTGTGAATGCCCAATAATCTATATGTAACTTTTTTAGGAGAAGCCAACCAGACTTGTGGGTTTTTTCTTTTGTCAGAATCCTGCTATATATCTTTTTGTAACTAGTGGTGGGATGCTTTCAGCCTAGCTTCCAGGTCTGGCTGGTATTTTCTTTCCCAACTAGCAGAGAAGTCTGTGCTTTAGTCCTTTCACACTGAAGAGCTCATGCATCTCTCTCACCTGGTCCCCTGTAGAGAATTTAAAGCTCAAAATATTTCTTAAATGCCTTAATCTTATTCCCATTCAGGAAAAATCTGTTACAGCAGTTTCTAGATAGGTGCAAATTCAAATGCTACTTTTGATAATCCTTTACTTATTCACAGATCTTTCAGCCATGCAGCGCTACTTCAATTTTGAAGTAAATTTGTAGTCTGCTATGAGTGGGAGGTGAAATTACTGATAGTGTATCTGTCTCTCTATTCCTTTCATTTAGAGAAAAATAACAGATTATGTATGAAAAGCTCACTTTCCTATTTTGCTTTTTTGTTGTTTTTGGTTTTCCTTTTCAGTCATTTGCAGTTGCAATTCTGTGGTCCTAAAATGAAACAAAGCAGTTTTCCTTCCACAAAAAGTGGTGCTGGCACTGCATCACCAGAAGTGTTTTAGAGTAGATGCATGCACCATGCATGTGCAGTTTTATCCCATCTTATTTTTAAATGGTTATCTGTGCATCGCTCTAGTTCACAATCCTGTTCCAAAAATATCTGCGGTTTATCCTTATCATATTCCCCAGCTAGCAGTAAGAAATAGGCTCAAGGGGCTCAGTACAGATTAGATTTGCCTCTTACACAACGAGGTACAAGATCCAGGTAGAAGCCAGAGAGCTGCCTTGGGACGAACTCTGTCCTCTGTGGGCCAGGGAATCCCTTGGCAATATTACTTGCCTATACCAAGAGTACCAGGATGCTTCCCACCAACTTCACAGGAACAATGTTATGCTAAAAAGGGATTAATTTTTTCACAGAGGCCAGGATAAGTAAGGTCTAAAGGTTTCTGACACTTATCTTAAATCACTCCAAATTTTAATTATGAGTGTTTGTAACCATATTTTACCTTTTTATTCGATTCCTTTTAGGTTAATAAGCTCTGACTCGGTAAACAGGGCAAGCATCTACACTTGTTTCTTCCAAATGTATCTGAACAGATTCAGCCCTTGTGAAAAGCACTCTTGCCAGCTCCCCAGAGGGACATTTCACCAGTTTATGGGATTTTCTGCCATGTAAACATCTCTTCTCCACCACCTTTGTCTCCTTTCTACCCACATTCCCAAGAATCAAGTACCTTTCCTGCCCCAGACTTGTAGATTAGGTTAGATGGGTGTTTTGGCAGACACCATATGTCTGTTCTTGTGTCCTGAGTTGTTCTCCTCCTCCTCCTCAGTTGTCCCTCTTCACCTTTGGTCACCCTGTTCTTGCACAAGCAAACATTTTGATCCTTTGCTGTCAGCACCAAGAGTTCAGCTATTTGGTAAACTGCGACATCACAGCAAGGAATTTGGATTCCACATGTTTGCCTGGGAGTCTTCAGTCAAAGATATAGCCTGGTGCCAAAACCTCTTTGGGTCTTGTCATGGCTGCAGGGGCACCATGTGAATTGAATTAATAGCTTAGTTCCCTCCCTTAGCAGTGAGGGAAAAAATTGAGCCTGGTCTCTAGGTGCTTTATGTAGTTTGGGGAACAAAACAATGATTCATGGAGTCAAAAATTGTTTGGTTTCCTGCTCCCACCATAGACTGGACTCTTGCTAGGTCAGTAGGGAGCCAAAGGGAGACACCATATGAAATTGTCTGATGTGGCTCTGCAAGCAGTTCCTGGATTGGACATTGTGGAGAGTTATCTCCCTCAAGCCTAATATTACTGCCCGCTGTTCTTCAGCAGGTAGCATGCAGTCGAGCTTTGTAGTGCTCTTCCTTGGCAGGTGTTATTACATCTATTTTATAGCTAAACCAGGACATTTGCCCAAAATATTTCACAGACAGGTGGAAAAAACATAGCTCAATATGTGCAGTCCTTTTCTTGAAGCCACATTAAGGTTTCCTGCAAAACCCTGGGCATTCACAGCGCTTGACTACGCTGTAAGATCTGGACAAAATAAGGCAGCAAACTCCCTTTTGTGACCAGAGGAAAATTCATTCCCAGATGAGGATCCCTGATGAGAGATGCTATGTTTGCCCTCCTAAACCCTATTTTTCAGTTTGGAAGTGAGGTGAGAGCCTTTTATCAACTCCTTGTAGGGAGTGACTCATTCCCAGAGCATCCTGTGCCTGTAAAGATGTGTTCAAAGCCTACCTGCCCTGTAACACAGTGAATGCCAACTGGTAACAAGATCTTGAGTCTCACTTTAGTGCCCACATTCCCACCACCCCTCGGCAGCACAAAGCACCCAATACTTGTTCTAACGTTAAACCTCATCTATGATTTGAAAATATCTCTAGGTCATACCTAGAACTAGGAAACCAATGACTTGGATCCAAAAGTACCCCTCTTCTCATAAGACTGAATATGTTGAAGGTGAAATAAAGGGCAGGTTAGATTTGTTACAGCCTTTTTTTTTTTTTTTTTAATCGACTATTCAGTGTTGGTCTTCATTAATTTTTTTTTATTCTTTTGAAAGCTTTAAAGCCTCCTGCATAACCGCGTCTGCCCCATTCACTGCTGAATGGACGGTGCGCTGATCTTTTTCTCGGTGGGTAATGGATTTGGTTTGATTGCTTGACACAGGAACAATAGGGGGGTAAACAATTGCCTTCGCACCCGTGCAGCTCCCCATCTGTTGAGTGTGTGCGCCTTCAGAGGCAGCCGGGCAGGGACAGATGAACGTGCCAGCCGAGCCTGATGTTAATGACATCAGTCATACAACCAGAACATGTGGCGCAATAAATCAAAAACTAATTGAACTTTTGGTTGATTATATTGCCGTCCCACCGCCCACTTCAAGCACGACACGGTTTCCTGAGACAATGCCCCCATCACCGCAATGGCTTTGCTACCGCTGGGCAGCAGGAGCCTGCCCTGAGAGGTGACAGAAGATAACAGCTTCTCTTCACTCATTGCTTTCCTGAAACAGTGACACCTTCCACCCAACCGAAATGCTTCCAGGCTCAGGATGTGTATTTGATCAATATTTGTTATTTCAAATAAGAAATGTTCATCAATATGACAGTGACAGCCCATGTTCACTGGTACTTTCCATCTGGGACTGTTGGTGGCAGACCTCTATTATAGGAGAAGACAGCTCTTGATTTTGTGTTAATTAGATACACACGTGGTAGTAATGGAGGCTATTCATTAGACTGATATAATTTAATATCATTATTCACACTTGAAAGTGTTCCTACTATATCAGTTGCTGGAACCTGCAAGCCAAAATTTTCTGTCTTAAGTGTCCATGGCAGAAGTAAGTCACCAGCAGCTGAGGAGGCTGATATTCAGAGGTGGAAAAGAACAATTTCTGGTGGGAGTATTAAGGAATGAAAAGCTTTGGCAAGAAGACCCTTTACTGAAGTGCATAAATACGGGATTAGGCCCCAGAACCATCAAGTCATGTAGGAACGCATCTATGACTGAACCACTTGCCCTCCCTCTGCAACCACAGAAGTGTAGGGGGCATAGAGACCTATGCACATCTGCCTGATGTGTCCTTTCTTAGTCAGCTGCATTTGAAATTTACCTTTGAAATGCCCAGAATTCTGGTACTTTTTCATGACATTAAAAGGTAAAGCACAAAATGCTTTTCTTAATGCCCCTAGAATCAATTCCTCATCATATGGAAGAAGCAAATTTTTATGATAAATGTGTTAAAGTACACATTTAAAACAGTTTTTTTTTTTTTAAATCCTTGCAACACTTCTGTAAACATTTGTTTGCCTATAGATTAGACTTTAATTATTAGCTATTTATTGCAGAGGATTCTCCACACTGGTAAAAGGAGACATTAAATAAAATGCTCCTATCTGAGTAGAGGCTTAAGTAACAGCTAAATTAAATCTCTGTGTTAATATTATTCATAGAAAGCCAGATGGGAGCAGAAAATGTTGCAACGAAGAATATGGAATGAGATGAGATCACAGCATCAGTCTGTCCTTTGTAGATCTGGACAATGATCACAGAGCCAGATTGGATTAGTGAAACCTATTTACCAGAAGTTCAGAGCGGTTGCATGAAGCTGAAAGGCAGTCAGTAGGGAGACGTGGAAAATGCACCAGATTTACAGCTGCAGCGACGAGAATTTAGAAGTTTTCACCACCGTGATTTCGTCCAAATGTGAGTACATCAAAATGTAACAACCGCTACGGTGTCATCTTTCGGAGGGATGGGATGTTTAGCAATGGGGAAATCGCTGAAATGAGCAGCTCCTCTGCTCCGCCGTGCCCTGCTCTGCCTGCAGCCCAGCACTCGCTGCCGCTTTCACAAGGTAATCCGTGCAGGTGCTTCAACATTTTGGCTGCGTAAAATCTTTGCGCTGGCAAAACTGGGAGACCTGAAATCGGTGTTGCTTATACCTATGAGGTAACTGCTAAAGTGACAGCTTGCAACTGTGTGGCTATTCTGTGTGATAGAAAAGAGAATGAAGTTCCGTGAGCAGTTAGCAGCTCAGATGAAGTGGGTGAACTGCATGAATGTTGAATTTAAGTCTGCTGGCTCAATAAGTGGACCATTTCCAAAGCCATGCCCTGGAAATGAATGCATGATTAACATTAATTGCTTCTAATGAAGAGTAAGAACCGGACAAAGCCCAGCCTGCATTTGATTGAACAAATTAGTTTAAATTCAATGGCTGCATATTTCAGCAACAAGAAAACAGGGAAAACAAATTCTGGGACCAGAGCAGATCTATACTTGCAAGCTGCGAGCATGAGCTCTCAGCTGCTTAATTTTGCAATATAAGTGGAAATGACAAAGTGAAATGTCACTGTAATTGTATTTGTTGCCCGAAAGCCAGGCTGTACATACAAACATTCTTTTGCAGGCAAATCCAGATACGTCGTCTGCAGGGATTAATTCTTCCCTTCCTTCTCCCACTCTCTGCAGAGATTCGTGTTTGCAGGGACAGCCCCACAGCCCCACTGCTTGCATTGCTGCCATTGTGTTCCCCCACAAGTGGGTCGCTTCTGGCTACCTCTGTGATTCACTCTTCTTTCAATGGCTATTCAAGTAACTGCATGTTTGCTGGTGCTGTGACTTCCCTTTCATGCCTTGCCTTTCTTCAGCACCTGTAAGCCTTTTGCCACTTGTTCTGGCAGACGACAGGCAGTAAGTTCAACTGTGGATCCTCTGTACTCTGATAATATGAAAATTTATTACTGTTAGGCACATTTATGTGTTCTTCCTTGTGCATCAGCCTGGGTAGCTATAACAGCACAACAGCACTTGGTTCTGGTAGAAACCTCTATAAATTGTGCTCCTCACACTGTCTGGTAAAATACATAAAATACCAGAGAGACAAGAAGATAATTATTTGCATCACTAAACTTTTTTGCACTTGAGTGTTTTGTTTGTGAGCAATTAGTTTAGTCCTCACACGATGAAATTCCAGAAGTAAAAGTGATATAAGCAGATTCAAAAACAACTTAAAAGATATTCCCAGGGGAGGAAAAATAAAACAAAACAAAACAAAACAAAAACAAGCCACCTTCATTATGTTTGTCTGGCTTTCATCCCACACTGCTGTGGTTTAAAATATAAAGTGTGTCCTGCAGAAGAAGACAGTAAGGATCCCTGAGGATATCATGCCATGCAAAATAGACTGTAATTGAACTGACAGCTTAGCACGCTCTCAAGCTCTAAACAGGCAGATAACTTACTTGTGATGAGTTCAGTGTGGAAGTGCCCTGTGCTGCAGTGGACCCTCCTCAGAGACCCTGGGCAAGACTGTTCACCTCCCATGTTCCTGTCATGTTTCACTATTGGCAGAACACAGGCCAAAACTTTTTCTCCGGTGTGGTCCTAATGCTCAGTACTTACACCCTCACTGGGGTATGGAGGGGTGGCTGCTAGACATACTCAAACTGTCTAGGAAGAGTGACTTTGGTCTCACTGCCAGCTCTGCTTGTACCGGAGCCCTGGAAAGCCCAGTCACTTGTTATTCCTGCCATCTGAGGAGAGCACTTTGGCTGCAGTAACCAACAGCCTTGGATGACCTCCAGCTGCTTCCACAGCTTCAAAACTCTGCAAACAGTAATACACAGCAGCGATAAGCACTGCAGCTCCTGGAGTTAAATGTATGCCAATGTAAAGGAAAGCTCACCTGGGGGGCAGGAGTCACCCATCATCCCATAACAAATCTTCCTGGCTCTTCAAAGCCTTTGGATTATACATGGAGCCTGAATAGGAAACCCCCATTCACATGCCTTGCCCCAAGGGTCAGCCTTTAGAACTGGAGTTAATTCTCCACACTTGGCAGGTTTTTGCAGGCCTGTTCCTGTTGCTGGCTGCTAAATCCTGTAGCTCCTGCAGCCTGAAAACAGTGGAGGGTAATATATGATGAGAGGGAGAACTGAAAGTATTGCAGAGCCTTTCAGGCCACTTTCAATTCTAACTCAAACAACAAGTGTTTAAATAATCTTCACTTTGTCCAATAAAACCCTCACCCAAAACCAATCTCTTCAATCGAGCCAAAAACTTGGCTTATAGACCTGGCATTTTGTGCGCCTATTGGCTAGTGGTTCTATGATTTTGGTGTTTTCATGGGTCTGAGAAATAAAAAAGAGAAACAGACTTTAAGCAAAATGCCCCAAGTTAAAGAACCGAATGGGTAATTTTGAGGACTCAAAAAGAAAATATTAAACTTAGTGCAAATGTTGCGCTTTGGACATCATGCAGTGAAAGTGAAATGATGTCCTGAGGGAGTTTGGGCTTGTTGACAAAAGCCCTACCTAGATAAAATTATAGAACTCTCCAAGATAACGTATACACTAGTAGTTTCCTTCTGAAATATTGGCACGTGGGAGGTCAGATCAAAACTGAGGAAGGAGAAGGGTTCCTCCTGGAAGCCTATGGAAGAGTTGCAGAAACTAGGAATAGGCTGTTGCCCTAAGCCCACGGGTGTCTGTATCATATAGCTAGAGCATGATCTCTCAGACGACATTAAAGAGGACTTTTTTGGGAGTTATTTCAGCTGGAATCTTCCTTAAAGGCATGTGTACACCTCCACTACAGGCTGACCATGTTCCTGTTCTTCATTTTGCAGCATGCAGTCCTGCCCGAAGACGAGCCAAAACTACGCAGCACATCCTAACAAAGAGCGTAAGAAAAGTCTCCTTTTCCTCTTCTTTTTTTTTTTTTTTTTTAATTTTATTTTTTTTTAAACAATTCCAGTTGAGTACACTTATCCTAAAAAATGCTGTGGATAAATGGGAAGCAGACCTTTCAGGGCAAAGAAGTGCATCAGTGTCTGATGTAGGGAATGAGGTGGGAAACAGAAATGGGAGTTTCAGTGAAGCTGCAGTTTATTTACAGAAGCGTTTTGAAACAAACAAATAAATGTGGTCTTGCTGTGTACAGTCAAAATGAACATAGCATCTTATCAACATGGACCATCTGAGGGAATCACAGACTTAATTCTTATCCATAAAACCTTAATAATAGTGCCAGAGGAACAGGCAGGAATGAAAAGTAAATGAATCATAGCAATACATATACGCATTAATCAAGGAGCCAGTATCCTGGGGAGTTTGGGAGAAAACCACTAAGCAATGGGCTGTAATCTCAACCCAAAAGGATGACTCTGAGAGAGCCACTGGAGGTTGCTCATCTCTTGGCCCCAGCAGTGTTTGCCTGCCCTCAACTCACCCCCAGTGCACTGGCACGGGGGGCACACATGGAGCTTTACCCACTCCCTGCAGGTGAGGTACCCCCCAAATTAAAATAACTGAACATCTTTCATTCCCTGAGAAACTGTTTTCCAAGTTCCAGTCCTTTGGCACATGGTGTGAGGTTTCTTGTCTTCAGAGCCAGTTTTTCCTCCTTAAATCCACTTGACCCATTCACAGCCCCTTTCACAATCCTTTTAACTGATTTGCAGGAGTGACAGTCTCTTTCTCTTCTGCATATCCAAGCCCTTTTATAGGGTTTGAGACTCTTCTGCCACAGCATTTCTTCTCACCACAGACCTGTCTCTTCTCCAGCACTTTGTCGAAATATTTTACTCCTTGGCTTTTCCTTTTTCTTGTTCTATCCTACTACCCAGCCCCATCCTCAACTGTAGAGAGCCTCTTCTTTGCGTTCCTGTTTCCCTGATCTCCCCACAGAACTGTGGGTCCTCCTGCTTACCACACTCACTTCCATTCCCTCCTCTGGTTATTAAAGCACATCACAGGATCCCAGAGTGTCACAGGAGGCATGAAGTAGTTCCCAGGCTGAGTCAATAACACTGCTGTAGACACTCTATATGTGTGTATTTTTCCAAATGGTAGAGTCTTATTTTTGTCCTGTAACTCAGGCTCAGGTTTCAAAATGACTCTTCATTCCAAATGCAGATGAAAGTCAGAGTGCTGGAGTGTTACTCAAACTAAGCCATTTTGAAGATACCCCATTTTTATTTCTTATGCCTTTGATATCTTTTGTTTTCCATGCAATAGAAAAACAGCAGAAAAGTCCAAACTAGAAGTGAATTATTCTCACTTGATGAAACGGTATGGTCAGATAACTTCTCTTTTTTTTTTTTTTTTTTTGGCAAAATTTGTCATAAAACTATTTAGCTGAAAACTTTCAGCTAAGCTTTCACTGAAATCAAGGGCAACTCTATGATATTCCAAATCTCAGCAGATAGTTGTTGTTGTTTTTTTTACTAAATGGAAGCATCTAGTATTTAATTTGGATTGGGTCAGCTACTATGGCAGCATTATACTCATAAAGGCCTAAGAAAATAATATAAGAAAGTCCCTGTTTTGTTGCTGTATTTTAAGAAGATTGGTTTTTTCCTTTGGGGCTTTCCTGACCCCAATTAAGGATGTCCTTTGATTGGCTCTTAGTCATGATGCAGGCAGCATCATCTTAGCAGTGGGAGCACCAAGTCCAAGGAATGGTCTGCAGCTCCAGCACAGAAAACAGGGATGGCTCTCAAACCAAAACGATTGGCACAGTCAACTCTTAGACTTGAGCATTTCCCTTCATCAGTGGGATGCAGCTGCTTACAGCTCATACACAAGCATTCAAATAAATTGCACATACTGGAATAGACGTGCCTGTGAGGAAGTTGTGATTGTCAATTTCTAGACCCACAGAAAAGTAGCAGAATGATTATTTATTTTTCGCTTTTACATCTGCACCTGCAGTCAGTGCCATAGAAATGCCTCAGCTAACATGAAATCTTCTGCTCTGGTGATTGCAGTGGATGCACAACTTTAATCCTCAGCAGGACAAAAATAGCAACCAACGTGGACATCTGCCAGACCTTTTTTTCACAGAAGACATACTCAAGCAGTGCAACATTAAGTGATTTAACATTCAAATGACTGACTTTTGGGGGCGTAACTTCCATCACATTCAAGAAACCATCCCAAATGCACAATCATGACTGTGGAAGGGTGAGAGAAAGGGGGAAACACCTTCTCTTTTTCAACTGAGTGTTTAAAGAACATGTTTATTTGCAGTTCCTGTTGCCTATTAAGAGATATTTCCAATGATAGTAGATCCTTTACTTGTCCTCCCTTGATCTTCTAGCCCCAAAATCCCTTGGTAGAACTGTCTGGACACTAGTACCAGCTACTTTGCATGAAAGTGGTAAATCCCTCTGTGGATGCTAGAGTTGCCACATTAAAAATTAGCTGAGTATTAGATCATCAAAAAGAGCTTAGCTCTACAAATCTGGCATTTGCTCTTCTAACAAGCACTTTGTTGTTCAGCCTCTAACCTTCAAAGCTTTATCCAAAGCCATATATTTAATTCTCGCCTTTTCTGGATGGTTGTTCTTTTGGTGGTGGGATTTTGGGTCCAGCATCAGGGTGGCTGGAACAGCATCTGTGCTGCTCTGCAAACCTCCTGTGTCCCTTCCCCCTTAGCACAGCTAATTCTAACAGTGGGTATGCCAGGCCTCCGTGCTGTCATGTGCACAGCAAAGTCCATAAAAAGACATTTTGCTGAGCTCTGAATTCAGAGGCAATGTCCTGCAAACAGACTGAGCCAGTCAAGGGACTTACAGGTTCTAAAAACAGTAGGTTTTTAGAGAGCAACTTGCTAATTCTGCATAGTCTGGCTGACTCTGCCATTCACACAGATTTAAATCTCCTGGTATGTCTAGAAAAGAAAAGTGACTCCCAGCTGATCCTTCTGCCTTACCCTAGGTACCCTAGAGAAATGTCAGCTCCACTTTAGATCAAAACCACACTACAGCAGGTTTAGTTTCCTGACCTAGATAAGTCTTAACATATTACAGCAATGGGTGAGGTAGCCAAAGTCACTGTGAAATCTTGAATTAGGAGAAAAGGAACTCCCAAACTGTGCTACAGCCAAACACTGCAAAGATGTGCAGTGAAGATGTGCTATAGAGGTTGCACCACTGTCTCCAGCTGTAATGGAAAATGGCACTGTAACTTATTTATGCAGATTCTGCTGCTTGAAGGCATTTTGGTATTACTGATATAACATGTAACGAGGAATCTTGCAAACAGTAACCATGCGCTTAAATAATGCCTGCTATTAATCAAGTTAAAAATCCTGCTTTCTTTCCCCAAACCGTATTTCATTCTTTGCAGCACGTAGGCAGAATGTTACGTTTCAAGTCCCTGATGGTTTGCACTGATCGAATAAGCCACTTTCAGGATTAGAGGTAGCTGCAGCCACCATCCTACTTACCAAAAGTGCTCTTTCCATGACAGTGCAAAATAAGTGACCTCAGGTGTCTCAGTAGCAGAGAGTTGATGATATTTTCTGTCACACACCAGCAGAGTCTGAGTTTGACCAAGAGGACTGGGCGTATTTCCAGAAATGGTGGGAAGAGCTAAGCTTTGTGGAATTCCTTAAAAGCTGGCTGAGCTTGATTCACATGAGGCAGGTTCCAAGGGCTGTCATGAGAGATCCCTGCCAGCCACAGTCTCATCATATTTGTACCGAAGACAGGTGTCTCCACTGATGTCATTGTGGTGAAGGGGGTGATGCCTCTGATAAGCAGCTTGCAAGGTTTGGGTGGTCAGGGTGTGTGTGGACACAGGAGCCTGCAGCCTGTGAGGAGCTGCGGCAGAGGGGTGGAGAGGTGCTGGAAGTGGTCCAGGGGCAGCTGGGAGAGAGTCAATGCCAACACCTTCAGCAGCAACAGGAGGCCTCTCACAATCAGCACCACCGTTGTTGCTGAGTTATCAGAGTAATTACTCTACTCTGTTCAGCAGCACCAGATTCATGGTCAGTAGAGCTGGGAACCAGCTGCAGCTGCTCTTAGCATGTGCTTATCCTTAGAACCAAGTAGTCCCTTTGACTTTAAATTACCACTGGGCATGTCCTTAAGTAGCTTACGGAGTGGGGACTGTGTTTGGCTGTGTGTCAAAGTCCACAGAATTAGGAGAAAACCCCTCTTAGACCTTGGATTAGTCTTTGGTTGCCTTACCAACCTTTTCCAGCAGTATTTCTGCCTACTGTTGGGGAGGTTTTGCTCCTCTTCCTTCTGGTCAGTAGGATTTAGATCATACAGCCTCCTCTAGACTTCTGAGGGTACATGTAAAAGTAAAAGTGGTCAGGTTGGGGTTTTTCTTCTTTCCTGTTTTGCAAAGCATTGGCTTGTATACATTTTTATGTCTGTAAAAAATCACATGCTCAGAATATTGCAGATTAATGGCAAACTGAATTAAAACTTAATTAGAGGAAATGGACAATTTGGCATGAAGGGCCATGCTTAAATCCAGTCTTGCTTTTATCATGAGCGTATATTAGAAGGCGATAGGTAGAATTAAGGTTTTTTCTATGTTTTTTTTCTAAGGTTTTTCTGCCAACAGTGAGCTGGTCAATAGCTGGTCTTGGTCCTGTATTTATATCTGAAACATGTAGACGGCAACTACATCATCAGTCATCAGTTAGATGCAAGTAACTGCTTTACTCCTGGTCTTCCAGCATAAGATCAGCATAAGTAAGTCCAATAGGGAACAGGCTGAATAGTTGCCATGTGTCTTGTTTCCTTGAAGATTTGGATCTTCAGCCTGTTTAAGTGGTTCTCTGTATGACAGTAATAAGTCCTCAGGGAAGAAGAATAAAAAAAAAATAAACCCACAACAAAGCATGAAACACTCTTTTCCTACTATTGGAACTTTAATCTTCTTGAGAAAACTGTTCCCAGACCATCCTGAATAACAGTCCTGATGGATCCACTTGCTTGGAGTGTATCCCTGTTTTTTTAAACTCACATTAGCTGTGTCTCACCCAATTGCCCGTGGCAACACAGTGAGTGATATGGCTTAGTTATGATTGGTGTAGAACTTGATTTTGTTCACACTCATTTTTGAGATACAGGGGACCTGATCTTCAAAGATGCAGCTCTCAGTCAATTTTTTTTGTGGGAGCTAATGTTTGTAAAAATTAATCTCTAGAAGCACAATTATTCACTGCTTCATATCCTCATGTAGTCATTTGTCAGGTACAAAATGTAAGTAAGTCCAAAAGACAGGGGAGACCATGAGAAAATAGCAACTGCAATTCTCATTGTGCGAGTTTGACTGATTGTCCAAGATGTGACACAATAAAAAAATAATTTTGAGCTGTCTAATAGGCATATCCTACTCAATGGATCCTGAAAAATACCACATTTCAGTCTCTTGAGGAGAATACAGAAAGGTACAAATAAGGAGCTGGGTCCCAGAGAGACTCTACAGGATTTTCCCATACTTTTACACGTCTCATCTGCAGAGGCTAGAGCCAAACAAAACAAATCCCAGAGATCCCACAGTCCCCCTCCCCCCCCCCAATAAAATCTCCTTTGGGTGACAGTAATGCAGTGGGAAGAGCAAACAGCCTTTCGGCTCCCCCATGACCTCGACAGGCCACCTAATGCCCAAAGCCGGGTGTAACGGGATGGTTTTGCCTCTTTCCCGCAGGTGGTGGCCATCTCGGAGCGCCGTCCCCGGCAGGGTGACCTGCTGCAGGTGCTGTACAGCGAGGACGAGGCGCGGGCGCTGGGCGGGCAGCGGGGACCCTGCCCCGCCAAGGGCACGGCCCAGCATGGTAAGTCCACAGGAGGGGCTTTGCTCCTCCACGGCTTTAGGGCATCTTTAGATGCCTTCCAGTTTGCAGCGGAGCAGGCACATTTATTATGTACCTGGAGGATAATTCCATGCTTAAAATATCCAGTGGAATTAATGAGATGATGACCATGTCATTGCTCAATTTATTTGGAGTCATAAATGCACTTTATTCAGTCATAAACACTCCTTGACAGTATGACAATATTTTAGAATGATAAATTGTGAATCACTATGTTTGCCTAAGTCATCTTACTATATAAGATCCCTGTTCAGTTGCTTAGAACTTGCCAGAACGTAATAATTTGAGATGAAATTTCAGATTCTGGACGTCAGCCACAGACCTGAATTTTTTTCAACTAAAACTTCTTTGGCATATTTGTGAGAACTGGTGAAGGAAAAATGGAGCTTGCCAGTACAAAACCAAGGAGATGAGTAAACATAAACAGAGTGGTCATTCAGCTCCTTCAGCGCTGGTATATTATGTTTGGAGGATCAAAGCTGGAGCAGGGCTGTGCAGTTTGGCAAGGGATGGCCTTTTAATCAAAATCACGTCTTTTGCTCTCCTTTGGAAAACCACCCAGTTGCACTCAAGTCATAAGCTTTTAAAAAAATCCCATATGGCATGTATTTGGTAGGCAAAATGGACATTTGGCTGTTAAAAGCTTTTAAAACAGTAAAGCAGCTGCATAAAGGTGCACATTGCTCACATCACTGGTCTGCAACTGCACTGCACGTAAGCCATCCCATCAGGAACACAGACCAGACAGGAGCAGGGCCTGGGAAACTGGGGAGGAAGAAACTGAACTTGGGACGATAGGGATCTCAAACCAGGACCAGAGCCAAGATGTGTCTGAACAAAGAACTGGAGCCTCAGGGCTGAAGCAGGGAGAGGAGGAGGAATGGCTGGGACTGGCTGCAGGGTAAAGCGTGGCAGAGAGCAAGAGAGGGAGAGAGGAGGGCCTTCTGTTAGGGGAAATGAGTCAAGGACGACAGATAGGTGCCAAAAAGAGAAAAGCTGTAGGAATCCAAAAAGAAGAACAGAAAAGGGGGAAACAGGTCTCATAGGAGGAGAAAGAGAAGTGAATGGGCAGAACGTAGAAATTAAGTTTAAATTAGAACAAAAAACATAAAAGAGCACTGATGAGGCCATCAGCATGTTTATTTCTAGCATCAGAAATCCTACACAAAGCATAAGAACAGTCCATTTCAGTGTGCGGGAAGACACTTCTGGAAGTGGAATTCACAAAACACCCAGCCACTCCTGTCCTGAGGGGAGCACCTACAAACCTGAAGCCACGAGGCCTTACTTTTGTTCAGACACTCAGCTAAAAGTTTGCCAGAACATTTTCTGTATGTAGTAAGAAGAGAGACAGGCTGAAGGGAAGAATCAGACAATATAAGAGCAAACAAAACCAAATAAAAAGGAAAAAATATGGACATTAGCTGAAGCACTGATGCCTGGAGCTACTTGCCGAATACTGTTAGTACCTAATATGCAAGATGAAAGGAGGTAATTGCATTAACTTTGACGTGAGGGATACAGTAAGGTACCTAATGGAATTACTAGAGGGGGTGGAGCAGGAAGCAAGAAGCTGGTTAAGACCTTTGTCATGCTCAAATGTTTCCCCCAGAAGGGGGGAAGACAGTTCTGATTGCTAAGTCATGCTGGAGACTGCACTCTAAGCAGCAGCTTGACTATTTCCAAATTTGCTTTCATTATTTATATTCCATTGGTCACAGCAGTAGAGATGTACGCATTCCCCCAGCCAAATGGGAGGATTTGACTCCATGAAAAAAATCTGGCATCCCTCGCTCGTTTAGTTCCTTGGCACAACTAGCAGGAATGTGAGTGAGCATTTATCCATGGGTAAGTTACTGGCTGAACACTCATTTGAAATTGCTGAGGACAGCAGAGAGGTGTCAGCCTCGAGCAGACAGAAATGTTAAATCCCTCCCCAGGATGAGGTGGGCATAACACACATCTCTGCTCAGGTTAAAATAACTCCCCAGGGTAATCCAGAAATGAGAGAATTATCTCCTAGGCAGGACAAACCTGCAGTGGGGGCTCCAGGACGCACAAAAACTGGGTTACCCAACCTCTGCTGAGGAGCAGCAGATGGGACCTCTCATTGCATGTAGAGACACATGAGTGTTCCCAGAGGGGCAAGGTCTCCCACTTAGCTTGATCTGCTAAGGACAGTTCACCATCTCATTTGAAAAGGCTAGGAGCAAGCAGCTGAGAGACTTTCCAGAATGACTTAGGTAATTTCACAATCACTTATTTTGACGTCACAGTAGATGGTCATAGTAAAGAAAATTCTGTGCTTCTGGCTATAATCAAATACAGTGGAATTATAATCTGTATATCTGGGCTCTGTCCATAATCTTGGCTCTGTCCATATCTGAGTTTTACTGCATGAGAAGAGGCTTTTCATACAAGATGTGCCAAAGGGATAATTACAGATAATGCCATGTCTCTTATGCTTTGCAGTGGGAATTAATGAACGAGAGTCATCCAAGTCCTGTAATCACCTGCTGGACGGAAAGTCTTTGGTAAGTAAATACAGCAAGACCAAGTGACCAACTCCCATTGTCTGATGCATCTGAAACCATTGTACCTATCAGCTTGTCCCACAGTAACAGCATGACAGTCTGTTGCTGTACATGTGGATTTCACAGTCTTTGTTAAAGCTTTGAAACATAATTTTGCCATAGGATCCTTAGCTGGGAGCACAGACTAGCTCAGGACAACTACCCTTCAGGGGACCAGGAAGGGTGTTGGGATGGAGGGAGGCAGGCTCCTGTTCTGGATGCTCAGCAACCTGCAAGAGCTGGGAGGAATTAGCCTCTTGCTTCTCAGGGAATTTCACAAATTGGTAAAAAATTAATTTCTAAAGTGCAACAGGCATCAAATAATTTGTCTTCTCCAGAATGCCAACCTGACATGATAATCACAGGAGTCAGAAATGTCAAAAAAGAGTTGATGAGAAAATCCTCATACAAAACCCCAAAATTTGTATTTTAATGGACAGACATAATGTTTTGGTTGAAAATTTCTCTCGTGTACTAAAACATTCTCCCTCCCTTCTCTGACTTACAACACCCTCCCCCTCCCCCCCAGTTTTCAAAATCCCTTCATTAAAAACCCTAGATTTTTCAAAAAGAAAAGATCTGAAAAATTTCTGGCCAGCACCAGACCTTGCTATCAAAACTTTATGGCTTCAAAGGCTCTTTTGGATAGCTGCAACATACTTGCTAGTTGAAAGCTGAGCTACACATGAGAAAAACAACAGTACAATACTGAAGGACGGTCAAAATTAGTGGTATTCAGTGTAATGAAACTGACTGAACTTACCAATAATTACCATGGTTAAATTGCAAAAGATGCCTGCAAAAGTGATTTCAAAATCTCCAAGTCTTGGGATGCTTGAAAAGCACACTTAAACATATCCAGTCTCAGATTAATCCCAGGAGAAACAGCCCTAGACAGCTTACATATCAGTTATGCTAGTGACAATAACTTGAAGAAATTTTTCAATATTGCCAGTAAAATCAATATGCTTATTGCCCAAAATTATGAGATAACAGCACAGTTTTTGACTTTTTTTTTGTATTTCTGGACAACTAATATTTTAACTTACTGTCTTAGAGGACATGCTACTCTCAGTAACCTGTTTATGGGATAAAGTGACTCAGTTCTGGCAGGCAATTTAGGTTGGAATAAGACCAGGAGGGAGTTGACAGTCAGGCACTTGTGGGGCTGTGGCAGAACTGGAGTATAATCAGGGTCCCCAACGCCAGAGAGAAGCACCCAACTAAGCAGGGAAACATTTTACAATGCTCAAGGGATGGGGATGGCTGAGACATCTGCTTCCCAGGCAGCCAGAGAGGTGGCCTGTGAGGAGCTGCAAGAGGCAGGCTGCTCAGTCTGCACAAAGCCTCACTGCCTCGGGAAGCTAAATGTAAGAATTGGGGAATAAAAAGTTCTGCAAGCCTCCCTCTTTCAGTGGGAGGTGTAACTCTTGCTCCTACAAGTGGTGTGCTGAGCTCGGTGAGGACATTCATGCAAACAATTTGTATTTGTGTGGTTGAGAGCTGGGCAGTCAAATCAGTCAAATCCCTAACCTGCTTTCTCTTGTTGAGAGATTTACAGTATTTATTGATTTTGTTAGAACAGCCTCTTTCCCCAGATGAACCTGTGTCCCTACTCATCAGTGGCACTTCCTAACAATGTGCTTTTTCCTCCCACAGATTCCTCCATCTCCAGTTGCTCATATCACGGTGAAAGCTGTGGCGGTCAGAGGCTCTCCCACACGTGACTGCACTTCTACAGAGGAGTAAGTCCCTTCCCACCCCTCCAGCCAAGTCGTGCCTCTTGCTTCCCGTAGGCAGGGAGAGATCGGTAAAGGATATGCTGGTTATATCATTAGCCATAGCTGCTTATACAGCTGCCTCAGTGCCTATTAAAACTGTTTTATCACTGGGAAAAAAAATCATCTTAATTCAAAATATAAGCATTTTCAAGTATTTTCCCTCTAAGAAGTCTACAATATTTGCCCTAAGGTAGCTTAGAAAATATAATTAACTAAAAAAACCCCAAACCAACCAACCAAAAAAAAACCAAAAAGCACAAACCTTCAATGGCTTTAAGCATAACTAAGGAACAATTTGACCACAGTACAAATGCTCTCATCAGCAGGCAGTTAACTCAGATGTGGATCTGTGTGGTATTTGAGATGCTACCATTGCCACCTGAGGGACAGTAGCAAGCTGATTGTCACAGTGTCATCACACTCTGTAGAGAGAGATGTAAATCCCTCTCAGCCAGTGGAGTTCACCCCTCCCAGGTGCTGCCACATGGTTCCTGGGATTTGGTGGAAGGGCCCAGCTCTCTCCCTGGACAACCTAGCAGCTTCTTGTTGGGTGACAAGTGCTAGAGAGGATGCACTTAGTAGTGGCCCCACTTGTAGCCCACCCCTTGTGTGAGTGTCTAGTCTGATAGCAAGGGAACAGGGGCACCAAGTGAAAGGGTGGCAGCTGCAGCACCCAAGGCCACTGCTCTGCACAGCCCCTGCTCATTCCAGTCTTGCCAGTCCCAGGGACAGGCCAGGCATGGGCATATCTGGTTGAAACAATGAGACAGCTTTTGGTTTTGAATAAGCAGGGAAGAAGGGCCATGGAGATGCACTCTGTACACATCTGAGCTTTATTTGCCAGCCACAGGCACCGCTGGAGAAAGACAACAGAGTATGACCTGGCCCTGCCACCAGGAGCAGAAGCTTCTCTACCACTGACAGGAGGCAACCTGTGCGGGACACCCAGCCTCCTGAGGAAGATGTGGATGAAGCACAAGAAGAAGTCAGAGTACCTGGGGGCAACAAACAGTGCCTTTGAGGCGGACTGATGAGGCTCAGCATCACTTGGAAAGGCAGAAGGTCCTTTAGCCAAGGTGCTTTTAGGAACAACTCATCCAGGAAAACAATACCCTTTTTATTACTTCATGCCATTGCCTCAAAACAGTGGGAGAAAGGCTAACTAAGATTAAAATTATGAACATGATGCAACTCACTGGCCTCTCTTCATCGCATTATACTAAAATCCCAAGTATCCCACTAGATTTACATTTTGATTCAATGATGCTGAAACTACTGCTGACCCATTCACCATTTCCTATGTCCTGTCTGAATCAGCTCAGACTTGCAACAAGAAAAGCCTACCAAGAGGTTTGTGTATTCCTGCAAGGCAACAGATCAGTGACAGCGTGCCATTAAATCCCAGGGATCTACTTCTTGTGTACTGCTGCTTGCTGTCTTTCCCCTCTCATATCATGAGAAAAAAACCCACATCTTACGATATGCTTGGTTGAATGATGCGTGATAAACATTTTTCTTCCTTCAGTTTCAACGTTTCAAGACTGGAGTAGAAGATGCAAAAATTTTAAAACAGTGGGCCAGAACTGAGAACATTTGCAAACATATGTACCAAACTTGTGATTGATGTTTCAAAGTGTCCTGCCAGATCAAGCTGTGAGCAACTGAATAACCTCAAGGGATGCTTTCTGCCATAGAACTTGCTTATATGTGAAGTAGTTATCAGCAACTTAACCTCTACCCATGTGGTAGAGGATATTTCATTAAGTGCACAAAATACTAGGAGGAAAGAAAACATATAAATGGTGCAACTAGGTAACTAAACATGAGACATTTGCATGTAGGAGACCTGTGCTTAAGAATAGATAGATTTAATGGAGTTTGCTTAATTTTTTTTTTCTCAATTTAGAAATAGCTCTCTTGGGTTTTTGTCTCAAAAAAAAGAAAAAAACAGCTTTACAAAAGGGTTTTCACCATGGTTACAGACAATATTACACTAGTCATGAGCAGCACTTGCCTCCTATGAGTGCTCCCTGGTTCTTATAATAGACATTTGTTTCCTTTATTTTTCAAAGTTGGAGGAAGAATATATGATGTTGCTCGTAATAATGACGATCTCTTATCTAACAGCCAGTGCACCAAGGCAAAAATTAAAAATACAAGTCTTACTCTGTGATAGAAGCACAGGGAAGAAGCTCCCTTCTGAAAGTTGCTTGCCAGCAACCAGTGCAGTGAAATGCACAGAGATGCCATAAAAAGCAGTGCCATGGTACGTACTGAGGTGAGGAGGTTCAGACAACTGTCCCTGCTCACCAGCTCAGAAGTACCAAGGGCACCAGCTGGCCAGGAGGGAAAGGCAGACAGGCCCTCTGGCTTTGGGCTGAGCGGGGTAGAGCAGCACACAGGGAAGATTTGCAGCTTGACAGTCCTTGGAATAGCAAAACAAATGGAACAGCAGCTTCACAGAGAAAATGTACCCAGTGGCTCCAAAGAGGCCAGCAGGGAACACCTTTGTGGGGCTAGACAAGATGCAGGAGGCAGTAGGGTGGGGATGGGAGCATTATTTAAAAAGATAACTGTGGCTTTTCATACAGCAGGAGTCCACTCCAGAGTCTGCCAATGAGAGAGAGGAACTAGACTTTCATGAAATACCTCTGTCAGCACTCACATTCAGCTGTTACTGCTTCAAGTCACAGGCTCCTCTTTCAGAGGTGTTCAACTACTCAGAGTACAACCTTGCAACTAGAAATCACATAGACTTTCAATCCTCCTTACCAAAGGTGAAAGTCCTTTTCTGGCCCAGCAGCCTGACACAGGGATGATCTGCTATCCTGCTTTTATTTCCTGCTCCTGGGAAAGAAGGAGAACACAGCTTCTTATTAACCACATGATGCAAGTGGCAATGGTGACCAAGTATTAACCATTTGCCACCTGCCACAGCATGTGAGAGCAATGCCAGTGCCCACTGAAGGCTGCACACCTGAGCAGTTCCACAGCAGTTTTTTCACAGGGGTCCACCCCACTTTTAAACTGAAGCCTGACACATTGGCCCTGTGTAATAGTCTGGGCACCGTGACCCTGCCAACACCAGGTCCTCTATGACTGAAGCAAGCTGGAGCCATGGCCAAGAGTTTCTTTAACTTACCTTTCACAAATATCACCAACCATATTGCAGCCCCCTCTCCAGCCCAGAGAAATCCTGCCAGAAACCTTGGCCTTGTAGGCACGTGCTATTTTTACGCACATAGGTGAACTTAGTAAGTTCAGAGGGACTGCTCCCTTGCACAGAGATGCAGGCTCAAGGAGTAAGGAGAACAGTAATCACTCGTTCCCTTTCTTGGTCTCTTTTACCAAACAAAGCAGAAATAAGGATGGTGGACAGACACTGGGAAAAGTCCATTTGCTGAAACTGGTAATTAAGAGAGTAAGCATTCGTGGTACCTGCCCTTGTAGCTAACATGACCCATAGAGCACCCAAACACACTCCAGGGCAGCAAGAGTTTTGTCTGTTGAGAAAGTTTTACTGTAGTATTTAATTTGTTAATTAATAGCTTTAAGCAGTATGAGGATGGAGGCAGAGATTATAATTATTTCTTCTTAATAATTGCTGTATATTGAAATGTGTATTTATGTTTTTCTTATTTATTTAATTTATAATTTGAATCTACAAGAGGAGGAGATATTTACAAGAAGCATATTTAATTTTCTTGTATTTCAGGTACCGCTGTGGAGATTTTTTGTATTGTAGTAGATATTTATTTTATTGATTTAAAAATATGTTCTATTATGGAAAAAAAAGTAAATAAACAAGTAGCATGTGGTAACCTATGGGTCTCAGTGACTTAAGAGGTTTTGGAAAGCATGTAGTAGAAAACAAAGGCAGGGTGCCTGGTACTTAACACAAAGAAAGCGAACTTTGTTCCCCATAGGGAGAGCCTGAAAGTGTGTTTGTGAGCGGCTCCAGTACTTTACAGGTGGCAGAATCATTGTTTCTTATCAGATACACAGAGAAAAGCCCTGGCACTGCCTGCAGTCAGATATCAGATACACCTTTACACACCTGACCTCAAATGCATTCTGGACACAACATTAAATGTCACTGCGGCCCTGAGTGGAAAGCAGTGTCACCTCCCTCCCATCAAATAAGAGCACCAAGACAGAGACTCCTCAAAGGTACTTAAGGCTCTGGTAGAGAATAAAACCAAGTGTTCCCTGTTTTCATCTTACCAGTTGACAACAAAGTCGCTCAAGTACCTCAAACACAACACTGTCTTTGAAGACTCCCTGCTAAACCACGGCCCAACCTGAGAAGGGTGGCACAGGGACACAGGAGCCCAGCCTAGGGGAAATGACTTAGGGCTGCAAGTGGAAAAACCTTAAGATACAAGGAAAGAAAACACATGGTGTTGGCATTCTTTACCAAAACGGACCTCAAAGCTCATCTATTAGAGGGTGACTTGTCCCCCTGCCTGCTGCAGCGCTCGTACCTCACGCAGCTCTGGTGAAAAGTTGCCACATTTCTGTTCCTTCCATTACAGACAGCATTATGTTTAAAATGAGCAAGCCAGGGAGTGTCCTCTTGGTGAGTCTCCACACCACAAGACTTGGCATGGATTTTTTCCAGGACCTGGCCTCTGCTAGAAACTCCTCTGCAAATACCTGACCTTTAGCCATGCATTAAAAATATCAGCATGAGTATGCAAGAGGATGTGGATATGCAATACATTTTCCAGATGAAACTGTACAGAAAGCAATGCTGGGTTGACTCCAGCACACTGTCAGAAAAATGTGGAATAGTGATAACAAAAAGAAGTGAACTGTACTATTTTTCCACCAAAGACTCAGAGATTGTCAACTTTGCAGCTGAAAGCACTGCCTCTGGCACTACCAGGCACAAGCCTGTTGTTATAGTTTATAACGTCTGTCAGAAGATGCATTTTTCAGACATGTTTCATGTCAATTTATAATTTGGCATTCCCTGGAACTACAGACTAACTGGGTCACTGACCTGACAGAAACAGACTGCATGATGACAGTCCATTCCACTTATGGTAGTTTATAGTTCATTTCCAAAAAAAAAGGTTTTCTAATTTTTTCTCACAATTTCAAAAACATTTTTGTGACAGAGCTAGTCCCTAAAATATCCATCATTACTTTGCATACCACTTTATTTAAATAAACTGTAGCGAATTTAAGGCTCAGCTACTATATAAAATAATTCCTACCGATGCATGAAAACAAAATCTCAGATATGCTTTGCCTGCTTTCTTCCCCTTTTGCTCTCACCTTACAGATCCTGTAGCAAACAGTGTTGCCAGAAGAGCTGATCATGGACACATGGCTGATTGAGGAAATACCACACACTTTATACAGAAAATATTTAAACTCAGACATTGGCATCTGCAGAACAATTTCACATTTGAGAGTTACCCAGCCAGAAAAGTTGCAATATCAGAACTTACACACACAAAAAAACCTGAAACAAGTCAGATTTCTCAGATGAAACCCCTCTTCAGAAAGCTATATGTGAACTCTATAAACAATGAAGATGTCAAACAGCCACAATTATTTTAAGAGAGGTATTTAAAATCTCAGCATTGACTCCATAGATGATTCATGGGCAAGAAGCTCGACCCTACATGGTATTGAAAACCTTTTTTTATAAATGGCAGAACTATTATTTAAATAAGTGGACATACAGATCACTATTATAAAAACTAAAGAGATTAGAAGGAAGAGAGAGAGTTGAATATTTAATTCAGTTAGACGAAGGCCCAGTAAAATTGAGAAGTTGAGTTCAAAGGGGGATGAAATGGAAACTCTTGTGAATGATCTCCCTCTTCTCAGCCATCAGGTTGGAGTCACTACTAAAAGAGACACCATATTTAACAGCTTTTTATTAATAAGCCCTGAGGAGCAGTTGGGGGCCTCAGACCTGGCCCAAAGGTAGCAGATCAGCACAGACACTTGCTGGCAGTCCCCAGACTCAGCCAGGTGTTCCACCCTGTCAGACCTCCTGTCTTGCAGATTCACCTGCCTAATATTCTGCTTTATTTTAGACAGATATTTTCCTGCTGAGCTACCACATTTTGCATAAAAGCAGTGAAACAGTAAGGGGCAGCACACAATCTATTTGTCTGATGCTTCCTTTTTTGGGGAGGATGGGGTGCACTGGGCCATAAAGCAGAACAGACATGCAAAAGCCCACGCAGCATGCACGGTTCTTTGCCCCTCTCTCTGACAAGGCACTTTTGGGTGAAGTGAGGCCCAGGCAGAGCCATGCTGGAAGCTGACTGTGTGAAACCAGACACTCTGCCTGTGATGTGCCAACAAAAGCAAAGGCGAGGCCCAGGAAGCAACAGCCTCCTCACCAAACCTGTTGCCCAAGTAACAAGGACCACTAAACACATAGGAAAAACTTCGGAAACTACAGGCTACTTTACCTGGGAGGGACCTTAATTGTCATGTGGTTCCAAGCCCCTATGATGGTCAGAGACACCTTTCACTAGACCAGGTTGCTCAAAACCCCACCCATCCTGGCCTTGAACACTTTAAGGGATGGGGCATGCACAGCTTCCCTGGACAGCCTTGTTGCCTCATTACACTCACAGTGAAGAGTTTCTTCCTAATATCTAATGTAAACCTACCCTATTTCAGTTTAAAGTCATTCCCTGTTGCCCTATCACTACATGCCCTTGTAAAAAGTCCTGCTCCAGCTCTCCTGTAGCCCCTTTTAGGTACTGGAAGGCTGCTCTAAGGTCTCGTTAGAGCCTTCTCTTCTCTAGGCTGAACAACCCCAACTCTCTTAGCCTGTCTTCATAGGAGAGGTGTTCCAGCCCTCTGATCATCTCCATGAGCCTCCTCTGAACTTGCTCCAGCACATCCAAATCTTTTTTATGTTGGGGGCCCCAGAGCTGGACACAGTAGTCCAGGTGGGGTTTCACATTACTTATCTATAATGAACCCTTATAAATGGTGTTCATCAACACTCAGACTCTTGCAATGTCTATTCATTCAGTCTCAATGGTAATATTTAAAAATCCAAGCTTAGCTAATCATTTTTAAAAATAATTTACATTACAAATAGAAATAACAAGTTATTTAGCTGACAACATGCTTGAGGTGGGTCATCCCATTAGCTGAAGAGACACAAATATTCTAGGGGAAAAATAAATAAGTCTCCAATCACTTTTTCTCCACGGACAAACCGTTTGACACAGAAATCCCAGCAGCTGACACGCCAGGCTCCTGTGCCTCAGCGCAGCTTGCAGCAAAGACAAAGGTCTATGCAAAGCTGCCGTGGGGCAGGCAAGGCTGGGAATGGAGGATGCTACCAGCCAGCCTGGGGGTGGGTACAGGGGCCTTTATTTCGTGACTGTTGCACCCACCGCAGCTGACACCTGATCAATGCACACTAAGGTGGTTGCGTGGATGTCTTGGGGCCAGGCTCAAGGTTCTTACCAGACACAGGGACTCCATGTAGAAAGCAGATACTCAGTTACTCTGCCATGCCCTTTCTTCCCTGACCTTCACTACCTAAAACAATGAGACGATGTGACAGGGGAGTCACTCCACATGTGCAAAACAGCTACGGTCTGGTTGCCACTTCTCCAGCACCTGTTTTGCCCATGACAATCCTCTTGAGGGTAAGGAGCGGGAAACAGCCGTAGTTCTCCCACTGTACCCACAACAGAAGGAAAACTCCAAAGTTATCTCCTTCACATCTAGCTGTGTCATCAGCTGGAGGGCTCTTAGTTTAAGCAGATTATTTCAGAGAGAAAGTAACATGTGCACAAACCCTGCAACAGCCCTCTGTGACAGAGGACACAATAGCTGCCTTATCGATGGGTGCAGGCAGCACCTTGGAGAAACCCTTCTCATGATCAAGGAGATCTCGTCTCACACTTGCTACGTGGAGGGTACTTGTTGGGCAAACCCACCCACTGACACACACATTTTTCCCTGTGGCTCAACACCTGCTCCCAAACAACAGTGTAGACAGGCCAGCGATGTCCTTCTGGGGCACCAAGCCAGGGGGCACCTGGCTTCACCCTCTCCCAGCCAGCAACCCTATCACCAAGCCACTATTACCTGCTGCAAAAGAAACTGCTTTATTTCCTTTTATTTACCATGAAAAAATAGTACAAAGTCCCTCTAATCAGGGCAAATACACACAGCTATTATCAAAGTTTCTGCACCTTGATAACCAGTGCCAACACAGAGACCCAGCAGATGTCACACACTGGAAAACGAAAGGACTTCCCTCAAATGTTAAAAATAGTGTTATGCAAAACTATTCTGTTGTTGTTTCATAAATATCTTGGCAGGATAGCTGGACATGTGTCACCTTAGGCTACACCTTTTGAGGTGTCTGAAGGTCATCTTTCCCCAAGACTTATGGTCTGCCTGCTTTGCAGCTGTCGTATTACTAAAGTAAATCAATGTAATAGCTTTACTCATGTTCAGTAAAGAGCTAGAAAGACTTCTTTGTTCTGGGCCATAAGCCTTACGCTACAATGTGATGACTTCTATCCTGACATCACACACATTGTGAAACAAAAAATTGCAACAAACACTGCCTGAAAATATTCTGTCCACAGTCATTAGGCATGAAAACTCACATCTCCCAAACGATCTCTCGGATTTTAAACTAAAAATAAAATTAATTTTAAAAAATAAAAATACAGCCTAAGGGAAAAAAGTTACCAGGATATAATGCCAAGAGCTTTGGTCCAGGCATCACCTGAACTTTAGGGGTCTATCATGTAGATTTGGCTTTAAACCTCATGACAGCTAACGTCAGCACTCAGTAGACAAACAGAGGTGCTGGCACTTGAGGGTGTCGCTGGTCCTGCTCACTTAGCTCTACAGATTTTAACTGAATTACCATTAACTTTTTTTCCCATCTTGCCATACTCAGACCTTGCCAGCTCCTAGTGAATTTTTTCAGCATTTTTAGTTATTTGCATTTTTGACTGTTTAAGCGGTCTAAGGTGGCTCCAAGCACCTTCATGGACCATGCCTTTGCTATGAATGAAAGCAGTCTCTAGCAACAGTTTGAAGGAGGTAGAAGAATGAAGTAGACACGCACTGCTGCCGACAGCCAGATCCGCTGCTGACTTTTCCACCTGAAGAGCTGAGTTACTATGAGACAGGGAGGTGGGCTGGAATTGGGGTACTCACATTGCCCTTGTCACAGAGCCTGGCACCAAACTGTGGGGAGATGAACAGGGTAAGAATCTGCAGGTCCTTCTCCCCTGAAATTGCTCTTGCAAATACTAATTCTCTTCAGGGCATCATTTGTCTTCTTACCTGCTCATTTAAAGCTGGAAATGAGAGAAACACATGCTTACTCCCACCTTCTCCAAGGGAGAGGAACGCAATGCTAACACACGCAGAGCCGGGTGTGTTATAAACATAAACCCCTGACAACTTCTAGGCAAACCTTTACCAGCAGGAAACACTAGATGTAAAACACTGGGCAGTGTCTGTCATAAGCTGAACTGGGGCTGTGGACCTAAAAGCCCTTCTGAAATATGACTTCCAGAGGTGGATTCAAACTCCGCAGCTATTTACAGACACATTGCGGAGGGCCGTATGCACAAGCTGGGAGCACCTCAGGTACAGAGAATTCCCCCTGCCATGTGTTTACACCCACATTTGCTACTGAGTCATTGCTGAGGGAGGGAGTCACTTGTTACCAAGCTCCTCAGGAGCTCTGCAGGGAGGGAGGCATCTGCTGCCAGTCAGCCCCAGCTCTCCTCTCTGAGGCCAGGACTGATGGAGCCCCTGCGCCTGCTTGGTCCTTTGCTGCCTCCATTGCACCCTGAAGGGGCGACCTCAGGTGACCCAGGCCACATTTGCCATTTTCCCCCAGCCAGACAGACAAAAGAAATGGAAGATGTAATATGTTTTGCGCATTTGCCCAATGCAATTAGCAACAGGCTCTTAGCCGAGGGACTGCATTGTCACACTCAGCTGGAGCCAGCTAAGCTGATTTGTCCGGGCTTGCAAAACTCCCCTTTTACAGGCCAGTGACTATGGTCAAAGGACAAACCGACAGGGTCCCATCTTGGCCCCAGCTGCCAAAAGATCCACCCCCTCCACCTGGCCCTACAAGGAGATGGGAAGTTTTGAAGACTGATAGGATTCTTTCTCACTGCTGGACAGCCAGGTCCATATGCTGTAGGAGCTTCCAGGCTCCCTCATTCTCCTGTTGTGGGCTGGAAGTCTCCTGCCCTAGCCTGGCTTGTCAAGTGGCTGAAACATCCATGCCAGCACTGCAAGCCAGTATTTGCAAAATACAGGATATATAAACATGAGCGTAACCATCGCCTTACTGTCAGCCCAAGGAAAAATGCTTGTTCTCTGGTAAGCACAGAGTGCTCACCACAAGGCACGAAAGGAGCATCAGCTCAGCAAACACAGGATGCTCCATACCTGGTCACTGCAAGTTTGCTAAAGGAGGTGTTGTATTAACAATACCCACACTAAAAAACAAAAACAAAAAAAAAAAAAAAAAAGGAGGGGGCAGGGGGAAGAAAAGAAAAAGCTCTCTTCCCGCCAAAAATTATGCGGCAGCAGGTCCACAGAGTGTCTGCCAGATGACCCGCTTGTCACACTCATAATTGCTTCCCATCTGGTGTCTGGAGCACACAAAGCCTGGCCGTTTGCCAGCGCAGGACGACGCACAAACTGGCCTACTTCTGGTGACACGGGCTCTCCAGACACCGCTGATCCCCTGTTTCCGTATGGCTGAGGAGAAGGTGGCATTCATTTGTAAATTGCCGGCGGCTGGTTTACCCGGCTATTCGACCCCGCTCAGCCCAGCTAACGCGCTTCCCCTTTGCTGCGCGGCGCAGCCCCGGCCCCGGCTCCGCGGCGAGCCCTCTCCGGCACCCAGTTGCCACAAACACACACACCTGCCGGCGTGAGAAGTAGGCGAACAGGGACGGTGTCGGCCCACACGCCGCTCAGCTTCAGGATGAGGGCATCAAGCCAACTCATCCCTACATGTATGTGGAAACACACGCTCAGCTGCTCTGATTTACAAAGCTGATTGCTCTTCCAAACTCTCCTTCCACCTAATGTGTCCGCATAGCTCATGTCGTTCACGGTTCCTACAACGACTTCTGAGATAACACATATCACTGCTTATGACCACAGTCTTTCAATGAGCAGTTTTCTGAGGTGTTTATTTTTTTTAATCTGCTTTATGGGTTTGTTCTATTGGTTAGTTTTAATTTTTTTTTTAATGCCTACTGTTGTAAGAAGTTGATACTCTCAGAAACCTTAACCTATGGGATGGACCACTTCAAAGCAGAGTGCACAACACACTCTAAAGAGTGCTCTAAAGCTCTGTTGGTTGTGCAACAGCCAAGCATCACTTTTACAAGGAATAACTGACCAAGTAACTGGCCAATGGTCGGCAAGGAAGTAAGTTCTGGCTAAGCAGAATTCTTCCTCCCCAAAAGAGAAAAACACCCTTTTCCATCAGACTATAACACAGGACAATTACAGATACACATCACTGCCAGCCAAGACACAGCCCTTTCCCATCTTGCTTGTGCTAAGGCCTCTAACATCCATCTTCTCTGTATCAAAGGGTGTGATGGCACAGGAAATCAGAAGTCAGGTAAATAATCCAGGAGACTCTAAAAATAAACCCAAATTAGAACTTAAAAATTCTGTAAAAGGTAATAGCAGGTAGACAGAACTGCCACTGCAACAGCAACTGCATCACTGGATAACAAAGTCCAACAACAGGCACTGTCAGAGGACTCCTTTCAGTTCTGTTGTAATGGCCAGTCTTCAAGAACGAAGATCCGGGGAAGGTCTTTACACCTTCCAGCCTGCACCTCACAAAAAAAATACACACAGCAATGGAGCAGAAGAGAAAATGAAATTAAAAAAGAAAACCACACCACCAACAAAAGCTACTACTGAAGAATGCCATATTGCACATCTCTTACTCCAGATGCAAACAGAAGCTTCACTACTGAGGTTTCTTCATAAGCATTAAGGTGATACAGGGGGTATGACCATTTAGATTTTTTCTTCATACAGAAATGTAACATTGTGTATAAGCGTCCAAGGCTTACCTGTTCCTCAACACATCACGCTAGCAGAACTACAAGGATCCCGTTGTTCCCTTCAGCTGCAGGGCAAGAATCCAACCCTCTCAAGGGTTAAGCTGCCTGTCTCCAGGGAAGCCACACAGACCAGCATGCTGCAGCTTCAAGAGGGACCAATCTTTTGGCTCAGCTGGCACAGAAACAGTAATCCACAGCTTCCTCGTGAAAGTAAGCATTTAAGCCTATAAAGATTCAGCTTATCCAACGTCAAGGAAACTCATGAAAAAAAAAATTGGATGAGGTCTAGGGTTAGAATACATCACTGTACTTTCTGGCTAGGTAGTGAACCTTTATCTGAATATTTGTCATGAAAACAAATGCATAAAATCAATGTTACAAAGTTTTTGTTGATTGCATTGTGTGTAACCTTGGTCACAGGTGTGGTGCAACTGTGGTCCATTAATATTCAGTGGTAAAACCCTGATTTCACAAAGCTTGATTCACTCACAGAATTGCATCAGTTTTAGTTTTGTGCAAATCTAGTAGTTATTCTCATGTAAAATCAGAATAACAGCAGTAAGAACTGGGCTTATTATCGCCAATCAATTCCTTTAAGATAATTTCTTCCAAGTAAAAGCCAGGTCCATGGGTAAAGCTTCCGAGTTTTCATAAAATGAAATTTAGGGTTGTGGTTACTACCAAATTTGCCTTACTGGCTGTCCATCCACTCTTTGTTTCATTGAGCAAAGTCAACACAGAGAAATGAACTAGTCACATCATTACACTTCACTTTCCTTTACCTACACTTCACCCTGATTTCAGACATCAGCAGCCAGACACAGAAACAAATGCTCTAGTCAGTTCACTTCACTCGTCCCAAGCGATGGAAAACTTTACACATGCAAACATGAGCAGGTCTGCAGGTTATTCACACTGTGGTCTGGCTGTGACAGCCAAATCCCCGGCAAAGCCCCCATAACAGTCAGAGTTTGCTTATACAGCTTAAAGCTAGATGACACAAATTACCACAAATTTCTGAAGAACTGACTTGTGTTAGTCTCTCCTGTCCTTTTCCTTCAACAGATTAACTTAATTATTTGTCATTTATATTTTGTCACAAAACTGGGAAAAGTATTAGAAGTTTTGTATTGAATGCCAGTGTTTCTCTCAAAATAAGAGTTTAAGCCTAACATTGACTCAGATTAATACATGTTTGTGAGAACCAGTAAGGAAGGGAGAAAATAAAATCACACTGCACAGCTTACACTTGCATTTACTTCTCAAGACTCAGGCACACACCCCAAAATACTTCTACCCTACAAATGAAAGGAATCTAAAAAAAGCTTTACACTATGAACATTCATCTCAAATTGTCTCCCGTACATTAGTATTTGTGTTAAAGCTTTGAGAGACAAATATAAACAGATAACCAAATACAAGTAGGCTTACATGCAGGTTGGATTGAAGCAGGTATTATCAGGGGACTTCATCCTGCTTTGTAAACCACTGATTCCCATGACTGCTGTCTCTGCCCAGTCCAGAAAAGGCAGGTCTCTTGCAGTTTCACAGGCACACATACAAACGTGTTTTCAAATAAAAGACACTTACAGTAACGTGGTACATAGATGCTTTATTTCTGACATTAACGTGGTCTGTATTGTGAGATTCTCTTATATAAAAGTAAAGTTTGTAGTACAACAAAAACTAAGATAAACAAGGCGTTTGTTGCACATTATGTCAAACCATAGAACAAAAATATGGAGTAATATGTATTTAGGTTTCATGCAAGTTTGGCTGCTGCATGTACAATTTACCTATTAAGTGAAAGAAATGCAAATGCACACAACATTCAAAAAGTAATAAGATGCCTGACATATGAAAGATTAAAACCTTCCTGCTAAAGTAACAAAGTAGGAGTTAACTAAACGATCCAACCAATACCAACAGAAATTATTACTATTTACCATAAATCTACACTTAAACTTGGTATAGGTAGTTTTGGTGATGCCACTTCTACTGAAATATACCATCCAGATTCTAGATATTAATTCTCTCTTAAAGTCTGATTGCATTTTTTGTGAATTAAATGATGTCTCCAGGATTAAATGTTGCTGTTAAATCCATTCTGGTTATGCACACCTAAAATCTAGTACTGCCAAGAATTCCAATTGACTCCTCTAAATTGTCATAGGTGAGGAGTAATCCTGGCATGATGGGCATTTTCTGATCCCTTGCTTACACAGGATTCCCACCCCCCTTGAAATTTTGATGTGAATTAAAAACTGCTAAAAATGTTTGTGCCTACTACTATCAGAGCCAATATCAAAAACTTCTTAAAAACAAGGATTATATACGCTTTGAGATGTTTAAAAAAAGTTTAAGAACCCATTACCTTCCTTGTGCCACTCATCACATGTTAAAATTCTCCATAAATAAATTCTTCTCTACCATCTTTGATATTACAGTGTTAGGAACAGTTTCCACACCCTGCATAGTACTGGTTGATCTCATAAAGTTAACTAGAGAACCTGACATCATGTAATTTTACATACAGTGCATATGATGCTCGCTCTTTCCATCTCTCATAGCAGCAAGCCGATTCTGCCACTATCTGTAGCAGCACACCCGGGAGTGGAGAGGAAGAGTGTCTGAATTATAAATAACTAAAACTACAGTGTACAACTCTATTTACCTGTCAGTATTTGTTGAGAGCACACCATTATAACTTGCTCAAAATTAACTACGTAAAAATCTCTACAACAAAAGCAAACCAAAACATTTCTTCAAAACCAAAAATAAAGACATAAAATAAGTGCAAATACCTAAAATAGGCAACTAAAGCAAGTGTTGTGACCTGTATACCTTTAAATAAGGACAAAGACTTTTTATAAATAAAAGAATGTTCTCTTTGCTCTTCAAACATTTAGTCAGTATATAATGGTCAAAGTTGAGTGCAGATACAATTGTTTGAGATCCAAGGTGCCAAGTTTCTTAAAAAAAAAAAAAGAATAAAATATATATATTGAAAATGCATTAGTTTTTAGTTCCTATGCAGGACAAAGTACTCCCAGGTCTCATGTAAGACCCCACCATTTCTTTCTAAATATATTTAAACAAGGAACAGGAACAGTTGCTGTATAATACAGGTATACTTTGTCATTATGTTGTAGACCAACATGATTTTAGGGCTATAGTGCAATCCTTATATAGATGTAACACATACAGTATAGATTTTTACACTTCACTGTAATTCTTCTGCTATTCCATATATTTTAAACTTGTCCTTTTTTCATTTTAGCTGTTTTAACAGGAAACAACATTGGCCTCTAGACAACCTGCATACATATAAATATCTACATTTAAGCTTTGAAATGGAAATAAATTATAAAAACAGAATCCTCTCCAATTTACAAAATTTTCCTTGTTCCTACATACTGTACAATACATTCAACAATCATCTCATTTTGAGATTTATGAAGAAAATACTGATGCTTTACACTAAACTTAATTCACCCCCTCTGCCTACTTCTAGTACCATTTGCAAATAAATATATTTAACACTGTAGTTAATTCCATTGTTTTGCAGCATACCAAAAAAATTAGTAGTGCAACTTTCTATCCTTCCTTTGTACTTCTTTCTGTTGTGTTTCTTTATATACTAGAAAAATGCTACATAAGCAAAAGCATATTCGGTCTTGTATCTTGCTCATTTGAAAACCAGTAACAACCTATAAACCTACTCTATATTGAAAATGCTCTAACAGATAAAAAATGCAATGCAAGTCAAAAGAATAAATATGAAAAATAGACCTAAAAACTGTATGTTGGCAATACTGAAATGCATTTTCCCCTTCTTTATATTATTGTAGGGCATTACTCTTCTAATGTTTAAGAAATCCATTGGAGAACTGTTTGCGGTATCCCTTCATAAAGAATGCAAGAGCTTCATGTCTGTTCTTTGTCAGTCAAAAGAAGAAAGGAAGCTTTAAGGTAGCTTTAAGGTTTCCCTTGGCAGACCTTCACAAAGACAAGACTTAATTCACAAGTATCGTACGGGAATCGCATTCAACATTGTTTCAGTTTCAATGGAAAGAGATGGTTGTCAGTTGCAGTGACCATCACAGTATCAGAGACCTTGAATTGTTGTTGGTAGCCGTGTATGTGCTCAGATATCTCCTTGCTTGTTCAGTCATGATAAGCTGGTCTTCTGTTTTTCCATAAACAACTGCTTCCCAGTCACGATTTGGCTGCATAAAATAAAATTCTGTTAAAAAGATTTTTTTAACAAACTAAAATTCTTGAGCAATTCTCATACAATCTCTCAGAGTATTAATAAATTATCAAAGTCTATCAATAATATATATTACTGAGAAGGATCCAATTCTACAGTACAATACCTAAAAACTGCGACAAAGCTCCCTGTCTACCCCTTAATCCAGCTCCCCAGCAGTGCATCTGTGTTATGCTTCAAGTTTTAACACACAAAGCGAAAAACGCTCTTAAAATACTAACTAGTGCAACAATACATAAAAGGAAGCTAATTAAGTTATCTTCTCTTTGAATATCTCCCCCTTTAAATGTGCTAAGTTCAACAGGCAGAAAAACACATTATTGACAACTGTTTGGAGACACCAAGGAAAGCAAAATGGTTTGGCAGCTGAAAAAGAATACTGCGCACAACTTTACGGAACCAAGTGGCAGCTGTTTAGGGGAGAATACATTAGAAATGGTAAAGGAGTTGGGAATAAAAATGATGAATGGAAGAATAATTGAGCCACTAATCCTGCTTCTTCCATGAAGCAAAGCTTCCACCTTTGCATGATTTACTGAATCTCAAGCTGATTTGTAGCAGCTCTAACTTGGACCTGACACAAGCAGATTGTAGCACGATGAAGAACGCAAGATCTCTGCCTCCCACGTAGAGCTAGAAACTGATCCAAAGGATCAGTTCTCCATATATATTCATGGAGAAACTGAGCTGTTTGAGTTTCTCTATAAATTTAGCAGAACTTGATTCATGGAAGGTACTTGGGGCTAGAGAGGCCACAAAACTGAGTGGGAATTTATCTGGGGAAAGAGAAAAAAGAAAAAGATGCTTCAATGCAAACATTTGTGAGTACAGTATGACTAAGCTCCCCTTTTAAGTATTCTAAAGAGCATACTTCTGGGCCAGAGAGATGTATTTACCTTTGTTGCAATTCATAGTAGTTAATCCTTTTATTTATTTATTTATTTATTTTAATATAACCATTAAATGAACTTTGTTCTTCCTTCTCATAAGATCAGAAAGTAATACTGTTGTCTCTATACTTAAAAACATCATTGGTAAAGCAATTAAGCAGAACAGGGAAGATCAGGCTCCAGGTGCTCTGGCTTTTTGGGGGTTTTTTTTTTCATTAATACAGAGCTGTAGATATTCTGAGGAGACACAAAAACTTTATACATTAACTCCCTATGGGAAAAACTGGAACTGGTACAAAGTCAGGTCAAAGAATCTTTTCCTAAAGCTGGTGGTCAAGACACACAGAGGGAAAACCAGGTTCAATGGTTTTACCAGTATGGAAAACATACAGAGGTAAAAGAACAGGCATGTTACAAGATCATTTACCTAACAGAACCTTGCAGATGAACTCTGCTTCATGAAACCCACTGGGCTTATTATGAAGTAAGCATCAATCAAATTTGAGAAGCTGAAGTGCTACAGAGGTTTAGTTTGCACCAGGTCAAGTTTTTTTAACTCCTAGTCTTGGGCACCCAAATCTGTTTTATAGGTTTCCCCTATCCTGCTTTTTCCCCCACATTTAAATCTTAGAGGCCACTCAGTGAAACATCAGGACTGTACTTAGAGAACTTAGCTATGAACTTTGCGGACAAATAATCAACTTACAAGAAATAAGGATCATGGAAACGCTGACCGAAACTGGATCACTTATTTGAACAATTTTAGACATTAGAGCAAGACAGAAACAAAACAACAAGAAAAATTTCTTTCTTAACCTGCTAACAGAGCTAACAGAATTCTTTGCATCCAGACCTGAAGAGCTTTCTCCATTTTGACATTTTTTGAAGCACATGCATTCAGTTTCTTCTTAATTACTGCATTTGCTTTGTCTGCTGGATTTGTATCCTGTTTTTCTGATGTCAGGTTACATCTGTTGTCCTGTATTTCCAACAATGGTGTCATTAATAAAGATGTGGTATATGCATTTTTTGACTATTGACAAAAAAGAGGGTAGGGAACAGGAATAATAATTAGTATTTAATACAGAAAGACTTTAACTACTGTGTTCAGAGAAGCCAAAATATAAATAAAGCAAATACTATCAGAAAGACCCTAGGAAAGAATCTGAAAAGAAAAAGTGATGAACAGTATATGAAGAACTAGCACAGTCTACAGTGGGGTCAATAGTCAATACTAAGCATAGTACAACAAGCAGCTTGATTTAGCACGATTTAGGTATTACTGAGTAGACGGTTTCTTTACTCTAAAGCCACACTACAACTGATAACATTTTGTTAAGAACAAGAACTTGATAAAGTGGTAACTACAGAACAGTTTTAAAGAAAAAAAGCTTGTAATTCACAAGCATAGCCCTTGTGAAAGTCAGGAGAAGGAGACTGGAGTGGAAAAAATAAGATCACATCAGTTTCAGGGGGAGGAACTGCTTTAAGAACTGAAACAAGCACTGAATGGATCATTCCAGAAGAGTTTTATATGCTGACAATGTCTATGGAAATGAAAAGAAATTAATCCAGCTTCAGTATACCAAAGCAGAAGAAAAGCATATGGCAATTTTAGAGAGCAAAATTAGATGAAGTAACAGTGGCATAAGTACTTGTTTGTTTACAAAAACACTCCATTAAACCACCTTTAAGTATTTATTCTAACTTAGACCTTACTCCTAAGTTATCATCACATGGATACTCAATTTCTACTTAAGGATTGGTACCTTTTTAATTTTTAAATCAGATACTACCACTATCTCTCTCGCTAACAGTGACTGTTTCTGTCGCACAGCCTGCTTCATGAAAATGGAGTAAAAGGAATTTTTCCCCCGTCCTCTGTCTTTAATAGACCACAACATGATAGTGTATCTCGGTTTTCGCTTAATAACCTGGACACTGGTGGTGCACAATACACCATTGTCACAACAAGACATAACAAAGAAAACACCAGGCAACTTGTTTGCAGTTGGAAGGGCTGCAGCACTGCTGTTCCTTGTAAGAGGGATGTTCTTGGGGAAGGGGGGAATTCCCACTAGGTGGCAGAGCACCCAACACCCAGGAGGCAGATACCTAGGCTTGGCACAATCTATAAAGGCATTTAAGAAGGGAATTCAGGAAACCAGGTACAATAATCAAAAAGGAGTATGACTCAAGCACCTTAAGCATTCTTTTTAAGGACTTCGGCTCCTATCTCTTGAATATAGCCTTGTACCTCATCAAGAATCACAGACATTTACTCTTTCAGAATTAAGCGCGTACATACATTAATATAAGAAGTAGATTAGAACGAACTTTTCCTACAAACTACAAGACTGAAGATTAATCTGTTCAATCATTCAACTGAAAAAACATTGAGCTACTTTTTAAAGGAAAAAAAGGACCATCATTCCCATATCTGATTTCTTCATGTCTTGGTTGCTGAGGCAGAAGTATTCAAATTCCTTCAGGCAGAGGTAGCACACAAACCTCATCTTTTACATGCTTGGTATTTCTCAAAATATTGCACTATATGAAGGAGGAAAAAAATGCTGCCTAATATCCAATTAGGTATCTTCAGAACACATCTGCCAGACTGTCAAGTATGCAAAGCACAGGAGCAAATGTCATCTCCCAGGTATATTACAGAGCTTCCACATGGTGTGTATGCTAAAATTTAAGTAATTAGCATGGGATCAGCTTTGGTACAGTACCAAACCTGCAAAGCATTCACATTACTTTACCAGTCCTACTCTGAAGTCCTGGAAGAAAGAATTCACATGTGAATTCAAGCCCAATGTTCAAGTATTTCTTAACTACTTAAAATAGTATTTCAAACTGAATGTGATTTTCACTTTCTAGATATATGAATCTAGCCTTAATCCAGAAACTGTATTTTAGTTCACAGAACGAAAGATACACAGTTCCACATTAATACTGCTGCCAGTGCTGATCTTCAGTAGTTGAATACTTACCTGTACATCTAAACTATTATCTTCTGTGAACCGCTGGGCACCAACCTCTTCTTTTTCCTGTGAATCTAGGACCAGTGATTTTCTGACTTTTTTAGAAGTGTTGTGCTGAAATAAACATTTTGCAGAAGAAAATTGTAAAATATTATTTAAAAGCAGTTATTTTCTATTTGAAATTATTATTGTCATGTTACCTCCTGCTTGCAGTTTTTATACAGAGTGTCATCTTCCTCCTTGGGAAATATATCTGTTCCAGTTTCCTCTTTCAAAACTTCCCTAATGTCTTCCTCCGAGAAGGCAAGTGGTTGTGACTAAATGTTAATTAACATTGAAAAAGAAAATACAGGAAGTCTATTAGTTGTTAATTCTTACCACATCCCACATTCAGCTAATGTAAGCTAGAAAAGACATCTTGCAAAATACAGCAGCAGATAAAAGGATTTAAGCTACTGTAGTTAAAACCTACAGGGCTACATTGCATAGCTATGGAGATTTTTTAAAGTTAATTTTACTCCACATTATTTATAGCCAGATAAAACATATACATGCCTAAAAAAATGCAAGGTAGCATTGAAAGAGATAAACTACTTGTTTGCATTTATTAGTAATGGTTATCCACTGACAGAAAGGGTAAAAATACTTAATATGTACTAACACCTATATACACATACATGCATACAAACATACTAAAAAACCGTACCAGATATGTATGACTTTTTAGGAAAGGAATTTATATCAATTTTAACACAGACCTTTGTATAAGACATTGATAGTTCTAAGTACAGTTCAGAATTTCACAGAAGCCATACAGATGGCTCCTTTGTGTACCAACAGGAGAAGAATTCCCTTAAGCCCTCAAAATTTGATTTTGAACAGGAGGTTAATAGTGGACAGAAACAGGAATGCCAAACCACTCCATTTGCATAGCGAGGGACTGTGAATCTATAGGGTAACACAGATGGTGCCAAGCCCTGTGGCAAAGTCTGAGATGCCTTCTGTGTTTGCAGAAAAGAAGTAGTCAATATATATTGGCTGGAACTTTTTCAGAACTTGAAAAGCATATGTCTACTGAATTCCAAAAGTTATTATGCATCAACATACCTTAGCTAGGTTAAGAAGAGAACAAAAATGGAATTCATTTGGAACAAACAAACAAGTGAAAAAGTAACATTATCCATAGTCAACAACTACCAAAAAAATCTCCTATGATAGCCAGAAGAATCAGAGAGTCATGAAGTGCTATACTAAGATTTAGAATGAAAAAATTACAGAAGTCATTCAAGTTTAAGAGACTGTGGTGAACATCTAGTTTCAGTCCTAGCACTGTAGAAGAACGAAAGCCAGAAAACAACTAAGGTCTAACATAATCCAGAGGATTCAAAGATAATGCAGGTTTTCAAGTCAAATGTGAGTTGTTTAAAATAACAAGGTCAGTCATACTCATCTTCAGCAGCCTTGCTCTTACTAGATTACCCAGTTGGAGGACCCACACCCATTCACTCTCTCACTTACAATTTTTCTTTGACAAAACAGAATGCTAAAGTATTCAAATTAAAATCTCAGACAATTATGTAACCACCTGTACGGTGATACCTAAGGTTACACAAAAGGAGAAAAAAACCCTCCTGATGTTTCCTGGAAGACCCCAGCATCTGAGAAGACATTTCCAGAAACTGGTAAGAGAGACGAGCTATATGAAGATAACATTGACCGTTTTTTGCAAACATCCTGCCAGAGGCAACACAGGAAAACAACCTTTGGGCCTATGTCATTTGTTTATCACCCCAAAATTAGTGTACTGACTCAAACTGCCTAAGAAAAAGGGTATAAAAAGAGATTGGACATAAGCAAAACCAGGGGAGAAGTTCCATCAACACTGTAAGAGATGGCTGATGAGCTAGTCTTTCTCCTTCCGCTTCTGGGGATGCCTGGAAAGTGAGACTAATGCTAATTACTTGCTTCTAAATAACTAGAGCTTTCTTTTGCTTCACACTATTCTTAGTAAGTTGCTTTGCTTTAGAGTGTGTGCTTATGCCTTGCTTTATTATTATTACTACATGGTTTAAATGTGTTTTTGCAGTTAGACCCTACTCCAGACAACACAAACACTACAAATTGACACAAATTTATATTAATAAACGTGCTATTTTGTGAACTATTAGCATGAGTCTGATTTTAGGTGCTGACAATTTTGTCGATGGCAAAATAACTCATAGGAGAAACTGACTGAGGGGTTTCCCTGTTGCTGTTAAGTGTGGTCCCTATTGATCCCCCGATTGATACCTATAAAAGGTATCAACTGTCCTGTCCATCTCAGTGAATCTGTCAGGTGAAGGATCTCACCTAATGAGACGCTAACAGACCATATTAGACATGAAAAGGCTTTGATCTCCTGGGAGGACACTGATAGACAAACAGTAAATTAATACAGGTTGGACAGAAAATTCTTTTTTTCTGCCCCTTTTAACATGACACCATCTTATAAAAGGTACAGTGTTAGCGAGGCTAGACTTAAAAACTTAAAACAACTCACAAATATGAAATCAATGCATTTAAGATTACTGTGGATGTAGTTATGGATTATATGTACCAAATTACCATTCAAGAAGAAAATGCCTCCATACCGCACTGAAGGATATGAGCCTAACAACCAAATCAGAAGCATTTTTGTTGACGCTCTAGGATAATAAGGCAAGTAACTGAAAAAAACAGTAGTTAGAAAATGCTTTTTAAGATCACACTGAGACTTACAGTACCTCAAAACCAAGAGGGCATTTAGACTTCAACAAAGAAGAAAAGAAATAGTATCATCACATACCATAAGTCTGAGAGGACCATACTTTTTTTCCTGAGCAGCCAAAGCATTTTTAAAAGGAGTTGGTGTCCTTGGTGTTGAACCCAAAAGAGATCTTCTCATTGTGGGAGTTCTAAAACTATTCAAGCATAGAAAAGTGTTCATACACACAATTTAATATTTTAATTTATCATTAGTAATGTAATAAAATTAATCTAAGAAACATTTTAAAATACCTTAATTTGCACAACAGATATCACTACCATGCATCTCAAAGTATTAAGATCAGCATAGTATTACCCCAAGTGTATTAAACTTTAATTGGATTTTGACAATATTTGCTTTTATCTGAACAACACCACCAGATGTTTAATGTAATAATCCTACCCCACATTTTCCTTTTGATCTTGTGGTGTCATTTCCTTGTGTAGAGGAGTCGTAATAAGAACTTTCTGCCCACAGATTGGAGTTGATGTAAATGCAGGATTTTCAAAGTTAAATTGTTCATTTCCAGAGCATGTGTTGAAAAACTAAGCAAAAGAGAGAAAAAAAAACTAACCAACCATATAGGACACAGCTTCATCATTGTACTGAACAGTAAAAAAACCCAAAATTACACACATATATCTGAAAGGCTTTTACTGACAAACCCAAGTACACTGTTCTTGACTTACACTAGAAGACATTTCACAGAATCACAGAATCAACCAGGTCGGAAAAGACCTCCAAGATCATCAAGTCCAACCTTTGATCCAACATCACCACAGTTACCAGACCATGGCACTAAGTGCCACATCCAGTCTTATCTTAAAAACCTCCAGGGACAGTGAATCCACCACCTCCCTGGGCAGCCCATTCCAATGTCTAATTACTCTCTCTGTAAAAAAATTTTTCCTAATATTCTATCTAAACCACCCCTGGCAGAGCTTAACATCATGCTCTCTTGTTCTGCTGCTGGCTGCCTGGGAGAAGAGACACTTATGCCGAAACTTTGATTTTCTCCTTAAAATCCCTACTGCTTAATTAGGTCACAGAGACAAAAGGTCTCTATCAACAACTATTTGCATGAGAAAGTGTGAGTTCAGACACAAGTTGGTTGCTGCTGCTGCCACTGTCGCCCTCTCTCATCACTCCTCAAAACAGAGGAAATAGGTTTATTTAACGATTTATGGTTTATTTTTAATATATTTACCCTTGTGCAGATGTTTTAGGAAGTTTTTTGACATATCTGTTTAGGCTACAATGTATGACTAGGGAAGAAACTCCTTAAAATTCATAACTCGCTCACTGCAGTCCTCATGTTCAGCCACATTTGGAAATAAACTCACCTGTGATGGAGAAAAGGGTAGTGTTTTCACTGGCGTACGCTTTAGTGCAACATTGACAGCATCATTACACAAGCCGTCGTTCAGATCACTGACTGGTGACTGCCCAACACGCAATCTCTTTTTCTTTCTTAGGATAGCAGGTGGGTTGCTGAACTTAGTTAAGTTTGAGGTTGTTGAAAAAACTGTTTCTTCATCTCCACTGATGCTACTACTGTGGTTTTTGCCATCAAGCATAACGCCAACATTATACTGGCACTCAGGAGCTCCTTCATTGTGTTGAAGCCGCATGAGTTTTACTGGAGCTGACTTGACAGGAGATACAACAGCCTCTGAAAGCTCAAAACAGGTGACATCACTCCACGCTACTGGATCCTGTGAGGCAAGATGCAAAACACTCAAAATTCTGGCACGCTCCTTCAAGGTTATTTCACTATGTGCAAACCAATCTATCAGCTCTCTACCTCCAGAAGCCATATACTGAATTGTTCTCCCTGTAACTTTCATACAATCCTAAAAGACTGAATATTTTAAAAAATAATTATGTTTAAACAGGCAATAAAACATTCGATAAAACTACAGACAAGTATAAAATAACGTAATTTTAAGAGTATTTTACACATACTCTTACATATACACTCTGTAAGTTGATATTCCTAAATAAACACTTATTTTTAAGAAGAAATACAAACTCACAATTTCCATAAGATCTAGTGTCTCTGCAAATTCTGGAATGGTTTGTAGAGGTGTTAACATTCTATTTGCTTCAACACCCAAATACTTAGGTGGTGAATTCTGCTGAACAGGTGTGATGCGAGTCTCATCCATGCTGTAGAAATCACTTGTTTGTTCCTCAAGGCTATTTAGTGTATTAGGCATACAATCCTCCATGACAAAACTTCCAGACCAACAAGGTAAGCTTCCAGCTTGCTAAAAAGTTATGAGGAAATGCATTAATCTTCTTCAACTTAAAGGCTGAAAAGAGTAAATTATGTGACTGCAGGGCAGAAAATGTGTGGGAAGACTACGTATACTAATTTTTGCATTTTCAAATACTAATTATGTGTTTCAATTAATGCAGTTAGTCTTCTCCTTACATTAACAAACACAACATTTTCAAATTGTGTAAGATTTTATCTTACCTCTCGTTCATATCTCATACATGCTTATTAACTTAGATAATTATGGGTTGCATTAGAAGCCATCTCTGATCCAAGTTGCCTATGTACCTGAACACCAGTATATTATGAAGTAATCTTACTACAGAACACAGGTACATATCAAGATGTTTCTAGAATGTGAAATACTTCTTGTTTGATCTGATTTTTAAGGGCAGATTCTGAATTAATAGTTCTCTTAACTTTGACATAGTTATCCCGTTTTAGTGGACTGCTTATTATCCAAGAAACAGATTTTAATTTTCACTGGAAATCTAGAAGCAAAACAGATTCCACTAGATAAGCAGAACATTCCACTGTTTCAAAAGAGTGCCAGAAATAGCTCCACCACATAAAACTGGAAGATCACCTGTAATCTAAATTAGTGATCAATATGGTTGGGTTGGTTAAGTGTCTGATGTTCACAGTCTTCCAAGGAAATCAGTGACTGTCATCTGCAAGTTACTCTAATTCCATTGAATTTACGCATAAATTGCGTGCAGTGCCTGTTTATTTACTCTTAGTCATGTCCAAATGTAGATATCAGATATTGCAAGTACTCACACTGAAGTTTGACAAAAGTATAATCTACAGGACATTTTGAAATCAAATAGGGCAAAGCCTATGTATTTTTCACCTGCCTCTGTTGAGCAGATGATCAGCACTGCTAATCTATAAAACTGAAATGGCAGGGATATCAAATGTGTTATCTCTTGAAGAGGATTAAAATTCTCAGGAACAACTGCCAAACTGCTGGTCACATTTCTGCTGTCTTCACAGTTTAGAAGGTTAAAACTGCACTAAAAATAAGTTGTCTCAGCCCTAATATATAGATTTTGGTTTACAACTCAATAGCCATAGGTTTGATTTTAGAGGGTCAGGTGAAAAAAACACGACACTAAATCAAACATCCAATTGCTGAGGATTAACCTCACTAATGCATATTGAAATATTTACAGTCCTTACAGAAGACATTTGTTTTCTTCTGATTTCAGTCTCTGCTGACATAAGTAGCAATTCGAGTTCCTTTATTTTCTTTTCTTTATCAGGATCATCATCAATAAAAGGCTGCTGAAAAATTGAAGAAAGAAAGCATTACTATTTTCCACTTCCAACTCCCCTTCACAGTAAAAATTCAACATTACAACATAGTTGTATTTTCAACAGGAATCTACACATAGAGGGAACAGAGCTGTTCAAGTTGTATCATATTTTGTATTACAGTAGTCACTCACAAGCAAAACAACTCCAATTACCAAGAGATGGATCTGATGTTAAAGTGGTATACAAGGTAGTATTTTAACATGTTTCTAATATGGCCTGTAAATGGTCAGTGTGCTACAGCTATATTCTGTCTTTAATAGAACCAACAATGTAGGCACATGGGAATATGTGTTCATGTCTTTGTGTGCTTTCTAAAATTTTGAGTTATCTTCACTAAGTGTGTAAGAACGTGTTTCAAATCAGCATTTGCAAAGTGTCTACACAGGCAATCCTACCACTACTATCAGAAAAGAAAATTAACTAATTGGCTTTGGTTGGTTGGTTTATTTTTAACCTCCTTAACACTTTCCATTACTGTTATAAATATAGGTGAGGATATATGCCAAGAGTTTCAAAACTAGTTATAATCCTGACTTTAGAGAGTACTCCCAGAATCAAGGAAGAAAATGCAGATGACCTGCATAGGAAAACTTCAGGTTAGGTAGAGAGTTCTGCAGAATGCCTCTAACACATCTAGCACAAACAAAACATGCATTATTTCCTGTGTCAAAATAATTTTTTTACTAATTCTAAAGTCACAAAAGTTCTTCTAAGGAGTCATACCAGAAGCAAAGATCTACGTTCAGTCTGCAATATGCAAGGAATTTCAGATATATTCCAAGCAAGCCCAAAGAAGCAAAAGGAAATAATATATCCAATTTTTTTTTTTAAAGTTCCTCAATACTTCAGCATTTAGAATGCTGCAAAACAGCACTTTCAACTGATTGAAAGATATTTATCACTGAGAAAGAAATAAAAGCTATTGAGAACAATAAAGCACAGTCAGAAGTGTAAGTCACAGTAAGTTATCTGAACTGAGTTTTTCCGATAAGGTTATATTTACTGCATACATATAACTAGTAAAGTTTGGCCTTTAAATCTCTCATAAGGTGGTAATACTAACAGGTCACAATTTTAACCTCATGATCTAACAAATACACTAAAGTTTAAGCCATATTTTTGTCAGAAATAAGCACAAACATCATGTTTCTGGGAAATACATAGAGTTCCATTTTTCCTATCAAGAAATACCAATTATGTTAGCAAGCCTAATTATAGAGCAACTTATATAAATTTAGGTGAATGATGAAGACTAACAGACATATTGAAGATACAAGTTTTTAAACTCTTTATTTTACTGTATAATACGCAGTAAATTCTCCTTAATTTATGAAGCCTGTTAACAAATTTACCTGAACTACGTTGGAAGATGATGGAGCATGTTCTAGACAGCTGCCCTCTGATGAGGCATACTGATATGCTGGAATCTGAAAAGACATAAAACATTTTACAAACCCTCAACAAAAGGAGGCTATAAAATTATCTCTAGTTTATTGTACATGAACTATTTATTATGGTTTACAAATCCTAAGTTACCATAAAAATCACAAAAAATATTCAACACGTCTTCAATATTTCAGATTTATTTCTTGTTCCAAACCAAATAATTTATTTTAAATGCGGAAATACTTATTCTGAATTTTGAACTTACATGTGTTTGAACAGGCATATAAAATTGATTCTGAGTGTGCAAGTGTTCCATAGTCAGACAAGGTTGGGGCTGAAGTTCAGAAGAACTAGTGCTTTCAGACTTTATAACACTTTGTAAATATCCTTCCTGTTCCACCTTTCTCCGCATTGTTGAATTCCAGTGATTTTTAATTGAATTATCAGTCCTAAAATGAAAGTGAAAAACAGTGACTGGTTTCCGTATCTCAAAATTTAATATATGACATAATTTACAGGGTTTGTAGAGTAGGTTAATCTTAGGCCACAAATCCAGAAAGCTCCAGCAGTTAGACTGAAAGTTCTATTATGAGTGGTGGTTTTGGCATAATTACTAGAAAGCTACTCTTCTAAAAACTTCCTTCTACTAAACTTCAAGTCTGCAAGAAATTAAAAACAGCAAAAGAGAAAGGCTTGGTTCTGGCTGTTGTCACGGGTGAGAACCTTTCTGTTGGATATTTGGAATGTAAGGCAATCATCCTGAGGTCCCACAGCATAACAAGGGCACTTTGACTAGTGTTTGCCACTGGAAGACATCTCTTCTAAACGTGTGACAGCTGCAATCCCAGCTCTGTGTTTTATGTGCAGCTTTGTGGAAGAACATCTTACTACTCTTTGTGCCCTTGATCTTGTATGGGGAGAAGCAACCATGGCGTTTTGACAAGCAGGCTGAAATCAGTTTTAACACTAGAGAAGCATTTAGGCAAGAGTGGAGTATAACAGTATTACAGTCTAAAATACTAGATAATACTAACATACTAGCAATATTATTCCTCCCCTTAGAGAGAGGTACACAGAAACAAAAATTGCTTAAAGCCCCATTCTTCATTTAAGCTTGACTCCCCTTTTTCATCCCACTAGTGTTAGACTCTACAAGTCTTCTAGGTCCTGGATCTCTACCACTCTTCAACTAAGAGTCATCTTAGACTTATTTACAACAAACAAGTCAGTGAATTAGGAATTCCTCTGTCAAACTCGTCTTCCCTCTCTGAAATTCTACTTAGATGCAATCCATGCTCTTCTCATTCCTCCAAAGGATTTTCTGTGAGTCGTGGGTTGTGTACTTAATCAAACCTTTTAAACACACACCTCTTATTCTGCCAACATAGCAAGTGCTGACATTCCTTAGGCACAGCTAGACAGTCATTTCCTGAACACATAAACTGAATTCAGAAAGGGACAGCTTAACATTGAAATTCAATTAATAGTTCAGGGTAAATGCATTATTTCATTAAACTCTTTATACACAAAACTTTTCTTTTCCACAACTATAGAATCTGTCAATCAGACTTGAAACAAATATAAGGAGAACAACAAATATAATTCATTCTTAACTTAAGAGACTTCATGGAGCTTTGCAATGCATGACTCCTAAGTCTGGACTTTTAAAAATTACTACTATTTTCTTTTACAAGTGTCCAGTTCAACAAGTGTTACACAAAAAAAAAATAAAAATCTGATGTTAAACCAAGAAAGTCACCCTCAAAAGCATGTTAATGAAGGCGCTTTGTCATCAAGTTTGATATCAAATCATTCTTGCACTATTACTTGCAGTTAACTCTCTTCACCTCAATTGCAGAGGGTTTTTAAGTGATCAAGAGGATTTCGAAGGTACCTGCAAAGTGTTAGAGGTTTTTTTATTTGTTTTATGGCTTTTTAAGAATGCATAATCAAATGCAAAAGATCTTAAAAATTTTAATATCTATCAAGAAAAATATGTTGTGGTGTAAGTTTCAACAGATGCTCTCTGACTAACAAGTTACATTGGAAAGGGTAGCGAGATGACCGCTTTTCATATTCCAATATTTAACACAAACAGAGTTGCAAAGCACCTTCCAGGAAGAAGTTTGGCTATTTCAGCCCATCGGTTTCCCAAACGCTTGTGAGCTTCATAGATTATTCTGTCCTCTTCTTCTGTCCACGAAGACTTTTTTACCTCAGGATTGAGATGGTTATGCCACCTCTCCCTGCACTGCTTGCCTATTCTTCCTTTCAGGTGTTTTGCAATTAGAGACCAGCGCTTTGGACCATACTTCTGAACTAATTCAATAACCTGGAACACAGATGAAAGCACATTACAATTCCAAAACCTAGTTTACCTAATCAAAGACTGAGAACACTGATAAACTCACATTTTAGAATAGCTTTATAATAGTCATCTTGATATGATATTAGACCTACGGAGGCAGACAATGACTTGGGAGGTTAAAAATTATTTTTTAAGAAATCAAAAAAATACTTATTAACTCCAAATTCTCTGTGTTTAGAATATAAATATATACTGATAAAAACAGTCATTTGGAAGTTTTCTTTCTGTCACCTATTGCATAAGCTGACATTAGGCAGACCATACATTCCATCTACTTAACAGCAGCTACATTTTTTTGATTCTCACACATCCCAATGTAACATAAATATCCATGTCTCAAGACTCACTAGACATCAACTCTGTGGAAACGAACCTTAAGGAAAAGTACAGATCCTTAGCAGTAATATGCAATTTTATTACAGTAAAAGAGCAGAGTTTCAATTAGTTTACATTACCCTCTGATCTTCTTCCTTAGTCCAGGGACCTTTAATCAATTCTGGGTTTAGTACCTTCTGCCATCGATGCTGGCACTGAAAATCTGAACGATTCTGAAATAGTTTTAGAAGATCAGTGTAGCTGTTAAACTCTAGAATACGTAAAGATGTAAGTACTTTCTAGCCAGCACTATTAGCTTATTTCAAATTAAAATGCTTATTTAGACCTTTGTTCTAAGTATAATTGTTAAATTCTCCCTTACTGTTTCTTCTTCCATTTGCTTATGAAAACTTTTCTCCAGAAAAATAAAGCCTTGCATGAAGCTCTAATCTAATTACTTCAATGTACTTACTTGATAATCAAATTCAGAACTTACTCTTCTTTAGAGAAAAATTTAAATTATTTTTGTCCTCATTACTCCACACTTTCTCTGAACTTTGAGGCTGATAAACTTTTGACATTATCTACAACTTAAATAAGGAGAAAAATTTTTTAAGGAAATACTTTTTCTTTCAAATAAAAGAATAAACCTTTTTCCACATCTCAGATGAACATATTCTCAGTTCTTTACCACAGTGTTAAGGAAAACAGATTTATATCAAGTTTAGTTAACACATACTAATTAAACAACACTGCTTTTGCCGGTCAGGACAGATGGTGCTTTTCTGTAGCTTCACTAAGGATCTTTTGAAATATTGTTCGCAGTTATGAAAGAGAAGTAAGCTCTCACTTAGCTTCCTAAAAACTGTCTCTACGAAAAGCTTGGTCCAATCCTTAGAAACATGCAGGTAAGAGCCTGTCCCAGCACAGCATACTAGCATTCTTTTTTTAACAGTGGGACATGATTATTTACTCGCTTCAGTGCAAGCTGTTGAACAGCAAGTACCAACTGCAAGGTTTTGCTGGGCTTGTCTACAAGTAAAGGTGTTACCATGCTAAAGTGAAGTTAACCAAGCAGCAGTCTGGCAGACTGGAAAAAACACCCAAAACACTAATATCTGAAATTACACTGATCACAATACCTGCAAAGGGTAATCACAAGTGATTAAAAGCACACTAGTTTGTTAAAAAACATTTCCTGGTGAAGACAAGCTGTAAAAGACAGACTCAATATAGAATAGTTGTTTCCATTTTGAGAGGAAAGAAATTTAAATTGTGGCCTTTTAGTGTTTTTACCTTCCAGACATTTCTGAAAACATAATATATTTTTGGGAAAAGAGCAAAACAAGTGATGGGATGAAACATTAAAATCATTTCTCCCTTAGCTGCAAAAAATTGAAGGCAATTACAAGCTGTGTTCCCTGTCTTGAGAGTCACCTTGAAGCCATCTTCACTTTTTGGGGGCAGAATAGAGAAAAGGTTTACTTGTGCCCAGTCCAATAACAGAGTGAGGCTTTGAACACACAGAAGCTTGAGGGCCTTTACATGCTAGTAATTGAAGATACACTTGGTTTTCCTTGCAAAAGACCATCAGTAACTGAGTAAGTGCTAATTATGCCAGCCTCTATTATTTGGCTTTTGAATACTGCAATAAGTCACCTAAAAAGGCTGTGGAGTCTCCATCCATGGAGATATTCAAAACCCAAAAGGACCCTGTCCGGGGCAGCCTGCTCCAGCTGACCTTGCTTGAGCCAGGGCTGTGAACCAGATGACCTTGAAGAGTTCCTTCCAACATAAATGATTCTGCAGTGGGCAACCTGCTGAACAATAGCTTTCTTGTCTCCAGAAGCATTTGTTTACATCTGGAGAACATTTTATTAAAATGCACCTCCATACTACACCTGCAGATCAGTGTCACCAAACATTGTATTTTCAAACAGTTTAATATACAAGCTTTTTGATATTATCATGTTCTCCCTTGCCATTCACTCACTTGACTGTTTTTTAGAAGGGAGTAATGCACATATAAGGAATATTGATTTGCTTATACACTCCTTATATTTAGAAGCTTTGAGTTTATTCCCTGAAATCTACACTTTTCCACCTGGAGAAAAAAAAATCAGAAGCATCACAGTTGCACAAATATGATGAGAACAATGAAAACTTACAGTTGTTCTGCATTTAGAAATTCAAGTCTGTGTTTAGCACACAGGAATTTCATAGAACCGTATCATTCCACACAATATTATAAGAACCTCAAAGGTGGGAGGGGATGTTATTTTTTTATTTCTAATATTTGAATATTCAATACCACTTCCAGGCAGTGATTTCAGCCTTAGATTCTAGCCATGTTTTCACAGTAGGTATTTTAAAACATTTGTTCAAAGAGAAACAAACATCATCAATCGTAGTTGTAGGTACTTCATACCAGTGCCTCTCATATAGCTGAAGAAACATAAATGTTTGAACCAACAGCTCTTTTACTCATTCCACCAGACAACACCTGCTAAGGTTCTATTCCTAGTAACTGAAGATAACATCAGGTGGAAAAATTTATGTATGTTGGGGAAGCAGTCATCACTGTAAAAAAACAAAAAACCAACCAACCAAAACCCAAACACACACAAAAATAATTAAAATAAAAAAAATCACCCCCCCTTTCCTATGGTGTTTAAGAAACGGATCCCACTCCTTTCCAGCAGTCTTTCAGATGCAACCCACTATCCTAACTGCTTCAGAAGCAACCCATGAACTGTAGATGTGATCACCAGAAGTAATGTAACCAGTAAGAAACAGGAATATATTCCATAATAAAAACAAATTGCAAGTGGGAACTGAAAGCATCAAGTATTTTAGATCATTTCAGATCATTGTTAGAGCCTGAGCCAATAAGGTTTTCCAAGGTCTGAGCTAGATCTCAAGTCTATTCTAGAAGCATTTTCTAACATAGTTTTTATTGTTACATGCTTCTGATTTCTGTTTCACCCCATTTCCAAACTAGACATAGAAGCAGATAAACATCAAGAGAACTTAACTGAAACAGAGGTCCAACTTACTTGTAGATGACTAGCAATGAAAGCCCAATCATCTGTACCATTTTGTTCCACCAGCTTCTTTAGCCTTTCATCCTGTTAAAGACATAACCTCAGCCAATAAATGTTACATGCTGTCCCAATACAACACTAAATAACAGCATATTTCATGAGCTAACAAGATCATGTAGGAATCAAACTAAAGCCAAAAAAAAATTATTACCTCTTCACGTGTCCATTTCACCTTGCTACATATCTTCTTCAAACCTTTTTGCTGTGGTACTTCATAGTCATGATCCATATATTGAAAGTCATCATCTTCCTCACTGCAGAGTACAACACAGTAGTGAAGAAAATCAAAATAGAGTTTAAAATACCTCTGAATATTTTTTCCCCTTAATCACTTGTAGCTTTTTTCCAATCTCTGTATATTGTTCTAAAATGATATACGGGATTTGCATGTTCATAAGACCTGCCTCCAGCAGTTCACCATGTCAAAGGAACAGAATTAATTTTAATTTCAAGGCCAGAGAGGGGGATATGGACAGATAACTCATTTCAAGTCAAGACTTAAATATTAAATAAAAACTACTTCTTAAGATTCACGGCTTTGTAACACATTTGTGAATCTTTATTTTACACAAATGAGCTTATAAGATAGAGTGGTTTTCTAGTCTGCAAAACACATTCATGATCCACCTTCACAAGCGAAACAAACACAAGAGTGTCAAATCAGTGTTGAGATTTTAAGTGGGCTCCTGAGTTCATTAGAAGCGTTGCCTCAGTGTTACAGCCATTAGATACAAATACATTAGATACATTCCAACAAGAAATAACTACGGCATCAGTGCTGAGCCTCGAAGTGCAGAGCCGGAGGGGCAGCCAGCCAGGTACCTCTGCGACTCCACGTAGATCACTCTCCATCTACTGGAGAAATGCGGAACTCCACAGCCTGGATAAAAAAAGTCTTCCAAACAGGCGGCACAGAGAAGTGTTTCATGTAAACATCTCTTAAACTTCTGTGTCAGTAACTAGGGTTTGTCAGCATAAATTCAAACACACGTGGAAACCTAGGTCTAACAACAAGAGCTGCAGTTCCCCTGCACGAATTACGGCAAAGGCCCAAAGAAGGGATTCCCATCCCAGTATATGGCTTAAATTAAAAGCAGTGTCATACTGAAATCTGTATTTTTCTCCATTTTAATATCGGTACAAAGTATGATATAAATATCACAAACTCACGTTCAAAACTAAACTTACTAGATCTGCTCAACCTTGACAATTATGTCAATTTTTCAACCAAAAGTAAAAAAAAATAAAAACAAAAACAGAACTTTTGCAGTAATGGAATTAACCTGTGCTGGTGTCCTAAGAACAGATTAGATGGGAGATCTCTACATTATTTTCCAGATCAGCACAGCATGCTGATTAACCGTGTATGTATTATTTATCATTTCCCATGAAGTATGTTCCTGTAAGCCACAGAGAACATATCTCATTCAGAAGCATTACCAGAGGATAGTAAGTGCCCACTCTTACAGACCCAGTGTATTTAGCATTGCATCTACATCCTACACCACCACCTGAATTTGCCCTACTTCACTTCATGATGCAGTGGAAACAGAACACAAGCATATTAAAACTCTGTGCAGTTGGTGAAATACAAGGCAGTAAACCTGTCAAAAAGTCAACTGCAAGTTCTTCATGGTACTTTCAAAAAACTAAGCTACAAACACCATGACTGTAAGAACTTCGCATTAAGAGGCTTAGGACTTACAGAAAAAGAATTTAAACTCAGAAGTAACAAAGTTTTTGCTTCCCTCTCACACCTCTTTTCTTTGTCTTTTGTCCACAGGTATTCAACAAACTTCAGGGGTATAACTTGGTATTATGAGAACCATATTTTGGTATTATAAACTGATTTCATACCAAGCAAGCCATACAGTTCACTTATAACTAAAATCTGGCCTTGTGGTTAAGGCCTTTTTCAACACAACCTCCTCACCTACTGCACAGCAAATTAGTTCATGAACAGTTTTCAGTTACTAGAGAAGGGGCTCCCTGTACACGGCAGTGACGCTGATGAGAGCATCAGCATCAGGCACCATGGAGTCCCCACCGGCGGCAGAAGTGGTTCAGGGCCCTGTGCCTGAAATTCTCCAGTGGCACACGTGTCCCACAGCCAAACCAACCAGCACAGCCCTGGATGCCTCCCTGTACTCTGCAGGTGTGAGGGCCAGGCAAGCAGGCACTAATCTCTCTTGCACCTTGATTCCACACGAATAACCACCTAATCTGAGTCTTGCTTAGAACAGTGCTCCAATAGATTACAAATTAAATACACATGAATGGTTGGGACTACTAATTTAAGTTTTCAACTAAACAAAGATTTTCCAACACGTAGGGTTGTTACAGCTCATTGACAATTCTTTTGCAGTTATGAAACTGCACTACATCACTGCACCAAAGTGGAACACAGCCACCAACTTCATCAAATAAAACATCTGGAACAATAAAGCAAGTATTTCATGAGGTCTGTGCTAGCCATCCTTGCAATTCTGAGTTGAGAATCATTAAAGGAAAAAATCAAGCTTGTAAATGCAACAATCAAGAACAGTTTAAAATTAATATAAAATTAAATTAAACTTAATTCCATTTGGTGCAAAACAATTACACCTCTCTCCTTACTCCACACCTTGATTAACAATCTTGAAATCACCTTTATGTGAACTCATAGCTTCAATAATTTAGTTTTTAGTGGAAATATAATCATCACTCTTATCTGGAGATATCAACACACACTGACACAGTACTGCCCTAGGGCTACTGACCTCTAACCAAACCTTCCTCTGCTCTCCACAATCCGCTGTATTTTCAACCATGAAATCAAAGCACTCTATAGCCATGTGAGACAATACAAGCTAAAGCTTGACAAAAAATGAAACTACTGCTTGCGAGATCACAGGCGAAAGTCTCTTAAGTTGCAAAATACAGATTAGGAGCAACAAGAAACATTCTGTCTCTGAGCTGATTCTTGCAGACAGCCAAGCACAGACAGCTCCAGCAGTTACCCTCTGCAAGCAAAGCCCCTTTGTGGTTTACACAACTAGAACCCCAAAGCATTGCTTTCTTGTTTTAGTTGCAGTTTTGCAGAAAAACATTATCTTACAAACTTCTTCCATGTCAGAGAGAAAAACACAGAGGCAGTTTTAACATCTGTAACTTTGAAACCACCTTCAATTACAAGAAAAGTATGCATTCATGGTAAACCCCTGATGCCTTAGGTAACTCACTGAGTATCCTTTCCTTTCTCAATACTAATCCTTCTCTTGCATTTCTTTACCACTTTTCAAAAAGTTATCTATTTAGGACAAGAATAACCATAGTGACAAAACAGTTCTCCAAGACCCACCTTCTGAATACAAAGCAAAGACACACCCATTTCCATATCAATATGATAAAAGATGTATGAAATCCATCTGGGGCTGCTGATGCAGTTCTTGAGGAACACATTACCTCTCAGGAATATTTCAGGATAGATTGTGACATCCTCAATCAAAGACTATGCAAAATCAGAGAAAGTAGGTGTATGGAAGATACTTGGAAGAATCAACAGGCCCAAACCTTACATCAGGGCAGTGCCAAAGCCCCCCGGGAGGTAAAAAGGAATAAGTACTACTCCATCAGAAGCAACCAGCAGGGACAGCCACTGAGGAGACAACGTAGTTGTTACTGACAGGCTCAGCTACGACAGACGGGCCGAGGGAAAGCACAGAGGTGGGAGCAGCTGCCAGGGGAAAGGCGGGATTTGTACCCGAGAGGTGGTGCCGGCAAGCCCGAGGGAACAGTTACCTGTGCGGTGCCGGAGGGGGGAGGGAGGTGGGCAGTGACAGGAGCCGGGGCGGTGGCAGGAGGCCGGAGCGGCGCTGAGGGGCGGGGCGGCACCTGGCCGGCATCCCGGGGCGCGGGGGGGCACCTGGGCGCAGGGCGGCGGGGGAGGCAGCGCTGCCCGGGAGGGGTGGGGGGGCACAAAGCGCGGGGAGCCCCGGTCCCGCACTCACCTGCGCCGTCTCTCCGCCATCCTCGGGGCGCACCATAGGGGGGGCCGCCACGGCCGCGGGGCGCAGCGCGGAGCCCCCGAGTCCCACCCGGGCTCCCTCTCTCAGGACAGGGCAGGGGACGCAGCGGGGCACTGGCGGGTCACGAAGGCTCGAGACGGGCAGGGATCCTCCCAGGGCCCGCTGCTGCCCGCAGCACCCCGGCGGCCGCCCTCAGCCCCGGCCCGGCCCGGGCGCGTCAGGCATGGCTCGGCCTGGCCGCTGCCCGCAAGCAGCGGCCCCTTTCTCGCCCCGGCTGGTGCCTCGCTCCCCGCTGCTGTCAGAGCTGCCACGGGCTTCGGCGGTGCGCGCCCGTCCTTCCCGGGCTGCGCTGCGCTGCTCTGCTTTGCCCCGCTGTTCAGCGCCGCCCTGCCCTGCCCTGCCCTGTCCTGCCCTGCCCTGTCCTGTCCTGCCGCACACCGGCCCCGCCGCCGCCGCCGCTCGGGCTCAGCCGCCGGCGCTCGCGGCGCGCTCGGCCGGTGCCGCCCGAATCTCGCGCGCAGCCTCCCCCCCGCGAGCCGCCGTTTGAATCTGCGCAGGCGGACTGACGCCCCATTGGCCGCCGCCGCCCGCACGCGGCCCCCGCGCGCCGGGCTGGGGAGGGGGGGGCGGGGCCTCGCGCCGGCGGGCGGGCGGTGTGAGGGGCGGGGGGAGCGAGCGGGCCCTCCCGGCGCGGGAGCCCCGTAACGCACCGCCGCGAGCGCCCGCGAGCCGCCCCCGCGCCCGCGGCAACGGCGGCGCCTCCCGACGGCGAAGGAGTGAAAAAGTAACGGCGTGGCCGCCCCGCGCGGCAAAACCGAGCGTCTCCTTCGAGCCGGAATCGAACCAGCGACCTAAGGATTCCCGCGGGCCGCGCCACTACAGTCCTCCGCTCTACCAGCTGAGCTATCGAAGGGAGCTGGCAGGCTGTCCCACTCCGAGGTAGAAAACGTTCTTCCCGCCACCACCGGTGATGCCCATCGGGATTCCTTTCCTGGGAACTGGGCCAAGATCCCCTCCCCAGGAAGAGCCGAAGCGTAAAAACCCTCTGGGGACCGAGACCCGGCGGCTCCCGCCGCCCGGTCAGCGCAGGGGTGCGGCGCCCTCAGCCTCTCACGCTGCCGCGCCGGGCGCGGTCGGGCCGGCACCGCGAAGGCAGCGCTCACCCCCCCCACCCCCGCCGAAAATTCCATGCCCTGTGGTTACACGCGTGCCTGAGGAGAGAGAAGCGCGGTTCTCATCACACACAGCCACTGCTGTGTTACGGGGCTCCTGCTCCAGCCACTGCGCTGGGCTGTTGAGAAAAGGTCACCCCAAAGAGAATCACGGAATCAGTTAGGTTGGAAAAGGCCTCTGAGACCATGTGGTCCGACCTATGACCGAACACCACCCTGTCAACTAGACCATGTCCAGTTTTTCCTTAAACACCTCCACGGACGGTGACTCCACCACCTCCCTGGGCAGTCCACTCCAATAATCACTCCTTCTGTGAAAAAAAAGCTTTCTAATGTCCAACCTAGACCTCCCCTGGTGCAGCTTAAGACTGTCCTCTAGTCCTGTCACTCCTTGCTTGGGAGAAGAGACCAACACTCACCTTGCTACAACCTCCTTTCAGGTAGATGTGGCACCACATCCTCATGTGGCTGCGCTGACAGACACATGGACCCTGTTCCTAGAGGAACAGGATGGCAGCACCTGATGTGAAGACATGTTGGCACCTGTACAGTCAGAGAAACCCAAAAGGGTAGGGGCAGAGTTTAAACGTGCTCACCTGCAGCGTTCAGTCAGCTCTGGGGTGTTCACATCCATTTTAGGGCCCAAACACAATTTTTCCCTTTATTAAATGCAACGTGATTTTTACTTTAATGGTCAAAACAAATCACCAAAACAGCATATAGTTTCTTGTTACATTTTTTTCAGTGGTTTACTTATGGAAATTTGCTTGCCACCACCACCATCACAGTGGCAACAACCTCCTGACACTTATCACCTGCATAAAGTACAAGCTACATTCCAGCAGAACCTTTGTGTTTTCTAGCCATTCCTCTAGACAAAAGTCTTTATCTGGAATCATAGAACCATAGAATGGTTTTGGTTGGAAGGGACCTCAAAGATCATCTTGTTCCAACCCCCCTGCCATGGCCAGGGACACCTTCCACTAGAGGAGGTCGCTCAAAGCTGTATCCAACATGGCCTTGAACACTTTCAGGGATAGGGCATCCACAACCTCTAGGCAACCTGTGCCAGTAAAGAATTCTTTTCCTACTAACTATTCTAAACCTATTCTCTTTCAGTTTGAAGCCATTCCCCCTCGGACTGTCACTACATGAGATGCTGCAGTTACTCTCTAAATTGTATTTAAAGAGAGATGCTCCAGTCCCTGAATCATCTTTGTTGCCCTCTGCTAGAGCTGCTGCAGGAGCTCCATGTCTCTCTTTTCCTGAGAAGCACCGACCTGGGCACAGCACGGCAGGTGAGGCCTCATCAGGACTGAATAGACGGGCAGAATCACCTCCGTCGACCTGCTGTCAGCGCTCTTCCTAATGCAGCCCGGGATACCATTGGCCCTCTTGGCCGCCAGGGCACACTGCTGGCTCATGGACGGTTTGTTGTCCACCAGGATGGAATTCGCAGAAGTTATCCGTAGCAACGAAGCCCTTTACGGAGTCTGTACATCCCCGCAGCATTATGGATGTTCCCTGTACGTCCCCACAGCCGTACGGATGATCCCATACGCGGGTGCCTCCGAGCGGGAACGCCGGGCTCGCAGCGCCCTCTGCGCGGGCACACGGGAACTGCAGGCGCGGGCACAGCGCTCAACGGCACGGGAGGGGCCACCAAAAAATCCGACTTCACCCGCGTCACAAACCTGCCGTTACAAGGGCGGACTCCCATCGTTGCATCTTTCATGGAGGGAAAAAAAAAATCGTCGGGGTTTTTATTTCCAGTCTTTGCCTGCTGCTTGCTAATAGGCGCTCAGCACCAACCTGTCTTCCCTGTGATGCGCTTTTAGTATCCAGAAATGACAACGCAGCAGGTTTCACCACATCAAAGCTCTGACAGGAGCCTTTGAACTACAAAAGCCGTAATCAAAAAGTAATAAAAACCACCCTGAGACAGGATTTTTGTTGTCAACCTCATACGGTATGAAATGGCATCTTTTAGCACTCATTTATATTTAATTCAAAGTGAAAGGAGCCCAAAATGAAAATATTATTGTCTAAATGGATACTTTCTTGTATATTCCCATAGTTACACGTGTTCCTAATTTGCAGGAAATAGATCCTGAAAGCAGTAGCTGAGACAAACTGCTAAATTAATAAGTACTGATGATCCTGTTGTAAAGAAGAATAATAACCTAAAGATGCAGTTTGTTATGACATCCAGTAAACATTCTCCTTGTAGTACATCAGTAACCATGCACCTCACTTTTTTTTTCTTTTTTAATCCTGTTACTGTCCTGTGTGACAAGGTCTAGCGTTTGGAGTTTCTTGTGCTCCTACATCACAAAAAAAAAAAAAAGGTATAGATATGCATCCCCCTCTCTCTATTTCTTCTTAGCTTCTAGTAACTTCACAAAACCAAGCCAGAGGCCTACTTCTCTCTTCAGAGATCTCACAGTAAGTTATTTCTTCCAACTGTTCATTTAAGAGCACACCTAAGAAAGAAGGTGCAAACTGACAGTCTGTCTCTGTAGTGCGATAGGGAACATCTCCCTCAAATGCTACCATTTTCAGGGACTATCCCCTTCCATTCCATCAGGACTGTCAAGGCCCACAAGCCACCAGGCTCAACCTCAATAGACTTCTGGTAGGACACTCACCAGCTGGCAACATCCGAGTCCCACTGTGTTTTCTGTCTTTAGCTGTCCTTCCCAAGACTCCCTTGTGACAAAGGAGAGCTCAGTTCCAGCCTAGACCTGTAGAACCTGATGAGGTGCAAAGCCATTGCTGCAGGTTCAGGATGTCAGGATGAGGTAAATGTCTCTCCTAGCTCATGGACCTTGAGTCACAGTGGGCATACTTACAGTGGCACTTTGCCACTTCCCCGCTACCTTAGGACTGTTTAGCTGTGTCTCCTGACAAATCAAAACCAAACATTGTTAGAGTCAGCTGTTGGCATTCAGATCCTGCTTGGCTTTTGTAGTGTTGCACAAGTGCTAGCAGCAGTGGGCAACCCACTTCCAAAGACAGAACACTCACTCTTACCCAGATGATTTGATAAACAAACTTTCCTGGAAGATGCAGTGATGATCCTGTCACTTGTCCTGTTATTTATTCCTTCTTGCTTAGTTTCCTGCTGATCTGCAGTGGAAAAATTTGTATTAGGCATTCATTATGATTCTAACCAACAGCACACTCTGCTCGTGCTGAAAAAGAGGTCCCTTTCTGTGCAATGCTGATGCTTCAAAAAATGTCACCTAGTTGCAGTGGTATAAAGGTACCATGCTATTAGGCCATATGTTAATTCCATATGTGTATTACTGGACTCATTTTTATTGCTCCAATCTGTGGATAAATCCTTTAATGAATAAAACAATATCAGTCATGACCTCACTGCCTATTGTCACAAAGTTGAAATGATGGAAAAACTCTGAAGTCACGTGCAGAGGATTGTAATTCTTTGCTGCTATGCATCAGAACGTAGTTGTGAATTCACGCAGCCAGTTCAACATTTATCTGGACAATAAAACAACATACGGATATTTCCCAGGAGGCACAGGGCTTAACACCAGTGACATGAAGTTAAGAATAATCAGTCTGTCCTAATGATCTCCCCATAGGTTGTTCAGAAACCTTATAACAAGAGAAATCCATCTTTGTAAAGAAGATTCTCAGCACAAACAATCAACAAGGCATGCAACTGAATTCTTGCTATGAGAAAAGAATCTAGCAAAATTCCTAGAAGGAATTCCTTAAGCTCAGGAATCAGATTTTTGAATTGTGGAAAACAAGTGGCTTATTTCCTCAGCAATCAGTTTCCCAACCGATTGCTGCCAGTCTCATAGAACTAAGATCTATAAACTAAAAGAAACACTTGGTGATTGCTAAAATAAAGCTCAGTGAAGATGAGCTTACAGGTTTTTTACCCAATACTTTTCTTTTAGTAGTCTTCAGTGCTTCATCACCAGTTCCCCTAGTGACTGTAATCTTCAGAGCTCAGCACTGGCTGAAACACCAAATCTGTCGATCAAACCACACACATCCACCAAGTCTTCAGCTCATCTGCTTGACTTTGTTGGAATTCAATGTCACAGCACTACTCATTCATCACCCAAGGTGGTGTGGCTTGCATCATCCCTGTGGGGGCTGAGCTTCCTCCCCATATTTGGAGAAATTCCTCATGAAGAGCACAAGGGTACTCACCAGACACTCTTTTAAATTAAAATAGTTCTCCATATGACAGCACCTTATTACTTGCATCTGCTCCATGTCTCAGTACCAAAGATCCCAGCTTGTCATTTATACTTGACTCATGTCAGAGTCAGTTCAGAGCAATTTCAACTTGCTGTGTGCCTTCAGTCGTACTTACAGATTTTCTCTTTTCTCAACTGTTTGTTACCAAAGTTTCTGAAGGGCAATTGATGGCTGCTCAAAACTGTCTGCTTTTCTTTCTAAATGCTTCTCACAACATTTTCCCAAGATGTTAAGTCTTATAGGAAAAATAACTTCACCCGGAAGAGCTAGCAAGTTCCGTGCACTTTGACTCAACCTACTTATACAGCCTTTCAAGAGATGGAACAAAGTGCTGTTATCTCTGCCTAACTCAATTAGCCTGTGTTCTGACACAGACACATTGCATGCACTTTGTGATTTCATGAATTTTGCTTTACTGTATCAACATTATTCATGCTAGCGTAGGGAGGGTGGAAATGTAAGGCTAAATGTAAGCCACCATATCACAAAAATACCAAAATAATCACGTGTGTCTGGATGGACTCAAGAATTTATGCTTGTGCATTAGCCTCCATGACAATTATGCGCACAAAACATCTTGGATGTTTCCAAAGCAGCCCTTATCAAGGAGGCTGTACAACTACTTAAAGAATTCTGAGGTGGCCTTGGGATGAAGCCTTGAACTGAAAACAACCACCACAGTTCCCAGGCTCAGAAGATCAATTAAGCAGCTCCAGGGATAGTACCAGAGGCGGACACTAGGATCCTCTTGCTCAGAATGCAAGGCAGTGGTGTCAGTGCACAGCTCAGATGGATGCTGCCACTTTGAAACCAAGTCCTAAGCCTCACCTCATCTGCTATGCAAGTACAGCAGCAGCTACACTGATTGACAGTATTCCTTTGAAGGGACAAATTTCATTTGGCAACTACATCACCTATGGTTTCCATGGCATGGGCATTAATTTATATGAGGCACTATCAAGGCAAACATTAATTTTTAGGGGCTAAAAGTGGAACAGCCTTGAATCAATTAAAGGGGGAGAAAACATTCCTAAACTTACACTCAGACATTACACTTCAAGATTAATTATAATATTAATCTCAATTAATAAGCTTTACTAATTTTTCAAATGCCACTCATTTATTTTGGAAATCATGGAGGAATAATTTTATTAGTTTTGGTCAGGTATGCAAATATTTTTTAAAAAATCTGACTCCTTCCACAAACATACTTACAACTTTGGAGACCAAAGAGAACATTTGGAAGTCACCTGTTAATCAGGTATTACAAATACATATTGTCCCATGCTGTTTTGGAATTACATTCCAGTAGGTCATTGCTACAAATGCAAGAGAAGTCAACTTAATCCTTAGATTTTGTCCACCCCAGGAGTAAACAATTAGTCCTAATGAAAGGGATTAAAGCAGTCAGAGCCAGACTGAGCCAACCAATTGATCAGGCAGCAGTAACAGTATCCCAGCAGCAGACTAAGCTAGATTCAGGCAAGCAGCCTAAATTTAACAGTATCCTTATAACAGATGACAAGCACTGGCTTGACTTTCTACCCCAAAAATCAAAACTACTTTATAAAAAGAATAGTATTCTGATCCCCAACTTTCCAAATCAGCAAAAAAGACTACTAACAGACACCTGATTACAAAAACAAGAGTCACAGAGGCAAATCTGCCAGTATCACACCTAGCAGTCCAAAAGGTGCTTGCCTCTGCTGCTTGCACAACTGCAGTTTACCTCTTTTTCCAAGGCACTGTTGCTCTCTTCCTCTGCGGAATTCCAGCAGGAGGGGAGAAGAGAGAGCAGAGGGTACTTACAGACGAAAAAGACTGCACACTCCATTTCTGCAGTCAGAAACAAGTGTTCAAGAAAGGTTCTTAGTTACTGAAAATGTATTTACCGAGTCTGTGAAAGGGCTCAAGTTTATGAGTTTCCAATGTAGAACCTCAGGGTTAGTGTTGGACAGATACAGAACATTAAATAAAAAAAATGAAGATGACTTTCACAGTAGACAATAGATATCTAGGAATCTTTTGGCTGCAGGCTTAATAGAGACCTCAGAGAGTTCAAAGTTTCCAAGCTAAGAAGGGCATGGGCTATCTCAGCTGACTTCAAATGCATGGAAGAAAACAAACAAAAATGTTGGTGAATGTGGCACAGTAAAGAAGTACTTCAGGTTACAAGAAATGGAGGGAGCAAAGAAATAAATACTGGCATCTAGTTTCTTCTAGTGTACCATGCTTTGACTTTTCTTATTCTGAAAGCAAAAAGAAGCAGGTACTCTTGACCTTTATTTCCTGCATCCCTCCTGCTGTCTGCAGACATAATTGCTATTTCCAGCATCTGTCTCAGGAAGCCAAGAAATACCTTATTTTAGAAAAAACAGGGGGAAAAAGTATTCTTGTATGTGCAATGTTCAGATGTAGCATTTAGGTACGTGCTGAGCAACACCTGAGCAGATTTGAGCACACAACTAATTAGGAGTTATTTCATTCCCTATGCTTTTAAGCTAGGCCCTTGCCTTTTCCAGTTCTTTTTTTGCTGTCATAAAACCTACACCATCATGGGGCAATGACTGGGGATGTCTCACCCACTGGGTTGGAAAGTACATGTTGGCAGCTTCTGCTCCTAGGAGATAGGAGAGGTGGATCTCAGGGAATCCCCAGATTTACAGTGAGACACTGCAGCTTGTAAAGTTCCACCATGGAGATGGAACACTGTGGAGGTAAAACAACACAAAGCATGGTTGCCCTATAGAACTACTAGGTGAATTTTTATAGACATGGATAAATCCTTATGTATCTTCTTCCCTCTCCTGAATATGCTGACAAGTCCTCTGATCTCTCTTGGAATCTCCCTTCATTTCCTTCTGTGCCATACAAGGCTTCCGTGCTTGTAACAAGGTTTTCATTTCCATCAGTCTAATTTTTGTGAAATTGGATCATTTGTTGCCTCTGACTCTAAAAGTAGGAGTACAGAGGGCAATAAGTTTACAAAAACATTCATGATAAAAATGATTCAGAAGTCCAAGTGACAGATGAAAAGCAAACAGGAAAGCCAACATCAGAAGAGACCTCTTGAGGATTTGCAGAGACTGCACAAATGCATGTGGGAAAGGAGAATTTAGGATTAGGTGGCAGCATCTGTAAAATGCCTGTAAAATCAAGTTTTCTTATTGTGAAAGAAGTTGCTTGAACCATGCCTTAAGGTTTCTAAGAAATGACTGTGCATTTCACCCAGCCAGGCTCCACAGACTGTTGGGTAATTAGAAGCACAGCATCTTCTAAACCTTCTTCTAATTTCTGGTAACTTCCTTCCATCTGCCATCTTTCTTTTAATTCTTCACTTATTGAATACCAGTTTCCAAACAGCGCAGATCCAGTCCACATCTACAGGATCACTTCAGAAGTGAAATTAGATTTGCTACCAGAAAGACAAGCCACTAGAAGTATTATTTCCAGCAGAAAACAAAATTAGGTAGTCTTTTAAAAATAGAGACGGATAAAATCCAAATACAAGTCTGTGCTATCTTATAATCAATGATTTTTCTTAACAGAGAATAATAGTCCTTTCTGAAGCCCCTTAAAGTGCCTGCAAGTTACTGCAACAGAGGTCAAGCTTACACTGAAGCCTCACATCTTTGATGGTATTAATAAATGTTCAGAATCACCCAGTGTACGTCAATTTCAGTAATTTAAATCCAAATAACCCATTTCAAACCAGTTGTGGCAACTGGGTTTCTGTAATGTCAGCTTGGCCATCAAGCCTACTGTGGATCCAAACACCTACTTCTTTCATCAATTTTTGAATAATACTCTTAAAACATCACAAATCAGCAGAAGCCAACGTGTACCAAAGCCTCCACATCAAGCAAAACGACATCGTTTTGCTTCACTGTTGCAGTCAATATAGGTGTTTGAATTGACTTTTTGTAATACCAAAAGTACCTTCCACAACTCACTACACATGCTGATGAGTAGCCAAGGTTCACTCTCACCCTGATCCCAGGAATAAGACTGTATTTTGAGGAGCCTTGTTCTGAAAGGAAGCTGGGGTTTTGCAGGGATCCTACAACAAATTTACTGTGGATATATATAAGAAAAGAAAAAGAGAAAAAATACAACGAAGAAACAACCAGCAACCCAACCCCAACAACTCTAATCTAAAATAAAAATTTAGACAGATATTAAGGCTATACAATTAATAGCAGAAGTAAAATGAAAACACTTCAAAAGCACACTTAACTTTGTTGCTTCGTACGTTCAGTGCTGGGTTTGGCTCACATTATAATCACTGCATTAATAAAGATGAGCAAATTTCTAGCTTAGCATTAAGCATTTAAGCTTTTGAAATACAAGTCTTCCAAAGGATAATTTTCAATTCTTCATGATACAACATGCAATCAAAATTAAGTCCGCGTATTTACACCCATCATTTTAAAGAATGCTTTAATACTAGCACACTTGGAATTAAAGCCTTTCAGTAAATACAGGAAGAAGTAACACAGCGGTTTGCAGATGAGTTTTATGGCTTCTTTTTAGGCTCAAAAGTTTTGATTAAAGCCGATTTTTTCAACAAAGTACCACATGTAGCTGGTGGGAAAAGCACAGAAATAATTTAAGTAGCTGTCAATATGTTCATCTTTGAGTATTGCCAAGTTTTCAAAAGCCTAGTTCTTCCAAATTATACCATTCATACTTGAATATTATACGCGAGCAGTAAAATTTTGCTTTGAATACATTTTGACCAACGTTTCAAATCACAGATTGCAAGGTATCTTAAATGTCATATATGACCTGATCAGCATTTTTCTACATCCTCTTGGTGATAACTCTGGGAAAAAAAATTAGATATTGGATTTTGTTCACAAATATATGAAACATATATTGTTTAGAAATCTCTCAAATTCAAAGGTCCTATTTGTTTAACGAAATATTCAGAACAGGTACAAAGTCAAAGAAACACTGTTTTCTTTGACTTTTTTCTTTCTGAAGAGTTCTTTTAAAGAACTTTCTTTCCAAAAAGTTCCTTTTAAACAGAAGCATTACTAAAGGAAAATGGATGACATCAAATTTTACTTTACTAAGAGTTGTACCAGTTTTTCAACGTCTGTATGAGTATTCATGTATGCAAGTATAACGCAATTTATATGCAGAATGTATAATATATTTTCAACTCATCTTGTAGCCAAATCAGTGTTAATTAAACAAGCTATGTGTGAAAGACTAGATAAAAGTTGCACCTTATAAAACAAAAACAGATGTTTTAACTTATAGTTTTAATATAGCAATCAAAGAAAATTCCAAATACTGTACAGTGAAGTGTAGTATAGTACACTATATACTGTTATAATACACTATTGTTACATTACAGATAAAAAAATCAAATATAATTAGTACAGCAATCACAAATAAAACAAACCAAACCTTGCTGGATAACAGCCAGTACTGTGAAGATGGTATAGCTTCTATGCTAATTTATTTTTAATTCAACATGTAAAGCACTTTTTAAAAAGATTTTTTTTCTAAATATATACACTATTTTAATTCCTATTTATACATTTTAAATAGCATTCCCTCCTAAAAGTGCACTCTTTCATTTCTTGGCAATAATCCTCATTGAACGTAAAATATTTCTGAAAATACCACTCTTGTTTCAACCTTTTATTGCTCAACCACAGGCATAAGGGCTCAGAGGGAATCCTGCATTCTAAAGATCTTAAGCAACTTCTTCACGAAGCTAAACTGATACCCACAAGCAAAACAAAGAAACCACGCACTGTTGTGGTTAACAAAAGGATCAACTTCGTATTCATATTCATATTATTATTTTACAAAAGCAATGTAGATTCTGATTTTTGAAAATGGAGCCAAACAAATGTAGAGATAACAGTGGCATCTTCTTAAATCGTTCATTTTCCATACAGTTCAGATGGAGTGTCGCTCTCCCAATTGTAAGCATACTGTGAATTTTATTCCCTGGCATTTTCAGTGCACTGAAAAAGCAGCAAGCAACTCTGCTAACCCTGTGACAGTGACAACAGACTCTGCTTTATCAAAGATTGTAAATTAAGTATTTTGGTCTTGAAAGCATGCCTGCTGCACAGGGCTGTCAGCACACAGCCCTGTGGCACTGTGCCTCTGCTGCAGTGTTCTGTCGGAGGCAACGTCTAGCTCACATTTTGTAGCCAGCAAGACTAGTAAGCTATATGGGGACTCATAAAGCCAACAATGCCCATTGCTGGTTTGTGACTACAACAGGGAAGACATCCCAAATATATTTCTTTGATTTCATTTGGGAAAAAAAAAATTAGAGAAACTGCACTATCAAAAATTTAACCTTACTAAACAGCCAGCTAGTTGAAGTAGTAAAAGTCTTACATTTTCCTGGAAAACTGATCTGTTCTCCTGAGGTTTCCCATATGCTCATCAGCAATCCAGTACATTTCCCCTTTTATTTTCATAAGAGGCCTGGATTTTCAGTAGTCATCTTTCCTTTAGGTTATACATACTAAGCCATAGTAAAGTTTAGGATTTTCTACTAATGTATCTTTTTTGACACAAGATGCAGTGTAGAAGATGGTTGGTCTTTAGACAAGAAAGTAATCCAGGTGGGTACTCAAAAAGAATTTAGAACCACAGCCTCTTTCTACATGCAATTCAGTAGCAGGAATTTGGGTTGGTTGCTTTTATTTTTAAGAAAAGGGCACCCTTCTTGACATTTGAGAAGTCCTATTGACACATCTTCACATCCACAATGAGCCAACGTCTTCTCTACCCTTGTACCCCATCACCATTTTCCTGACTAACAGGGAAATCCAACAAGCACACAGGTGCTCCTAAGACAGGCACACAGATTTGTCTCAACTTATATTTGCACCCACTGCTAACAACCAAATGAAACATCTGTTCCAACTTGCACTTTGGTGTTCTTTATTTCACTTCTCCTGTACAGTCACACATCTCACCGGCATGTAGATGAAGTTTAGCTTCACTTCAGAGTATCAAAAGCCACCTTTCTCAAAACCGCTGATAGTAAATGCATGGGAAAGCCACACGAAATAAGAACACTGCAAAGAAACATGCACAATCCTGCTTTACACCAGAGGAACTCAGACCAGTGGATCTTGTGACTGACACCATTCCTTTGAGACCATCTTTTTTAGGAACTGGAGGGTTCTGAACTACATGACTCCAGTGGGCCCAAGACGACACTAACGGTGAGTCAAACAGAACTATCATCTGTTTCTGTTTCCACTTCTATTTAGTTAAGAAGGAAAATGTCAAATTACTGCTGAAATGGGAAGTGTGTCAAAACTAAACCAAATCTTCCTCTTTACACAGTAAAAGGCACACAAACTTCTGCAGTCTTACCAGAATGGCATGAAAGAAGTAAGCATTTTTCACTGAACTAAGGGTGATGTGCAATAAATATTTCAATTTATTTCAAACTTGAAATTCTCTCACATACACTGCCTATAATTTTTTCAGCCAAGGAAGACTTATTTTTCTAAAGAAAAGGTTAAAACTGTCAAAGTGATGGTTACCTGGTCTAAACTGCAAGAGATCCAGGAGATTTCCTCCCCCTCAACCTCTCCTGATTTAAACTCTTTCCCAGGAACATGCACTGCTATATGTTTTGAAGCCTCACACTGTGACAAAGCCCAAGCCTCTGCTCAACATTTTCTATATAGATGTAGCCTTCAGCCAGCTAGACTGATTCATGGGAGACTAAATGTTTTCAGAAGTCATGGCAGGCTTCCAGCTGCTGCATGTGCATCCTGTCTCTCACTGAATAAGCCCTGCCAGTTAATCAGTGCATCAGCAAGGTCAGTTCTGGTGAGCCAACTACCTCATACATTCCAAGCTTCCAAATTGCTAACTTACTGGGTAGCAATTTGAGATCTTAACATTTTTCATGTATTTGTGAAAAGGTGTTCCTTAATTTTTACTTCTAAGTAGTGTACTAAATAGTAAAGTATTTGTTCCATCTACATAAAAAGTTAACCAACAGAGGCATTTTAATTTACCTTGACAAAAGAGAGGGGCTATTATTTCAGTGACTTGCTTCATTTCAGTTTTACATACAAAAATAAATCCTTCCTCATGGGACATTTTATCATACTAATGCTTAGAACTGTTTAAGTGACTAGAAATGTAAAAAGTGAGGAGACTTTTCTGAGTACAAACATATACAACACAAACCACATTAGTGAACTGGTAAAAACCCACATGTGCACGAACACAGACTTCAGTATTTAAATGCTCTTAATTCATTTGAAGCTGTATTTAACATCTTTCATCCATTCAATGTTATTTTACCATGAGAGAAAGCAACAATAGTGCATTTAAATATGACTATGAAGACAGGAAGCAAAGTGCAGTATCAGAAACACATTCCATCCTTAGGGAGAAAGCACAGTGGCTGCTTCTTAAAAACTAGCACTACAGGCCTGAGGGACACGCTGCTTAAGTGGACACCAGTTATATTATCACTGATGCAGGGAAATCTGCATCACAAACTGAAGTGAGGCTGAGAGAGGTGGGTAGTCTTTATGGACACTGAAACAGCATGTATTCCTTGTTCCCACAGAGTAAATGCTGAGCTTCTAAAAGCTCAGTTATCCCCAAACACTTTAGGATAATGTATGTTAGAGTAATTTCCTTCCAATAAATTCTTAATTTGCTCTTAAGAGGACAGCTGTTATTTAATTTTTGCCATTTCTAACCAATGCTAGTAATCTAAGTCTTTTAAAAGAAATGGATTTGCCAATGAACGTTTGTTGTTTATTGAAATTGCCAACTTCTCTCCTGTAATTGTCTTTAAAGTTGCACAACACCTGACTACCTTGGTATTGGGAGGAAATAAAGACGTGCTATCACTTACTAACAGAGCACCAAAATGGTTGTGTTGGCTCAGACAGCCATGCATAACCACACCACATTCACTTTATCTTCATCATATGCTAAGTAGCCTTACTAACTTTATTAAACTGACAATATGGAGAAATCAGAGTTTACTAAAGTTACACATATTCCAAGATTTGAGAGGCATAAACAGCTGTATGAATGAAAAAGTTATTAAATTGAAGAAAGTGCTAGCACAATGTAATTAAAAGTACTGTATATGATACATTATCAAATTTAGCAGAAGTTTAGTTTCAGTTGCTTTTTGAAATTTATGTATAAATCATGTTTATAGTGTATTTTTTACTGGAATTAAGTACCTGGGACAGAATTAACTTTGTCACATTTCTAGTTCTGCTGTTCTAGCCTTTCCAGCAACCTTAAACTAGCACGGTAAGAACCTTGCACGGGCTTAAATTTTAAGACTTTTAAGGAATTAAAAATTACAAAGAATTTTCAAGAACCCACATGTACAGCAGATATTCATCTCAGTGCATTTCCTAATAACTAATTTACAGGTAACAGAGCCAGCCTGGGCAGCAGTATGGTAATATTGAAAGCTATTGCCAATCACACGCTTATCATGCACTGAATAAGATGATATAATCTTTGACATACATACAAGATTTAATAACTAATCACTTTGTGTGGCCCAGCCAATAAACATTACATTTGAACAGTAATTTCTCCTACCCTTATTAGATTTTAACCTATCAAGAGTGATCCATTGGCTCAGTTGCATTAGTGATTCCTGCATCTTGACTATCCATCTCCTCAAGCTCCTCAACAGAATTTCCCTTTTGTGCTTTAGACCTTGCAGGGAATGTTGTTCCCACAGAATTCACCATGTTACCATCAGTTGATTCGGTATTCAAGTGTTCAGTACCACCTGGTGCAGAAAATGATTCAGGTAAGCCAGCCTGAAAGCTCCCAGTTTTAGCAGTTGAACTCACTGCCTCTACTTTTCTTTGAGATACATCAACTGATGCTGACTGCTCTGTATTCTGATCCCGCAAATGTCTATCCATTGAAGCCTGAATAGAAGAGACCATTTCCTGCAACTTTTTTCTCTGTGCCTCAATCAGAGTGGGGTCAAGCTGCCTGCTGTCTCTCATTGTCACAACTCCTGGAGCAATTCGGATAAGCTCACTGTTACCAGAAGCAGCTGTGAATACAGAAGGCTCAATTTTAGCAGAAGGACTGAAGTCCGTTTCTGTGCTATGCTTTCTTAAAAGTGGTGTTTCCCTGGCTCTTTGATCATGTTGTTGACTACTAGATGCAGTTCCTAGGGAATGGCCCTTTCCTTGAAATGCAGTTACGTTATGTAGTTGTTCAGATTTCTTTTTCACTACTCCACCACTACCCAGTTTCAGCATTCCGTGTGAAGGACTCGCTTCCCTGCTTCTTGAAGTAGCTTCAGCTCGCACTTGACTTAAGGCCTCTTTAACCAGCTCTTCAACGTCAGGACCGATTGGAAAGTGCCCAGCAGCATCCACACACAGCTCTAATCTGTCTTCTGCTGCATTGTACACAAAGTTTTTACCAGGCAGATGTGGAAAAGTGCAGTGCTTGCCATCAGCCAAACCTATAGAGATAGAAAAAGTTATTCAAAGTGCCAACATATTTTGAGGTATGCTCTGAACACACAGTAATTATTGTATTTAAATTTACTGCACCAAGTATATGTAAAAAAACCCACACTGAAAGTTACTACCATGAGAGAAAAAAATTTAGGTTTTATGCCACACAGTAGCAACCACAGTATATTGCTAAGATGCTGCTGCTGCCTCCTATGATGACTCTAATGAAGAGATAATGCTGTAGTATTACTAGATAAAATAGTAATAGTAAACTCACTGCAACTTGCAGTTCTAACACAACAGAAGTTAAAGAAACAGAATATGCCTCCACTAACAAACCAAGCCAAATCCCATCACTACCACCCTCCCACATTCCCACACAAAACAAGACAAAACCAACCAAACAAACATCAAAACCAGAAAACTGCCAGGAGCACATTTCAAAACACTATCTGTAGAAGTTCTATTTAAGACCACTTCCATACTAGTCAGAACTGTAGTAGGATTTCAGGATGTGTAACAGTTGCTAAGCCTGAGGAATTTCAGATTTGGTATTTTGTCGTCTTCTCAGAGAGGAAGTGTTGCTATCTAAACAAAAGTGTTTCAAGCTGACTGTTTAGTAGTCCTGGAGATTATAACTATTAACCTTTACAAAACAAACGTAAGGCATAATATTTTTGATCTGCTGTTTGTTTCATTGTCCCACTTACAATTTGACCAATCTGTAAAAACAGAAAGTTCACTAGATAATTTTAAGTTCTGAAGATTCTATGTGTCAAAAATGGACAACATTAATTTTTAAGTTTATCATCATAAAACACAAAATAACTCTTTCAACTCTGTCCCATACAGGCTGTGGTAAAGCAATAAGGTAAATATAAATAGGGTAAATATAAATATAAAAATAAGGTAAAGCAAATTCAGTGATGATGGTTTCCTATGAGTTGAAAGCTATCTGAGGATGAAAATTTAGCTGCAACCATTCTCTTTACTTTAGTTTCATCAGCTGTGCAAGGACAGCTACAATGAAAACAACACTGTTTAAAAGGTGCCAGGAGTAGGTAAATTTTGGGGATTTTCCCTCAAATTCATAAAATTCTTGAAGAAAATCACCAGAAATTATTCAGAAGGGAAGAACTAATTTCTATTTCTGTGTTATCAAATACAATGCACTCAAAGTGAGTATTATAGGCATCAATGAAAAATGTCATTCAATAATTTGAAATGTTATTAAACTGTTTTCATACTGATAAACCAAATGACCAATCTCACTCATCTGCCATAGCTTCTGATTCACACTTGTGCAGCTGCAGAGAATCTACAAATAGGATTTTATTTCAAAGAGCTTCAGACATGTAGCTCCTTCTTTATATATTCATGGAAGCCAATAACAAAACAGCCAGAACACAGAACAAAATTTACCCTCAAACCTGTCTAACTCAGCCTGAAGAACATATTTTAAGTACATAATTTACTAGCTCATTTGCCAAAGCGGGAGCTGTACCAATTCCTGTGATAGACCAAAACTGCCTCTGAAACTGCAATTCTGAAATCTCAAAGTAAGCTCTTAAACAATATCTATTAAATCAAACTTCAACTGGTTATCAGTACCTACACTGGACAGAAAGCTTTGTTCCAAAGGTCCAGGACAATAGCTGCATTATTACATTAATTAAAATATTAAAAATAGGTAAGGGGCTTCTTTAAGTGGAAAGATTAGTCAGATCGTTGCACACTGGAAGTGTTGTACTAGCGTGTTAATGCTGAAATAGAAATTCTACCTACCAAGGTAGTATAAAACACTTGCATATGTAGAAATGCAATAATGGTCAAATACAAACTGTCATCTCCCACAGCCTTACTGCTTACCTTGTCAGTTGGCAAAAACTACTTGTAAGTCAGGCATTTTCTGTAAGTTAATGACCAGCTGGGTTATAAATCCCATGGATTCATTTCAAGTTCTCAACTCTGGTTAGTCATCAATTGGTCAAAAATGCCTTTTCCAGCAGGCAATGTATAAGCTATAATTCACTTGCCACAAACATTACACCAGCCTTTACAAGCATAGTAAAAGAAAAAATACTAAAAGGAAACAGATCTGCCATAAGACATTTGCACACTAATTCTATTATCCAAGCTAATAATTCAGTGAGAGGTGGTGGGCATTGAATATACCATGCATTTTAGTTACTGCAAAAAGAACAGAAATTACATGGTAAAATACCCGTTTCCAGAAATAAGTATGATAAGGTTGAAAAAATTGTCAAAGAACAAATCAGACAGTAAGAAAGAAGTAAAAGGAATCATTACAATAGATGAAATCACAAGAGCTAAACTATGAATATAAAGATTTCAACAAGAAAATAAACTTTAAAGGAGAGAAAATAATTGATTGGTACTTTCTTCTCTAAAGAAACATATGCTATTCTTTGCAGGTAATATTTGTAAACTTAAAAATCCAATATACTCTAACTACTTGCTTGGCTATTCTGCATAGAGCCCAAATGTGATATTCAGCAGTGCAAGAAGGGGATGGATGGCTTTGCTTTTGAACAATCACCTTAGGAATACAAAAGACAACTTTAACCAACCATTTAAATTTAAAATTTGCAGTACCCCATATGAAATATCTACTAAGAAGCACACTAGAGAGATAAACTCCTTCTAGTAAGCGTTTTAAATTATAACAGCAACAGGTCCTATGTTTTGTTCTTTGTTTGATCTTTACAGGGGAAAAGAATTTTTTAAAAAACCTGTTAACTTATTTTGGTCATTTTGTCACAAAAAATGATTGTTTGTACAATTCAGGAAGCAAAAAATTCAAAAAGAAGAGGTTTAAGTTCAAAGATGTAGGCTAAGGCAGACTGCCTAGTCTTAGGCTCTCTTAGGGAGCGTAAGGAGTTCCACAATATTATAAGAATTAAAACGTACTAGAGTAATAAAATAAAATAAAAATACATTTATGCTTACAAGTGACTCAATACCAATTTACAGTTTGCAGGATTTGAAAACAGAGGAAGGAAGGGATAAACAAAACCCCCAAAATACCTGTTGTTTTCTTCATTATGCTGTAGAATACTCCACCCTGCTGAAACAACTGAGGAAGCCCCTTTGCATAAGACCAAACATCTTCTCCTGTAAAAATCAAACACAACCATTAGAATTAAATAGTTATATTTTAATATTATAGACAATGGCTGAAAATGTAACTCCTTGAATCAAAAACGGAGTCCTCACTCTCTTCTATGCAATTAAGAATTTGAATTTTTACTGCAAATTCACAGAACAGGAGCCCAAGATCTTGAGAAACTTTCAGAAAAACATACCACTGTCTGCAGTCAAATATCCTACATGTTCTAGTACAAAGGTTCCTACATTTGATTTGATCCAAATTTGCAGCTCCTGGTTCTTTGCCAGGCCCTAAACACCAGTCTCCATTCCCTTCCTACCCATCCTTTCTACATTAAACTAGGAAATTACTAACATACTTCCAAAATTCAAGCACCATACCCTTGCTCGTTAAAACCTTGATTCTGTATCTCTACACCTTCTCAAAAATCAGAGATCAATTTACAGCTGCCACAGAGACGACTTTATACTGCAGCTGAGACACAAACGTCCACATAGGCAGCTGCATAAGAAGCTGTCTCTGTACCTTGCTTTTATTAAGAGTTAGAAACAAAATATCAACAACGAGGCCCCAGCAGCTCTGTATAACTGGCATTTTTCAAAGATGCCAAAAATGGCATTGAAATGTGACAACTTTAAATGATTCTGAGAGAAAGAAAGGAAAAAAACCCAACCTAGACTATGTAAGGAAAGGAATATAAGGAACAGAAAAACTGGGTTACAGTGACAAGAGTATCACTGACCTAATAGAACCTGCTCAATCAGTTCAGATCTGCATTTTTGCCTACACCCATTTCCTCATTTTGCTAACCACTTACCTGCTTCAGAGAAGTGATATGTGATGCAGCTGTCAAAGTAGTGCAAATGGAAAGTACTGATAAATTCCATTCTCCTGATGCAGAAGCAACTACTGTGCATATACATTTTCAGAAAAAAATTGCTTTTCCCACTTCACATCAAACATTTAGGGAACATAGTGAGGTATTGTAAATAGAACTTGCCCCCTTCTTTAGGCAATGAAATCTCAATAACCATATCTCTCAAATTTCTATTAAGATTGGAGAATCTTCAACTGAAGTTAACTGGATGCACTAACTGCTTAGAATAGAAATAGCTGGAATGTGTCAGGCTGCAAAATATTAGCCAGCAATACTTCTTTGCTTGCCGTTATAAGCAAAATAAAAGTAAAAAGCTATTTTTAATAGCTTACACATACTGAACTTGCTCCTTTTCTTTCTGACTTGCTCCCTTTATTTCTGACTTGCACATCTGACTTGCTCCTTTTATTTTTTTACTGCGTATCCCATATGGTAACTGTAGTTATTTTCCTGTCCCACCTGCCTCAGGTGAGAAAATGTTTCACCCTCATGACAGTGGCATTATATACTACATCATGCTTTGAAACCCTTCAAACCATTCTCCAGCTTTTGTTTCCACTCCCTGACAGGCATGGGAGACATGGGACTCCTTACACCTCCCTGCTCATCTGTTCCCCCACCATGATTCTGTCACTCACCTCTCCTCTTCAGGCATTATTCAGGTCCCTATTCTCTTGCAAAGGTACAGTGCACATTCATCATGTTCTGTCTTCAGACATTTTTAAAGACAGGAGGCCTAAACAATCCAATTAATTTTGAATGCATTCCCTCAAACCATATATGCTTGGGCTCACTGCATTCATTTGCACATCACGCTCACAAATTTGCCCTTCACTTCCTAGCAAGAACATCCAGGTAGTAAACCAACTACTCTTCTTTCTCATTTCTCCTGGTCTACTTAAGAAGGAGGTCTCGTGTCACTGTTACCTGCATCTTTATTCTCATCTGCAATTTGAAATGCATCCCTATACACAATAGCTCCAAAGCACTCCTGCTGTGGCTCTTCCAAGTCTTCCTGATGGTTTAAACACTGCCCACAGGAATCAAAATAACCACTACACTGATAAGTAACAGAATAGAGATGTCAGTCCACCCAAGCCTAAAGAGGCCACAGACAGCAGCCAAACAGTGGCTAACTCCATACTAAGGACTCCTTTACTCCTTTATTTGAAAGGCTCCCTTTCCTTCCACAAAGAAGAAGCCCAGTTTTAGACATTAGTGACATTTTCCAGGCAAAGATTCCCTATTTGCTGCAGGCATGATTTTTAAAGCTTTGCACAAGGGAAGTACCACTGTTTAGTTAGCCTTTTATGCAACACTAACAAGGACTACATGCAGGAAAGCATGGACAGCAAGGCTCACAAAACAAAAGCATCAGCTGCTGAAAGAAATACAAACTAACCAGACTGTTTTGACAGAGATCTCCCATTGGAAGATGAAAAAAACCCACAATTGCAACTGGACTTCCCCAGATCAGAGAAACTAGTATGTGTGACTCAACTAAACTACATTTGAGGTTTGCACAGTTTTGTTGTTTGTTAGGTTTTACCATTTGTTTTGGTTTTATTTGCCATGGCAGTGAGATGTTTATAGGTCACAAGTTAATTTGGATGATCATTTAGTTAGATTAAAAGCTCCCTCAAGACACTACATTTATCACAGAGCTTATGTTCTCTGCACTATTCCTACTCCAGTACACACTTCCTCAAACCAGATCCCGACTCCAGAACATAAAGGTATGACAACAAATCAAAACCATCCTAACCACAAATATGCCTCTTCCACTGGTTTAGGTTAGTCTGCACCTGCTGCAAGCCCAAGATCGTCACTTCGTACAGCAGAGAGAACACACAGAAGTGCAAAACAAATAAAAAAACTTAGCTGATAAACACAGGCTTTAAAAACAAGCTGTTTAACTCAAAGAAAATCCTGGTATCAATTCATAACTTTAATTTAAACCTGACTATTTTGATTTTTGTGCGCTGATGAATTCATCAATGAAAAACAAACCACTCAAAACAGGTTCATCATACTTGGCTTACAAGTATGCACAGGGCCTCTGCATGGACGTAATTAAATCTGTTTTAAAATATAACACTTTAAATATGTTAATGTAAAATTACAATTCCTTTACTCTTTTCCCTGTAGAGTTCTGTATCTTGAGCTAAAAAAAAAGAGAAAGCTTTACAAAAAAATCATGCATAATATGTTAAATAGTCAAGAATCACAGTATCTAATTTCCCAGGGCTTATTTTTAAATTACATACAGAAAAATTAAAGAACACGATCTAAAATTCTAATAAGTTAACTAGCTGAGACCAGAAAAGTAAAATCTTAGTAATGAAAATACAAAAGAAATATTTCAGCCCATAGGAGACTCTGTGTAAAAGAAAAGCTTTTAAGCATCCAGAATGAACAGTTATGAACGTCTGAAGACACTTTCACTAAAGACTACTGGGGAAATGAAAAGAAAATTGTATCTAGCCCAGCAAGCTATTTCAACAGCATCTCCCCCCTACACATTCTAATACAACTGTATTACAAGAATGCTTTTAGGAGAACAAAGTTTCAAAAAGTTACAAAGTTACAAAGCTGACTCTCAGACCTTTGCAGCACAGTTTTTACTAGTATAGAAATGTCATTGGGAAACACTAAGGCTTCTTGTCCCAGAAAGGCTGAATATAGCACTCTGAGGAACTGCCACCCCAAAACTTTTTAAAAAGTGCAAGGACTTAGGAAGTTTCTCAGAGTTTGTTAACCCACTAAAAAATCACAACTGTAAACAGGCAAGTAACTAGATTTTTTTCTACAAATATTTTTAAAGGCGAATGAAGACCCAGGGAGAAAAGTGATGATAAAATAACAGCATCTTATTCAGTAGCTGCATATGGTTTTATAACTGGTTTATCCCTTGCTGCCACTTTTACTTCTATTAGTAATGCAAAATGGATGCAGGCAGAGAAGGGTGAGGTAAATTCTATTTAACCTGTGCTCTGAAAGTAGAATCTAACAGCAGTGAGAGGCAAAGACAAAAACTGATTCTTGAATTCATGATCAGCTCACAGTCTACGGATACGTATCTGCAAAATAATGACACACCTTCATGCTGAAGTTACCGAGATACTTTTAAAGCATGTTGACATTTTTTTAAGCAAAAATAAATAACTATACTTTCAGCAGTATTTCCTTCAGACAGGAAAGCACTCTTTTAAGCTTTATCTCAAAATTAAGACAACTTTTAAACCTAACCTTTTCCTGCACTTTGGAACTGGGGTGTAAATGTCAGTATGACGAGGTGAGTAGTGATTCAGCACCTTATCTTGCAAGAGACACAGGAGTACACCATCAAACTTGGAAAAGAATCAAAGTTCTGCTTGATGAACTTCTGACATACTACTCAGTGATTACGTAATTGTTTCGTTTCTGAAACATCACATGCTTTAGCCACACCAAATCCCTCCAGCAAGAGAGAAGGCTCTCACAAAAAGAACCCAACCTGTAAACATGGTTCATAGAGCTGAATGTATGATAATTACTGTTCCACTTCCTGCCAGGAAGCAGCAAGAACTGTGAAACCTGATGAAGAAAGTACACATACAAAGGTGAAGGTCTCCTGAGTTCAAAAAGCAAAATAAAAACCACAGGCACCTGAAAAAAGTCCTTTCATCTTGAATTATTAGATTTACATGACTGATAATTTATAAGTATACCTTTTGAATCCTACCTCCACCTTTGGGATTCAGATCCATGTTTAGATCTTTCAGTTTCTTCTCTGCTTACATTCTGAAATAATAGTTTTCCCAGCTCTTTAAAAAGACCAAATCATCATTTAAAATTAGCAGATTAGCTAAAGGGACAATGTCATGTTCATTTGCTTAAACCAACACAACTCCCTACGGAGAGAAATGCCAGCATTTCATCCTACTACTAAGGTGAACATTTGGTCCTCAAACTTCCAATGAGCAGACACTCAGCATCCCCTTCTCACCTCTGCTATGAATTTATCTCCTGAAACCTGGAGATGTAAGAAAAAAAAGAGCATGTAGCTCTCACACATACACTTCAGATGTGTGCCTAATGAGAGACAGGAAAGACCAGCAGAGAGCCAGGAAAGCAGAGGCAATGCAACCACTTCTAATCAGCAATTTTTAAAAGAGAACTTTATAGCAAAGAAAGAACTCTCTCATATACCTTATATGCTCATTTTTAAAAGCCACTGACAGCATGTTAAATGCACTTCTAATAAAGGAACTAATCTTCTCCATCATTACAGAATTGGAAAAAAAATGTATGTATGTAACTACAGTTTGAAAAAATGTTATCTTCTACTTAAAAACACCATTTCAAAGTACAACATGAAGTCAGCCTTACCCATGAGTGTTGCCAGAAGACAGAGCGAATACATCTCCTTATCCACTTGCTCTTGCAGATCCTTTGATGAGATTTTACTGGTCACAGCAATGTCTTCATGCTTCACAGCATGGGCTGAGTGTGCTGAGGCAGCCTGCCTGCCTTCCTCCTTACCCTTCAGGATTTCTATGGCAATCCTGTCACCATGCTGCAAAGGAACAGGCTCGTTTTCCATGCCTTCTTTGGGAGGCAGAAGCTCTTTCGGAGGAAAGCCATAGCGAATACATTGCAAATAGGGAGGAATATTAAATTCTCTCGCTATGCCTTCCTGCAGTTCCAAGAAGGTGGTGGTGCACTTCAGGGTAAGCATTGACTGCCTCCCATCATTGGTGGTTATTCGAATTTTCTTTTCTTTTGCGGAGGTTGGAGAATACGGGGTTTTTGTTGGTGTAGCAGGTGCAGACGATGGCCCCTCACGAACAGCCCCGGGAGAAGCAGTCCTGGGTTGCCCTTTATGCTCTTGTTTCAATTTTTCACTTTTCCGTTTCTGCATTACGGAAGCTTGGTCCGCAATGTTCTGCTGAATAGTTCTTTCAGCTTTGCTCATATTCAACTCCTCCTTGTGCAAAGTTTTTGTCTTCTGTCCAGTCAAAATAATTTTGGTTGGAAGTTGCGACTCTAACTCTTGTCCTTGCTGTACATCATCAGCTCTTTGGGCGTGAGCACCATCGATATTTACAGGGGTATAGTCATCGGGGTTCTTTTTGGCAGTTTGATGCAATATTGTGTTGACAACTTTCTGAACAAGAATCTCGCTACCAAATTCACCAGGGAAGTGCTTGGTAACAAGTTTCATGGCAACATCATACACATTGCTGTTCAGAGATGTGTCGCTTTCGTACTGGAACCAGTAGACCGTCTCTCTCACTACTCTTCCACCCCACTCTAGAGTAATAGGAAAAGCTTCAGGCAGATTGTCATATTCTTTACCTTCCCAGTAGTGCTTGAATCCGCAGCCACATTTGCCACCTGTAGACTTAGTATTAGTTCTGTCTCCATCCATATATGAAACAGACCCATCTTCTCTGACGCGGCGCATTAAGTTACCATGACACCAGTTACAAACAGTCAAATTGCTCAGGCCATAGTCTGGTACCAGCACATCCTTTGCGGGGTTGTAAGAACACACCAAACTGTTCAGGGGAAAACTGTAATTTTTGTCGGGCCTTAGCTGGCCATGGGTGCTTTTTGCCAGGTTATACAGCTTCCCCCCGGGAGCCAGCCACTCTGGGGGAACGTGATGCTCTGAAAGGGCCCCGCAGATGAGGCACCTGTGAAGGCGGTTGTCCATCACTGCTTTTTTGGCAGCTGCAGTGACCTCTTCAGGCTGGACCCCTATTACTCCAGTCCTTCTGTAGAAATACTGATGCACATCAGCTACAAGACTGGGGTGGATACCGTGTTTACTCATGAAAACCTCCTCCATTGCAGCAACAAGCCTCATCAAGTACTTGTCCTGCAAACTTCTGTCTCCTCCAATGATACAACCACCGTCCTCCTCCAACATGATGTACTTTTTAATGAGGTCTTGAGGAACTCCCCAGGCTTTAGGAAGTAGCTTCCTAGGCAGTTTAGGTAAAGCAGCACCTTTTATTCCAACGAGAGGAATATAATGGTTACGTCCTGAGCTACTCCACGCAATGCAGATCGGCTTGTTCAACATGCCATCTTTTCCCATGCATTTTTCCAGGGGTATCAGACCAGGGAGGAACGTCGCTGAATAATCTCCAGAGCTTCGCATTCCACTCAAGGAGTCTAACAGGATTATAGGCCGATGAAGCACGTTGGCCAGACCAAAGATGTGAATATTCCTAAGGCCCATCGGCACACCTTCTGGAGGAACAAATAAAGGGTCACATTCATTGATAATGTCCTCCCACTCTGCCGCATCAATAAAGTCATGGAAAAGTGCCTTGTAGTGACTCAAATTCTCCTCAAAATGCTTCTTTAGATTCTCTCGCAGAGCATGCCAGAACAGTTCCCTGCCAACCAGTGCCCGCGAGACTGCGTGGACAAGGCAGTGGCCATCTCCATCCACGTGGACAGGGATGAGGCACTCTTGACTGTTGTTGGCCTTCTTGATGTCTTCCAGAGTGTCGTGCAGGTAGATGAGGCTGCCGGAGCGGTCCTTCCCATAACCGATGGTTTCGACGTGCTCCGGCTCGATGAGGAAGGCGCGGTCGCCCAGGAGGGAGCAGTCAAAGATGTCTCCCTGGTTCATCTCCGTGAGGAGCTTGGCTTTGCCAGTCTGTTTGTCCATCCCGTAGCGGGCCAGGATGGGGGCCAGGAGCTTGCAGTGGTAGTTGGAGAGGCCCATGACTTTGACGAGCTCGGTGTTCCTGCGGGGCGGGCCGGCGCCGCTGACGCCCAGCAGCGCGTTCCGCAGCAGGTTGTGCAGCACCAGGTCGGGGTCCGTCACCTCCTCCACGGCCAGCAGCTGCCGCTGCTCGTGGCGCCGCCCGCAGTCCGTGCACTCGATGCTGCCGCTGCCCTGCGGCCCGTGGGCCGGGAAGAACAGCCGCGCCTGGCATTTGGGGTCAGGGCAGGTGCCCGAGAAGATGCGCCGGTCCCGCTTCTTGGAGGCGGCCGGAGGCGGCGGCTGCGGCTGCTGCTGAGGGGACGGCGGCGGCGGCGGTGGCGGCTGCTGGGGCTGGGACATCGCTCCGCTCCGCCCGGGCTTCACCCGCACCCGCTGCTCCGCCGCCCTCACAGGCGCATCCCCTGCGCGCCGGACAACGACCGCCGCCCCTCAGCCGCCGCCGGTGCCGCCCGAGCACGGAGCGCCGCCCGCCGCCCCCCTTCCGACGCGGAAGTACCGCCGCTCTCACCGCCCCTCGGCCGCCTCGGTGCCCGCAGCGCCGAGGCCTCGCGCACTTCCACGCCGGCGGCGCACGCGCGGTGCCGCGGGGGCTGCCGGGAGGGGTAGTGCCACCCGCCGCGGCCACCGGGCGTGGGAAAGGGAGGGGGCCCGCGCGGGAACTACCGGGACCGCGAGGCCGCGCGGCGCAGGGAGGCGGGCGGGGCGAGCCCTTGCGGGAATGCTGGGAAGTGTAGTCGGCGGTGGGTGGGCCGAGAGGGAGGCGCGGGGCGGTCGGCGGCGCTTGTTGCGCTTCCTGCGGCGCGCGGGGGGGCGGGTCTGAGGGGACACCCCGGTTGTGCATCCCTCCTGTGTCCCCCCAGAGTGCTGGATCTGAGGCGACACCCCACGTGTAACATCCCTTCAGTCCCCTCGCCCGCAGGGGCGGGTCTGGGGGGACACTCCGAGTGTACAGTCCCCTTCTGTCCCCATCGCGTACTGAGTCTGAGGTGACACCCCACGTGTACATCTCTCCTGTGTCCCCTCGCCCCCCTGCATGAGCACGGAGACGAGGCTCCCTCCCGTGTCACCTGCGCCCCCGGGCAGGCTCCGGGGGCAGAGGCGGCTCAGTCCCAACAGGTAGCCGCCGGCAAGAGGCTGCCGCGGAGTCGGGGCAGAAGGCCGGCCCCAGCCTGCCCCTCAGCAGTGCTGCACAGAGGGCTCTGGGTGTCTGGGGATGACCCCGACGCCTTCCTGGGCACGTAGCTTTCCTAACAGCCCCGCAAACAGCATCTCCTGCCAGGCAGGATCCCCTGCGGGCGTGGGCACACGAGCTCTGACCCCGGGCTGTGCCCCCACAGCCGACACAGCCAGGCCCGGGCTGTGCCTGCCCTTGGAGCTCCACGGGCTTTCTGGAGCTCAACACAACCCCGTCGGGGTTTCGATTCCGGAGAAGCTACGCCGGGCTGCTTCTCCGGGAGGCGAGATATCTGAGCGGAGGTGTTCCCCAGCTGCCGGCTGCTGATAGCGACAAAACAAGGCACGAGGCGACGCGAAAGCAAGTTGTTAACACGAGTGATCCCTCCAGCTGGTGCTACGTAAGGAGATAATGAGGGAATGGAGCTGGCACTTACATTATCTCCAGTGGCCGTCTGAAATTATATTTTTGCAGAAATGAAATGGGATAATGTTCACAACTTCCAACCTAATTACAGCGGGCTGGCAGTGTATTCATGTGGAAAGCTCAAGGAGGGTTACTGTCAGCAAACAGGGGATTTAAGGTCTCTGAACCGAAGCTGAACTTTTGGAGGACAAGGTGGGACCTCACGGGATATTGCCAAGTACCAGAGTGACCCAGCCCTACAGATACAAGGGCAAAAAAAATGACCACTTCCTCCCTCCTCCATCATCCTTGTTCCACCAAATGCCTGACATTTGTATCCCAAGACCTTACCTATTCTAGAGTCACCCAAATGATCAAAAATTAGAATAAAAATCATAGAGAATGTATTGTGCTTGTATTTTCCAATACAAAGAGCATGTTACATTTTCATTAATCTAAGCAAATAATTTATGCATATGACATTTACATTAAAAAGACTCAGATGATTCATACACAGAGAAAAATTCTGTTTCTGTGCTCTATCACAGGCTTAAGGAAAAAAATGGCTCCAGGCCTGGCCCCGTGACAGACTGAGCACTGCCACCTTCCAGTGACAGCAGCTGAGCTGTGCATGCTCATTCCCTTTCAGTTTCAGTAATTTGTCAAGCGTAGAAAATATGTGTGTGTGCGTAAATGTATGCATTCCACAGCATAATCTTTTATCTGATCTTTCAAAATATGTGGCAGATTTGAAGAGGACAAGGTGAAAATTATGAGACAGATGTTCATTCTTGGCTGCTACTAATTCTTTTTTATGTGTATGACAGTAAGGTAGCAGCAACACCAGCTCCATAATCCTGCCAATGTGCCTTGTACTTGGGGATAAATCAGCAGTCTGTCCCCATTCATTCCGTAGCCTTCCCTTCATAAGTAGTGGGGACGCAGTAAAAATGCAAATAGGGAAGGCTCTGTCCTCTGTGAAACTGCGTGGCAGCTACTGAGAATGGGCACCATTCAGGACATCGGCCGGTGGAAATCCTGTGCTGACCCGGCCTGTGTTTTGAAGAAATGTCAAAGAATTTTTCTGTAACATCGTGGCCTCTGGAGCAATTCATTTCTTCGCTTGTGGGAAATAAACACTTCCGTTGTTGTTTAACAGTACTTTGTAGTAAACAATAGGGAGCACCCTGGTGAAATAATTCACTTTCACTGTCAAAGCCAATGGAACTTTTGATATTTTGTTTACTTCTCTAGCCAGATGTTTTTATGAAAGCACTCTGACTGTAAAGTCAAAAGTATTTCTCCTTCCTATTCCCTACATTAATTTCACTGATAAATTATATTCAATACAAGAATCTATCTTTTATGGTGATTTGACCCTAATTAACATGGATGTTTTCAATGAATGACATTTGCAAGTTTTCCAGCTGTATGCAGACTTATCATCATGATTGATTGCCCAAGCAATTTCTCCAACAAAACTTTCATTACAGAATCTTTGATAAAAATCACAATTCTCTGGCAAGCTAATTATTTATGCAAATTAAATGCATCTTTATTTACAAGCTTTATACACTGTATCTGGCAAACAGGATAAGGAAGTTCTATGTTATATCACTGAATACAGATCATGCAAGTAACTAAATCTTTAAGTAGCCTTAAAGGAAAATTCAGGAAATTCAGTGTCTGCCTTATTAGTAGGTACCCTGCAGAAGTGTAGCAATGAGTTCTACCAGAGATCACAGCAAGAACCACACTATTTTCACAGGCAAACAACAACATCACAGTCAAGAAGGTAGGATTACTTTCACATCCACCACATACTTGAAGATCACACTCATTACAAAGTTAAATCTATTTATAATGGATCAGAAGAGTGATTAATTGTCAGTAACAGGATATATCTAAACTCGTGCCACTCTGTTAATGAGAACCAAGCACTGCCAGTCAAAATACCAGGCATTCATTTCAGGCTCAGGATGCAAGATGTAAAAATTTCAGTTTGGTGTTCACCCAGTGCTATTCCCTCGTCTTTGTCATTCACCCTCAGGAAATGGGTCATTACCAGGTCAAAGCAATTATTTCTCAGAGGGACTTGTTTCTTTGGAAGAGCAATGGGAAGTTTCCAGCTAAACAGAAACAAGAGGCTTGTGCATCATGCCAAAGACCAGATCACAGTAAATGGGAAGATGTTCTATTTTGTCAAGAAGTGAAAGTTATTTTCTGCCTTCAGCTACACCTCAGCATGCTCTACAGAAAGGATAGCTAAAATCTGGTGTTATCTTCATTGAAATACTGGCAGAGCTGATCCTGCCTAGGCTGCAAGACTGGCAGTTTAGTCTGACCTGGCCCTAAAAGCTCTCTACATTTACATCTGAGAAAAAGGAGAGAGAAAACACAAGTGTGAGGTACAGGGGAAGACGGCAATATCATCACACCCCACAATGAATGCAACCCATTTCTATTTAGATATGACACCCTAGCGTCTAAAAATCATGTGTAGAACTGCAACTGGATAGTACTTACGATATCATAAGTACTATTGATAGTACTGGCTATCTACAAAGAGTCAACAACAGCATGTGCTCCACTGCACGGCGCAGCTTTGAGTCCCAGGTAGCGGGGACTCTTGTATTTATCGCTCCTGTTAAACCTTCAGCACTCACTTCCAAACTGCTGCTGAACTGCACATATTTTTTTGCCTGTCACTTGAGCAGGCATTTTTAAAAGCCCAGCCATTAACCACCACGCTAACTGTGGCATGACAAAGGTGTATTGGTCACAGGCCTCCTCATGTCCTTGTCCTCAGAGACAGCATGCAGCCCAGCAGTGTTCTGGCAGGACAGGAATGACCACTGAGCAACTTCAGCTTTCATAAACCTTTGGGTTAATTAATAGTTAGTCGATGGTGGTTAGAAAACAGCTCCTGACTTATCCATGGGACCTGGACTGGTAATTCTTGTCCTCGATACATCCAGATGAATAACTTCCACATCCCTCTTCTACTGCCTCCCAGTGATGTCCAAAATGAACAACTGTTTTTCTTCAGTGCTTTCTCAGAGCTTGAACTGCTGCCATTGCAACAGGTTCAGCATTTCACACCACTAATAGATGCTGTCTGTTAACACCGATGTCATTCCTATACACAAGACCAAATTTGGGCTGCTCAGAATGTGGTATGTGTGTTAGCAAAACACAAGCTCGTTAGGAAAACAACATGAAAGGGGAAATACTGGGCAGAGGTTCCAATACTAATTGCCATTATCCAAATAACCTGCTCAAAGGCTTTGCTGCTGCAAAGTCAATGCTCCTAATGTTCACACAAGGTATAGCTTTGTCCAGTAAGAGCAGCTTGGCAGCTGACTCTCATGCAGGGACAAAAGGAGCATCCAAGACAAGCTACACAGACTCAGGCTTTTTGCCTACGCTTTTCTTTTATTTCTTGGCTCAAAATCTGGTTCTGAGGCCCTATCTTGAAAGCATTTTAAATTGATTTCACATGCAAACTCCTCTGCAAAGTTAAGGCCCCACATTTTTTTAATCTGAATATCCCTTTGCGAATTGATGTCAGCAGAACTGGCAAACAAAATGGATTAATCAGGACTGTCGTTGTCGAGGAACTGTCAATAGAAAATTGATCTTTAGGGCAGTAGACCATTTTAAAAAAAGGAGAATGTAAGTGTTATTAGCTTAGATGTGTAACCTGATTATATGGATGCCTCAATAGCAATTACTGTGAATATTTATCTGCTTTCCATAGTGCTCTGTCAAATACAATTTGAAGGAATGGTACAATCCCATTACACGAAAAGATAAATGCCTCAAAATAAAATAGGTTGGGCAACTAACACACTCTCTGCCCTATTGATTTGTATGTTCACAACATGTACAGTCACCGATCTCATCAGCTGTTAAAGGTTTACTTAAATCCATATGACAACCACACGTATTTAAGCGTACCGATTAACTGTCTGGTCCCAAGCGAGATTCTCTCTGCAAACACCCCATTTAGTACGGAAGAGTGAACTGCCATTTCCAGTAGAGAAGAATTCCCAAGTCAAGGATATAGATGGGGGACAAAGACAACAAATACTTCTTACAGAGAGCACATAGCAGTGATGCCTGGCTTGCGATTATGCTTAAAATTTTGAGGTATTTCACAGGTTCAGAGCCTGTATTTTTCAAAGTTGAAGACATAGCAGAGAACCTGATACACAAATTCCAAATGGTGCGAGTGGACCAACAGGCTGAAAAAAAAGAAAAACAAATGTAGTCACTCTATCCTTAGATTTTCTCCTGAGGGTTTTAACCTAGATGTTATTACAGTTCAAATTTATACTAGATGAACGCTTCAAACTGGTTTGTTGCCCTGTCCTTTGGCTACTAAATTGAGCATAATGCCCCACCTTCCAAAATGCACAAACACCATTACCACCAGTAGCCAGATGTTCCAACAGTTTCTAGTTTTCCAATAGCTTAGAAGGTTCTTGGTCCTTTGTACACCTTTAAATGCCTAAACTACAGCTCTTGTGTTCATGAATTCATTGCAGTTCACTAACAACCTTCCAGCAAGTGGGATCTTCTACCACACTTCATTGTCCTGGATGTGATTTCTAAGTATTGAAATCAGAGAAAAAGCAAAGGTTTTTTGCAATTAGTTGCAAAAACAAAGAAACAGATCCCTACTGCTGGGCAGGAATTTATTTGAAGAGAAGCTTTTTCTTGCATCCGATGTAAAAGCATTCACGGTAACAATGAAGATGTATCATCTATTAAAAAAAAGCTACTATTTTTTTTTTGCTTTTGAGAAGTATTTACCCATTATAAAGTGATTAGCGTCTATCATGAAAAATTCATTAAGTGACTTTCCATTAACTCTTGTCCTTCACTAATTTTACAAGAAAAACGGGGGGGGGGGGAAAGAAACAGAAAGAAAAAAAAAAGAAAAAAGAACAAAAAGAAAGCAACCAAACAAAGAAACAAAACCCCCAAGTTGCTCCTGGAGACTTTCCCACTTTTGGTGTATTTTACTCTTATTTGCATACCACCATGGATGGTGCTTATCTCTGCACATACAATACTGGTAGTCCGAATCCAAAGCTACACACCACGAATCCTGGGACAGAGTGCCAAACCCTCCTCCTGCGTTGTGCCGCACTCAGCTCTGGCAGTAGGTGTCAGCAGAAGCCAAGGAAGGGAACCTCCTCACTCACCCCGGGAACACGGATGACACATCAGTGCTGTAGGGCACAACTACTTCGTCACTCTATTGCCTTTTAATCTGACTAATCAAATAAAGAAAAACAGTTCTGAGTCTGGAATTCGTCATCTGGAATTCAAACAACTGCAACAAAGTGGGGGTGAAGAGAAGGCAGAAAAAAGATGGTATGACTTTACTATAGAGCACTGGATCAGGAAGATTCAGGGGATATAATTTTAAGGGGAGGTTTTCAAACAAAATCATACTAAGAACCTTCATTACCATCAAGTTCACTACTCAGATTAGGAGATATCTGCTGGTAAATGGGTACTGTGGGAGAAAGCTCATTAACAGGTAGAAGGTTTAAGAGAGATTCTGTGAGTATAGAAAGCATAAGGCATCCTGTAGGGAAGGCTTTCTAGATTTGAATCTGAGCAAACAAAAATATCAAACAAGTTGCACAAGAAATCACAAGAGAGCAAAAGAAGAACAATCAACTTCAATAAAACATCTTTGAAACTCTCCGCATTGCTAGTTAATATTGCATGTGAAGAAAGTAAAAATCAAAAATCACTCTGAAAAAGTCAGAGGCTACATGTACCCAAACCATCCTGATCCAAGGAATAGTAAAGTATAAAAAAATCAGCTTGGTTAAACAATTACATTGACCCCAAACCTACCAAAAAACCCAAACCAAACCAACAAAAAAAACCAAAACCAAGAAACCATCCCACAGACAAAAGAGGACATTCTGCAAGCACTCTATTACAGAGAGGAGTGGTTGACAATGACAGCCCAATATTGTCACCTATTTTCTCTCAGTGAGGGCAGGCCACAGATGTGAGAAGAAGTGATAGCTGCCTGATCTTGGCATTCATGAGTTTTGGTATCCTCTCACATTACACCTTATAATCAAGCTGGCAGAAAATGCACTGATCTGATACTGCTGTGCTAGATAGAAAAGCCATGATTATAGCAAACTTATGTAACCACAACATATGCAGAGCAGCTGGTCACTACCAAACTGTAAAAGCATATCAAAATGAGGTTATGCAAGCATCTGTCCTCAGTCTGTTCATTAATTACATGCAAGATTATACTTATTAAACTTGTGGGAAACACTAAGCTGGAAAGAGTTGCAAGCACTTTGAGGGAGAAATTTATAGTTAAAAATTATCTTGACAATCTGGTGAAATAAATAGGATTAGAAATCAGCATATATAATATTTTATTCCCACTTATCATCATAAGATAAATGAGTAAATTTATTAGAAGCATTCTTCAGAAAGGATCAGAGCAACAGTGAATCACAAGCTGATTGTGAGTCAGCCGTGTCATATTGTTATGAAAAAGCAAAGCCTTTTGGAGGATTCAGAGAATGAGTGTCACAGGTAGACAAAAGGATCACAACATGGCAACTTGCAGCAAGCACAGTGTGTGTTGGTACCTCATTGCAAGAAACATGAGAACCAACAGGTAAAAGTCCAGGCTAAATGAACAAAAAAGGTACTCATGGTCTAGAAAAAACAAAGGGCTGAAAAAAAGAAGGGATGTCCTCCTGCAAGAGCTAGGCAGGCATCACACACAGGCTGGAAGTAAGAATCAAGAATAATGATACAAAATTACAGAATATGAGAAAAATATGTTAGAGATAATCCTGCTTCGTGATAAATAGTCTGCTCTACTCACAAACCTTTCTTATCTTTGTATTTATGTCCATGACTGATAAATCCACTCCACTGATGGTTTTGTTCAGCTCCTGTTTATACCAGGAGCAGCCAGCCCAGTGCTCAAGGTGAACTGTGAAATCTGGCGGAACGCTCCTGATGAAAACAAACAAAACATGCTGACTACGCTGAAAACTAGGAAAAAAAACCTAAAATAAGAGCTTAAGAAAAAGAAACTGAGAGCTTACCTACTCATATGTGGGTTAGCAGAGCTGAGTTTCATCTAATCCCTACTTTAAATATTGTGCCTTGGTCACTCCCTAGGACTCCAGACACTTCCCAAACAGACTTTTTGTGAGCAGCCATCTCCTATCATGTGTGCAAAAGGATTTCTCATAAACTTCCAGCAGCTGCCACCAGCAAAGAAGTTACTTCAGAAGCAGATAGCTACTGGAGTTTTAAACATGCTTTACTGACAACAGACCCACGTACCACTTAGTCAGCACACCTGGGACAGCAGATCCTTGTACCAGTTGATCAGCACATCTGGGACACCAACTCTGTCCTTCCTGCTGGAGCTCTGCAAGAGTTGATTACAGAATGGATGTTTTTAGAATAGAGTAGCAGCACACTGAAAGCCCAGCGTTTAGTAACACAAGTATCTCCACTTGCCCAATTCAGTCATCCTTTCATTGCATAGCCATTGTATTTCACTCCACTTATTTCTGTAATTTTATTTAAAAAAAAAGAAAAAAAAGAAAAAAAAGGTAACTTCATGTCTTTCCCTTTTGTCCTACAGAAGAATTTCATCCATTTCCCTAATCTGGTTGTATCTGTATTGCATTACAGTGTGGGAAAGTTCATAGAACAGAAGACAATAAAGATGAGAAAGCAGAACAAAACTGAAGGAAAACAGAAATGTTATTTAGCTTTTAAGTTAAATAACTTACAGTATCAGCAGGACTGAAAAGACTGCCTGCACTACTGAGGTGTGAACAGTAAGTCAAGACACTTCCAATTGATACATATATGAAAGATTTCACAGACATAAATTTTTGTAACCCCTTCATTTAGAAATGGCTAACAGCTTCCTTACAGCCTTCTACTCTTGCCTATTCAAAAGGCTTATTCTCTTCTTTTAAAGATTTTATACTCTACCTCCTATATTAAGACAAACAAGAACACCCCTATGAATTTGTGGTAGGTTTTGACATTTTATTTCTGTGCAAGCTTTTGCCTTATTGTTGCTACTTCCTGGTAACTCATGGGAAACATCTGAGGCAAGGACTTTCTTGTTCCCCAAAATGGCAACCACAGCTGGGATGAAAGTGAAAAGGGAGAAGAAACAAAAACCCCCACTTCATTACATAAATCTGTTTTCTAAATGGGGTATTTTCTTATGCTGAAACTTTGGTAAGTTAATTAAATTTCAGCTTCTTGGAAACTGTCATTGCCATATTACATGGTGCATTTCTTTTCCTGTACCACTGAGATTTAATCCCAATTCCCTTTTTTACAAAACAATGAAAAGACGCAAAAGTAGACTTAGGGTTTCATTTAGGGTGTCTAACTTACCATTTGTTTAATTATTACATCTTGCCTTGAGTAAGACAACTATTTGTCCTCTCATGTTTTCTTTGGTCCATTCTTTGGATTTCCATCTGGAGGCATCTTGAGACAACAATTATGGAGCACCCTTATAACACGTCATACTGCCCTTTTTCTTATATGGTTTTCTAGAAAAATAGCTTCAATTCTTGGCTGGATGCTTGAGAATTGTTATTTAATATATTTTAAATAAATAGCTTTAAAAATCTAAAAATAACTTAAAATTTTAAATTTTTTTTTAAAGAAGTTTACTACAGATTTAAAGAATATGCTCTCTTCCATTATTTTAGATGATTGTGCTGGCAGAGGTTGACTCTTAGATGCTGCAGCCAACGTGACTGGTGTTTCATATGACAAATAGCTCATAGCAGCAGGGATTCTGAATGCAAAAATGGGATCTGCTTTGAATGCAAAAATTTAACAGGCTTGTGGTGTGAATGATGAACCGTACAGTGTATCCAGCAACAAAAGCTGAAGGGCAGTGAACCTTTTGGTCTAATTAACTTTGAACTTTACAGGGAAAACGCTTAAAACATTAAATAGCAGCACAATATGCCACAGCAGCTGAGTAAGAGGATATGATCAAGGAATAACAAATTTCCTTTTTGGAAGAAGGAAAGAAAATGACATGTGATTACTAGCTACCTAGGCAGAGGAACCCATGATTAATTGCTTACCTCTCACCATTTCAGGAACAGAACTGTACTTACTCATTTGAAAGCTGCTCCCAGTTAGAGGCTAAGCAACAGTGCTTACATGTCCTGAAATATCAGAAATTTGGCAATATCTTCCTCTGATTCAATTCCCCAGTATTCCACTTGTCTTAAGATCAAACAGCTAATGATTATTATTTAATGACAACTAAAACTTGGAGAAGTCTCTGTTTACACTCTGGACTGGGGCACCTCACCTGAATATCTGGCCATAATGAACTCCAATTCTGCAAAAATCTGATCTAGATTTACTCATGGCGCTGATAAGTACAAATCAAAGCACAAAACTCCAACAACGTAGGAAATATAACCAGCTAAAAATGGTGGTTATGAGAAGGGTGACCTCCACACCTCTGTATCTGTTGTGATTTGGGTGTTGATGTGAAAGCCTAATGGCAATGCTTTGGAGATAATTTTTCCTTGGAGGCACAATGAGAGTCAGATAGGGACTCTCGGATGTGATTTTGCAACTAAGTTCAGGGAGTTCAGCAAAGCATTTAAGTTTCTCTTTATTTAAGATTTGGGTTGCACTTTGACCTTAATTTCTGTAGTCAATATTTCAAATGTTCAATAAAATGCGTTATACTACCTTACTGGAGTAAAGTAAATTCAATACCTGTACCTTGTAAATCTCTATGCTAATTAGAAATATCACACAATCACAGAATATGCTGAGTTGGAAGGGACCCATAAGGATCATTGAGTCCAGCTCCTGGCTCTGCACAGGACCATCTGCAAGAGTCACACCATGTGCCTGAGAGTGTCAGCTAAATGCTTCTTGAACTCTGTCAGGCTGGTGCTGTGACCACTTTCCTGGAGAGCCTGTTCCAGTGCCCAGCCACCCTCTGGGTGAAGAATCTTTTCCTAATATCCAACCTAAACCTTCCCCAACACTACCTGAGGCCATTCCC
>JAWMRA010000078.1:116580526-116724552 GCA_035584735.1 Pseudotriccus pelzelni
CCCCATGGCAGGGCTGCCGGGCCGGGCCGGGCTCGGCTCCCGCTCCCATTCCCGCTCCCATTCCCGCTCCCATTCCCGCTCCCATTCCCGCTCCCATTCCCGCTCCCATTCCCGCTCCCGCTGTCCCGCGCAACCCCCGCCGCCCGCGCCCCGGCGGCGACTCGACAGCGCCCCCGGCCGGGCGCCGCCGCAAGGGCTGTCCATCAGATAACTGCGCGTTTAGCCCGGCAACAAGTGATTTGAAGCTGGCTCCGAAGGAAACCCACTGTAACATCTGGCGAATAAGCAGCTGTGTTTGTTTGAAGCTGGTCAGCAATTCAGAGGGCTAAAGCAATTTCAGAATAGGGATTCACAGGCGCAGATATGCTGCTCAAAGGTGAATTGCAGGTGAAATGCATTGTAGGGATATGAAAAGGCTATAGGACTGATCAGAGCAAAAACTAACACCTTCTGGAAAAAAGTGTTCCAGACTTCTATTCTGATTTAAATCTCAGACTATTTCAAGCATCTAAAATGAAATGCAGGGCAGTTATCATGAGAATTATTTAGGAGAAAAATATTTAGGAAAAATCATGAACTTTTTTCCTAATTTATTTTTTCAGCCTTCAAATTTCATCTTAGATACTGGAAACAAAATTCTATACATGCAATGAAAAGGGTGTATGTGTACATTTTTGTTGCATTACTATGTAAGTTTTTCATTTCCCTGGACTACTTTGTTAGCCTGAGCTTCATGTGCAGAGTGTAATAGGAAAATACTGTTATCATATAGAATCATTGGTACATTCATGCTCAGGGTTTCCTTGCTGGTTCAATTTTTTATTCACTAATTCCTAGATGTAGCAAGTGTATCTTATGTTTGAAATCTCGCATGCTGATGGAAAAGATCCTGATCCCTTAGCTGCTACTGTAGGAAGAGCCAGCTGAAACAACAGAATATATGTTCAAGCAAAGACTGCTCATGTGAGTAAGGACTTGAGTCGTCCAAGTCCGAAAGGACTGCTAAGGAGGAGGAAGCTGTTTCATCAAATGTCTGGTAGCAGGAGATGTAAATACAGGAAAAACCCAGGCTGATTTTGTGGATCATATGCCCAGCAGTTTAGCTAAATTGGGTGGTGTTGTTTGGAAAGCACAACAGAAAAGATGTATACAGAGAGCTCTGAATCAAAGATCACAGAATGACAGAATATGCTGAGTTGGAAGGGACCCACAAGGTGCATTGAGTCCAATCCTTATCCCTGCACAGGACACACCCAAGAGTCACACTGTGTGCCTGAGAGTATTGTCCAAAATGCTTCTCGAACTCTGTCAGGCTTGGAGCTGAGACCACTTTCCTGCTGAGCCTGTTCCAGTGCCCAGCTGCCCTTTGGATAAAGAACCTTTTTCTAACATACAACCTAAACCTCCCCTGACACCACTTCAGGCCATTCCCTCGGATCCTGTCACTGGTCACCACAGAGAAGAGATCAGTGCCTGCCCCCCCACTTCCCCTCACAGAGATGTTGCAGACTGTGATGAGGTCTCCCCTCAGTCTCCTCTTCTCCAGGCTGCTAGTCCCCTGAAGAGGAATTTTATCATTCCTTCGGGACCTTGCTGCAAAAAAAGTGGGAATTTGTGTGCCTGAAGATAGAAACCTCCTCACAAACATGGATTCAGTGGCAGATGAATGCCATGTCACAACAAGCCTTTCTCATGCTACGTAATCATTAATCTATTTCCTTGTTAGCAATGTGGTTGTGGGGGATCTAACTAGCCTAAACGTGTACTGTCAGGTCTGCTGAACAGACAATCCTAGGTGAAAGATCATCTTATATAACTTTCTGCTCTCTGCTTTAAAACTTTCTTAGCTTCATTTGTTCCACTAGTCCTCAGTCTATTTCTTTTATCCCTACTTTGGCTCATAGCCTATAGTCCTAGAAAGCTTGCTGCAAGTCTACATCAGCTAACGACCATTTGTCTTTGCAATTTTCTCCTCTGAAGTTCAGCCCGCACTATTATGGGGCTTCTTTATGTGGGAGGAGGCAGAAGTAGGATGCATGAAGGCACAGTTGCTACGGGTAAAGAGGTGAAAAGGGAAAAAAGGCAGAGACATGCAAATAGGTGAAGCAACAAAGAGAATGAAAGAAGGTATAGGAAAAAGGCAGAAGTCATGGTGACGTCGCAAAAGATGTTTCTGCCCTTTGTTTGGTCTCTCATAATGAGGTGGAGAATGCATCATCTCCACAACTACTGAGTTACTGCACAAAGGGTTTACTCTGACCCCAGTCTATGCACCAGACTGCTGATACTGACAGGAATTTTCTTATGCTTTAAAAGTAGTATGTCATCATCATCTGGGTTTTTTTCCCCCATTTTCTCTTTCTGTGTTGCTGATGCTTCTATGTGTGCTGTTCAGACATTGGCCTGTGTGTAGTTAAATACATCAGCTTGTCTGTAAGGAAATGCCTAAGAACAGAAACCAAACAATGGAGCAAACATGAGGGAACAAATGAGCACATCTATTAGCTTTGTTTGCTCAGGAGCAGACCTGAGGCTGACCTTTTAAAGATTTTCTAGATTTAGTGCTGCCTAGTATGGATGACATAGCATTAGGGACCTTGAGTGTGTACTTATGTCCTCCCAGCAGAATATCAGAGCAAGAGGAAAACATGCCATTCTTACAGGGAAATTACGATGAAAAAGACGGCAGAATGTACTGGTAAGTATTTTTTTCCTTTGTTCCTTATTTTATTTTAAGAGGCTTTTACTATAGGTGAAGTTTGCTTGCACTGAAGGGAAGGCAGTTCAGGTTCTCTTTGGTATTTAGGTCTTCTGTCCGGCTGTACAGTAGGGCAATAGCCTGAGTAGCAACAGAAGAGTCTCTGGTGCAGACAAATGAACTTGGAAAAGAGTGTGAATTTACAGTCACCCAGGGACACCACCACCCTGGCAATGCCATGGAGAGGCCAGGGCTGCATCTGCACATTGTGGTCTAAACTGGAAGCTTTTCCCAAGGCTGTCAGCATGGCAACCCAGCACTTGCAAGAGGACCGTGTCTTTCTCAAGCTGCCTGGTTTGTGCCAAAGTGCATGTGAAGCAGGGAAAAAAAATTGATTATATCAGGTCAAAGAAAGATTTGTAGTGTTTTTACACACATCATCATGGCTAGGCTTCGCGAATGAAGATTTACACACATACACAATGAAAAAAAGGACGAGAAGAGACTTCCAGTGGCTCAGAACCCTCAACTGATAAAATGCTGCTATTTATAGCTGACCTTTTGTGTTCCTTCCTACCAGCTCTGTGTTCTTTTAAGTGGCAGGAAAACTCTAGAAACTAGAGTTGCGTATTATTATTAGCTAGCTGAAGTGGATTTCACTTTAAATTGATGCCTTTCACAATTTTTAATTTCAGATAAGGAATAAACAATACAAGAACTTTGGTAGTAGAAATCCCAGTGACAGTAGGCACTTCATCCAATGTTTAAGAAGTAGAAGTATATTGTAATAAAACATCAGATTATAAGCAACTTTGGGGTTGAACATATCTATCTTTCTTAGAGAGGGGAAAGAAGAATTTTTTTGTTCTGTTTTTAATTTTGTCCTGATACAGGAAAAAGACCTTCCAAGACTTTTTCATCATTCAGGTTATTTGGAAGAGAAAGGAAAGGAGGGAATGATTATGTCTATTATTCAGTCCTGCTCTACTAATTTAATCCAATGCAGAAATAGGTGAAAAGATGAAAGATTAATTCCTGTTAAATATATGCAGACTTAGGAGGAACAGAACGTTACAATGATCATAGAATCACAGAATCATAGAGTAGTTTGGGTTGAAACAGACTGTTAAAGGTCAACTAGCCCAAGCCCCTGCATTGAGCAAGGACATCTTCATCTCAGTCAGAGCACCATCCAACCCGCCCCTGAATGTTTCCGGGGATGGGGAATCTGCCATTTGTGGGCAGCCTGCTCCAGTGTTTCATCAGTCTCCTCGTAAAAATTCTCCTCCTTATATCTAGTCTAAATCTACCCCCTTTCAGTTTAGAGCCATTACCCTGTGTACTATCACTACATGCGCCTGTAAAAAGTCCCTCTCCAGCTTTCTTGTAGGCCATTTAGGTACTGGAAGGCTGCTATAAGGTCTCCCCAGAGCCTTCTCTTCTCCAGGCCAAACAACTCCAACTTCCTCACCTGTCTTCATAGGAGAGATGCTCCAGCCCTCTGCTCATCCTCGTGGCTCTCCACTAAACTCACTCCAAAAAGTCCACTTCTTTATTGTGTTGAAGACACAGTATTCCAGGTGGGATCTCACCAGAACAGAGCAGAGGGACAGAATCAACTCCCTCGACCTGCTGGACACACTGCTTTTGGTGCAGCTCAGGATATGGTTGGCTTTCGGGACTTTGAGCACGTATTTGTGTGTCACGTCCAGCTTTTCATCCACCAGTACCCCAAGTTGCCCTCCACAGGTCTGCTCTCCATCCATTCATCCCCCAACTTGTATTGATACTGGGGGTTGCCCCAACCCGGGTATAGTGCCTTGCACTTGGTCTTGTTGAACCTCATTGAGGTTCCCACGGGCCCATTCCTCGAATTTATCCAGATCCCTCTGGGTGGCATCCCATCCCTCAGGCCTGTCAACTGGACCACTCAGCTTGGTGTCATCTTCAAACTTGCTGAGGGTGCCTTCAATGCCTTTGTCTGTGTCATTGATGAAGACATCAAACAGTGCTGCTCCCAATATGGACCTCTGAGGGGCACGGCTTGTCACCGATCTCCACTTGGATATTGAGCCATTGACCACTACCCTCTGGATGTAATCATCCAACCAATTTCTCGTCCGATGGACAGTCCACTCATGAAATTCATATATCTCCAATTTAGAGAGAAGGATGTTATGGAGGACCGTGTCAAAGGCTCTACAAAGTTCAGATGAATGACATCTGTAGCCCTTCCCTTGTCTGCTGCTGTAGTCACTCCATCATAGAAGGCCACTGGGTTGCTCAGGCAGGACTTGCTCTTGGTGAAACTACGCTGGCTGTCTCAAATCACCTCCCTCTTCTCCATGTGCCTTAGCATAGCTTCTGTTCCATAAGCAGATCTGTTCCATGGTCTTCCCAGGCACAGAGGTGAGGCTGACAGGTCAGTAGTTCCCATGATGTTTAAATGTACTTCAACTTTCTATTTTAAATTATTTAAATAATCTGGCAATTTTCTGAGTTCATATTTTTGACCATAGGCACAATTTTAGAGAAGCTGTTAGTCAAAAGGAGAAATGTTTGGCACAATAGCAGTTGTTGTAGCCGTTCAAGTGTACAGTTCCAATGAGTGGTGGTAGACTAAAGAAAAGATGAAGACCAGAAGTGAATTTTAGGTGCAGTCAAATGACTGGGCATAATGATGGATTAAATCAGCATTCCCACTAAAAATGTGCCAGCAAAATCTTTAAATTAAGAGAGTGAAAGTGGAAGCTTGCATGAAAACATACCGCCTTGGCAAGAGCTGTTTATTCCTACCTTTCCTCAAAGATGTGGCTTTAAGCTGTAGTTTTTCATTTCACTCCTTTGATTGGGAGTCCTTAAAAGCTGGGAAGGAAGGTACTACCCAAACTGCATTGAAGGGACACTGTAATGTAGTGATCATTCTTTTAAGATATACTGTGACATCAGGTTAACTAGACCAGACCATGCTCTTTGGTATTCACTTTTACCCATATTAAAGTCTCTGTTTTATTTCCAGCATCTCAGGATGCAAGAGCTGTTGCTTTCTTCAGTACTCTCTTCCCTTCCTCTCACTGCCGCTCAGCAAATTTCACCTGTGCCCTGACTGTGCTTGGAACAACTGCTCTTGTCTCACACCCTGTCTCTGAGGCCTTCCTGAAATTCTCCTGTTTTGAGAGGCCTCCAGGCTAGTGCCATATGAGAACTTCGGTTGGCCATACTCAGAACCATGAACCTGATAGAAGTGTTTTGAGGCAGAATTGCAAAAATTAAGGGTGGGGTAGGTTTTGGTCTGCTGCATCCTGTGGTATTATGTGGAGAAGAAAGTGTGTCAGGAAGCGCAGAAGAGGCAGCCAAAAAAGAGACAGCAAATGTTGCTTCAGACGAACTGATAACTCTATTTTTACCACATCCTGCTGTGAGAAATGAATACTGAAAGTGATTATTGAAGAAGAAAGGCAAAATAATGCCTGGAAGACAGAGGGGGGAGGATACTTCTGCACCCTAGACGACGTTTCGGGTGTTTCTTTCCTCCATCCAGCCCTATTAATCTACTTTTGCTGCACAGATGGATAAAATATCAGCACCGAAAATCCATCCTCGCTTTCCGTGCCGGGCAGTGACATCTCTGCAGGGGAGGGAGCGGCCCGGTCCTGTGCAGGCTCCCGATGAGGCACAATCCGTGCCCGCGGCCTCGCAGCATCGCCAGCCTCGGAACCCGCTCCCGAGGCGCGTCCAGCGCGCCCGCTGGGCGCTGGATGCGGGGAGGACCGCGTCGCCCTGGATTATCCGTAGGTTTAGCGGGAGGATCGCGCTAATCCGCCCCGGTATCCCACGTCCCCGCGTCAGCCGGCAGCCGCAGCCTCCGCGGTCCCTCAGGGAGCTGCAGCCGCGGGGCCCCGGGCGGGAGCGGGGCCGGCTGCGAGTCCCCGCCTGACCCCGCGCCGGGCGCCGCCCGGGGGGCGCTGGGCGGGGCGGGCCGGGCCGGGCCGGGGCGGGGGCGGCCAAGCGGCGGCGACAGCGACACCGACGGCGACAGCGACACCGACAGCGGCCCCGCCTGCGCCGGCGGGGGAGCGGCTGCCGCCCGTGTCCGCCCGGGGAGGGGGCAGCCCCGCGGCGGGAGCGCGTCATCCCGCGGCCGCGGCGGGAGGAGCGCGGCTGACGCGGCGGGGAGGAGGAAGCGGCAACTCGGGCGGACGGACGGACGGACGGACAGACGGACGGACACCCCCGGCCCGCCCCGGCCAGCGGAGGGACGGGGGTCGGAGGGAGGCAGGTACGCGGGTCCGACCGTCCGGGGGTCCGTGCCCCCTCCGACGGGCATGGGAAAGGGAGGCCGCCCGGAGCCGCGGAGGTCTGGCGGGGATACGGGACACGGGGACGTTTTGTTTCCGTTTTGTTGCAGCCCAAAAACGCCTTCGTGCTTTGCCCGCACCTCCGGCGTCCCCGTGGAGTGTGTTCGGTGTGGCCCTCGCGGGGGGGCTCCTGCGGAGGGGCACGGGGGAACTGCAAGTGCTCCCGCAGGAAAGCGCTGCTCCCCGCGTGGGCGTGCGGCTCCAGCGGCAGGGATCCACTTACGGACACGGGGCAAAGTGCTCACAGACGAGTAAACAAACACGGAGAAACTTCTGCTTCCACCCCTCCAGCGACTAGAATTTTAGATATTGTATTTGCAAAGAAGTTGCAAAGTCATTCATCGTTTCACATTCTCCTCTCCTGTTTTTTTTTAAGTCCCACCCTTCTACAGCAGGGTTACTTGGCTCCTGCTAGTACTCTTGCCCGAATGTTTTTATGGGTTACTGCATGTATGTGTAGTTTTACTTATTATGCTTCATTTTGCATGGCTGGCTGGGTGTGGGAAGGTTTGATTTCTGGGTTGCAACCACAGGCACCACCAAACTCCATTTTCACTTCCACTACTTAATTCCGTAAAGACAGTAATGCTGCAGACTTTTAAGAGGTGAAGGATGGCTTGGCATTTACATTTAGAGCAGGTGAAAGAGCCCTTGCCCAGAGAGCCCTTGCCCCATGCCCCGGTAGGATGAAGAAATCTTGGCTCGCTTTGCATTGCACCTCACAGAGGAAAAGCAGTGGATGCAGTTCAAGTCTGAGGTCGCTCTTTCTAGTTGTCTGTGTGCCAGACAGACAAGGGCTGGAATTGCCTCTTTACCCCTTTAAACACCTTCAGTATGAGAGAAAGTTGGAGGCAGGGAGAGAATTAAAATGTTTTCTCCTCTTGTGCAGAAGGACTTGTGAAGTATTGGTACTTCCTGCACAGATCTTTTATGGGAAGGTAAAATTCTGACGCAGACTTGGAGGATTTGCATTAAGGGGAGAACTGGTCGAGCTTGAAAGAGTATCCCATAAAATTCACCTGCATGACATTGTATTTGCAGGATGTCTTTGGCTCAGTGCTTTCATGAGCATGGGTCAGAGCTCCGTGACTTCCACTTCCTGACACTTACACGGTCCCGCAAAGCTCTTTTTCGATCTGAATTCTGCCAGGCTCTTTCCCTGAATTTTTGAGAGTGTATGAAGAGCAGAAATATGCACTAGTTGGCGTCAAAAAACATTTAGTGATCTCTGTATTTCTGTCTAGTAAGTACTGCAGCCCCTTTGTTACATGCTCTGAGCATTGAAATAGCGTTGATGTTTATACTGGACACTCAAAATAGATGTTGGCAGCCTTTGCATTTAATTTCTTTCATGCTAATTTAATAAATTCAGTATCTATTGTAAGCTGAAAAGAGGATTAAACATTTCCTGAGGGAAAGGAGAATTATGCGAACTGGTGTATTCATGGACTGCATCCAGAGTACTGCAAGACTTGCAGTTCATTGGTTATGCTGTTTTGAGTGGGTCTTCATTCTCATAACAACTCATAGCCGTTGTTGCATTTTATTATTGCTGTCTGCATTCTCATTCTCTAAGGATGGGTATCTTTTTAAAGAAGCCTGACAAAGCTGGATGTTCAAGTCTCATTGAACAGAAGTCTTCAAAGGACCTACGGGGGGACATTAGTTGGGTGGTTCCTAGCCCACTCCGCTTATAAAAGAATGTGTTGCAGGGAGCTTGTAGTTCAAGTTTTAAGATGTGGGCACTTTAAAATTACTACTCGCTGCATTTTTTGACTTGTTTAAAGTCAGCCCACTAGTAGGTGGATAATTTGACTGTAATGGCATGTGTTTAAAATAGTGATTGCTGGTTTTTAATATGCAGAATTGCTTCAGCCTAGCTAGCTGGAATAGCTGTAAGCCTCCAAAGCTGACCTGACCCAGCAATAAGATTTTTCAATAGGGTATGCTGAGGGCCAAAAGTAAAGTATATGAAATAAAATGTCCTAGGTATTAGCAAATAAAAATAGATGCAAAGCACCTCTTGTCTCTCCTGGGATCTAGGGTTTATGATGGAAATCATCTGTCAATCTATAATGCCACACATGCTAATTGCAGGTTCATGTTAATCATCACTCTCTAAGAGGGTATGTCAAATCTTATTTTCCATCCCATCCATGTAGGATAAGCTTCTAATAAGCTGTGATCCTTCAGCCACATCCACACATCAGTTGTCTCCTGGGTTATCCTGCCTATAACCCAGATCATTTTCCAGATGGTTTCAGTTTTATAATTTGCATGTGAGTTACTAGGGCTTTTTTGTCCCATGGCTACAAGCTGTTTATACACAAATGCCATGCATTTCTGCATGGAAATAGAGCTCAGATTACACATATTTGCAGTTGAAAATTAATTTTTTGTTTCGGCTGTCTAATTTGTCATTTAGAAAAATGTTATTTCAAAGGAGTGTGCACTTCCCAAAAGGAAAGTCACTATTGGTTAGTTTTGTGACTTCATTTTTGGACATTCTTAAGTCAGTGAAGATTTATTCTGCTATGAATTATTTTTTTTCTGTAGACCAAGGAACTAGAAACTAGAGTAAGTAATATATGTATCTGTATAGACTGAGCTGTAGTAAAGCAATATGTTGTTTTTATTTGAATCCAGCTCTATGAGTGTTTATACTGAAGGATTCATTTTGTTCTAGTTTAAGTAGTATCCATATGCTGGAATATCCTGCAGAGCAAACACTTACACTTTCCAAAGTAGAACTGAAAAGCTGCAGCATACTGCAAGAACATTTTAAAATGTGTTAATCAGGTTCCTGCTTCCCCCAAGTCTTCCAAACCACCTAACACTGTGCCTGCCTGACTCTGAAAGTGCCTTAAATATATTGGATCTCTCTTTAAGCAGAAAGTTCTTAAGCGCCTTATCTAGAGCTGCTGCAGTTGAGCATCAAAGCCCTTAGGAAATGAAGAAACTAGGGCACCTGGCAAGCACATTGTAAACACACCCTAATGGGATTGGTTGTGTCTTGAAATGCAGTTGTTTAGGCTTCCTTTTTAAAACATTGCTAGAAGAGGAGCCAGTGCTCACCTTTCCCTGATCCATGTGCCCAAGTTCAAGCCCACATCTTCTCCCACCTCTATAGCTGTTCAATAGGCTGAAGGAAGCAAGTGGGAGGGCATGTTTCTTTGCTTGTGTTGCACCTGGGCCCTGGTGTGGAAGATGCAGCAGGTGGCCTGAGGCTGACACGAGGGAGCACCAGAACCTGACTCTGTCACAGCAGCTTGTGCGTTCCACTGGGAGGAGGGCTGGGATCTTGTGGTTGGTTGCCGATGATGAGACTGTTATCAGAGGAGAACATTTTCATGACATCCTCTATGTTTCAAGAGAGGATCAAGGCTTGGCTAATTGCTCTAGGAAAAAACTGGGCCTAGGAGAAGAATGGGCTTAGAGATCTGCAGTGAGTGGTGATAACTGTTTGTAGTCCTGGTTTAGAATTTAAGCCCTCAAGCTGAAGTGGGGAAAGTGTCCAGTGCTTCCTACCAGAAAGCCCTATTTCCAGCGCAGGAATTTCCATCCTGGGCCACCTCTCTTGCACAGTGTATCTGTATGGCGATTGGTGTCAGCCTGCTGGTTCTGTATTATGCAGATTTTTAGATGTCGTAAGTAATCCATACCACAGATTTGGGTGTTTGTGACCTGACCTGCAACTCAATTCCCTCACCCAATTCTGTGTTGAGAGTATTCTTCCCTAACCTTTAGCAAAGGAAAAGTAAGGTTGTCTCTTCATATGTGATCTTTTCACTAGTGTTTCTCAGACACCCTGCAAGCATCATCTGATGATGAAAGGGAACTTATTATTTCCTCATATTTGAAATGCTTTGCTTTGCAACTACAGTCTTTCTTTGTTTTAGGGCAGGAAAGCACCTGGTTGAAGGGGGAGTGTGTATAAGCAAGATTGGTGTCTAAATTTATTTCAAAGCTCCTTTATTCAAAGAAATGTCACATCTTATTTCTTGGGAGTCTTGCTTGAAACTGTGAGGGCAACTGGCAAGCTGCTGGTGCTAAGTGCCTTGCCAGATACTATTGCAAAATGCTTCCAGTGAAGGAGTTGCATAACTTTACAGACCGTTATGTTTCTCTTGGAGTAAACCAAAGGAGTACCAGCTTCTGAACCTTTGCCTCTGCTGAGAAGCAGGAGAGACATGTTTCTATCAGCTTATGAGGCACCAACATGCTGCTTTGCTGCTGCTGTCTCTTCCAGCTCTTGTAATCAGTGTTTCTGCAATGGTACTTCTCTGTCTCTTGTTTACTGTTGCGAAATAACCAAGGAAACAGAACCATTTGAAATATCTTCACTGTATTGTTAATTGCAAAATATTTTGGAATGGACATCAGACCAAGGAAAGCTTTGCCTTGGATTCTGGACCCAATATTACTACTGTAGCAGGCGCATCAGAATAGATTTGCAGTGCACCACAGAGTTATAACTCATATTTCAGTGCTTATGGAACTGAAGTAATTCCCAAGTATTTGTATTTATCAATATAATGTAGGATGCAAAATCTGATATCTAAATATATGCAAACTGTGTGCCAATTTTTGAGAATTTGTAACTTTCCTCTTTGCTGTTAAAACAAGGCACCAGTTGGAAACACAGTTGTTTTTCAGAAACTGTCTTGATAGCTGTTTCAGAGGTTTGCATCATTAATCTGTCTCAAATTGATATTTTAATGAGAAAATGTAAGTGTTTGGGGACTTGTGAGGATTGTTGTCCTGTGATGTTGCATATAACATTGCATTACAGTGAAATTTCTGGATTCAGCTAGGAATATAAGCTGAAGGGGTAAGTGCTGCTTAGGGCTAAACATCATGCTGTTATTCCAGTTAGAAGAAACCTCGGGAGGTGGCGTGACCTCCTGCTTGAAAGAGGGTTAACCCTGCGTTCAGACAGGGCTGCTCAGGGCTTTGTGGAGCTGGCTTTTGAAAACCTCCCAAAGGCAGAGGCTCCACAGCCCCGCTGGGCAACCTGCCTTAGTGGTTAGTTGTCCTTGTGGGATTTTCCCTTCTCACGCAATGCAATGTAGAGAGTCTTTGTCTGCCTTGGTGCCCTTCTTGAAGACATTGGGAGGCTGCTGTTACGTGCCCCTCAAGTCTCCTCTTCTCAGGGCTGAGTAGGTCCAGTTGCCTCCAACTCACCTCCTAGACCATGTGCTGCAGCCCATGACTGTCTGTGTTCTGGCCTCTTCCATGCCCTGTGTAGGTTCTGCTTAAGAGCAGGAATGTTGGATGTATTTAGATGGAAGTGTTCTCTGTCTGCAGGACTCTGAATGACTGTGTATTTATATGGAGATAATTTAGGTTTAGAGGTTTTTTTTGTTTGGCATCTTAGTGTTAGGTATTTATGAAATGGGGTCGCTATCAAGCCCTAAAATATGTTTTATACTAAGTTTAGTAAATAAGTAAGGACTGAGCATTCAGAAAATGAGTGCTTTTACTCAAACTCAGTAGAATTTCCACTTTGTGGTGTGTATTTTGCTGTAATGCTGGGGAGAACACAGAAGATGAACAGGAGGCAATTAAAGAAAAAAAATGATGGGACTTAACCATACTTTGCAAAACAACATGGACTAAGTCTATGAGTTTGGAATGCTACCAAAAACTACAAACCAGAGAACACTTAGGACAGTTCAGAAATAAAAGCTACCTGGCAAAAATACCCAGACTGTCAAAGGCCTTGAAGACAAGTGCACCAAAGAACTGAAATACTTCTGCTTCTTTGTTGCCGTAGTAGTGGTGCATCTTGAATATATTAGCGGGGGGGGGGAAGGGAAAAAAAACAATTAAAAGAGCTATGTTTTCATAAAAGGTAAGTGAAAAGAACATGTAGTATTAAAGAGTATATAGCAGTGTTTTATGAGAGGTAAGAAGTGAAACAGAAGGGGGTTGTCTGGAGTCACAGTAGATGCTGACAGCCTAGAATCCAATTTGCCTCCTGATTTTATTTTTTTTTTTTTTTGAATACTAGGCCCTCTGTTTTTTTCATTTATGCATTTAATTTAAATAATTAACATAATGAGATTAATTTATTCTCCTAGTACTCACAATAAACTTCTTGTAAATAACTAATTTATCATTATCAATTGATCTTTAAAAGGGGTCCTCGATTTTTCAGACTAGCATAGAAATGGTTAAGCGGCATTTTAATATTAATGCATTTAAATTTCACCCTCCCAAATCAATCCTTGGTGAGAGAATATGTGGTGTCTTTGGAATTGTTGGGACTAACAACTCTTTCCTGCCATCCTTCTGTTTTCAGAGCCCTGATAGAGAACATACGGGATTTCTCTGTCAGGGGACCAACAAAACTGTCCCTTGGTTGTGTCCCTTGAAAATAAAGTCATACTTGGAGCTGTGACTGAAAACCTGAGAAATTACATTGCTATGGTGAGAGAGTGTGGCCAGTGTGCTCCAAAATTTTGAACTGTCTCGGTGTAAAGTGTTTGTATCAAGAATGAACCGTGCTACTTCCAATGCAGATTTAAGTCTTATGTGCGTGTCCACACACATTACATGTAACTCTACAGGCATATGCCAGATAGATTGGTTTAACTTCAATTTTCTTCAGAATTTTTTGGAGGTTGGCTGCCTCTTTGGTTCTCTTTTCATGTTAACTAATACGTTATGTAGTGGATGAATAGGATTCTTTATAGAATTATCTAAAACCAGGCACTGATTTATTTGAAAACAAAGGGTTTCTTTAGAGCTAAGTTTAAGCTGGCATTGCCATGAATCCTAGAATTATTCTACATTTAAATGAGAGAACAGTGATGCACTTGTACTTGGGCTTTGAACAGCACAGAGCTGTTGACCAGAGACTGGGAGACTGCTGAGCAAATCTGTTTAGGTTCATTTGCCAGAGTTTCCAAGCCTACTTTTCTCTCCTTACACAGATGATGAGAAGCAAAGCTAAAAGGACACTAGAAGCTGCACTGATCAATTTGTTTGGAGGTAGACAAATTGTTCGTTGATGTGCAATCAAAAAATGTGTAAAACCCTGCTCTGTAGCGATCTGAACACATACTTTTTCTCTGTTTTGCTTTGGGGTGTGTGGGGTCCAGAGTACAGCAGCTAAACAATACTTCACTTGTTTATAAAAAACCTTGGGAAGAAGGGGTGAGAAAGAAGAAAATATTTACAGCAGTTTTCCACCCAATTAAAATCAGAAGGCAGGCTAAAAAGGAAAGAGTTCATCTATGGTCCAAGCCAATTAAAAGTAAATTTTGCTGCTTGGATGTTAATTTACACATCCAAGGCAATGTAAATTTAAACTAGAAGTTTGACTTAACCTCACCAGTTTAGATGAACTTCAAATTTATGATTCATTTGCTTTTGGTCATGGCATCTGGGTGTTTAAGCACATTTTGTGTGAATTGACATTAGAAATTCATCAACTGCCTTAAAACGTTAAACTTGTGGAGTACTTCACCAGAATGTGTAAATAATTCCTGTCTCGCAAACATAGCTCTGCAACACGAGCTGGCTCGGATCCTCAGTTAAGATATTCTTGTGTTTGGTGCCCTCAGCCATTCTTCCCGTTGTTTAATTATCTGGGAATAAAACCAGAATTCTGTAGCTTCTCTCATGTATTAAAAGGTATCTCGAATTTCTATGCAAACATTTTATTTGTATTTGTTGATATAACTTGAGGTTGTTTGTGGGTTTTTTACACTATAATGTGTGTTTATTTATAAAGAATTGAACTAGAGGTGGAAGGAGGACTCTCATAACACAGGGTTTTACTCAGAAATTAAACGGCAATCTTGTCAATGTGTGCAAAAATCACTTTACTGTTTTGCATAGGAGCATCACTTGAAGTGACCTGAAAGAAATTTTATCAGTCAAATCCCAGATGATTATTCAGGGAACCATGTTGGATGCGTGATGTGCACAGAGTAAGAAACAAAACCGCCCTTGACAAGGAATCTGAAGGGGCTGAATATTTCAGAAGCTACAGAGCATAAGGAACAGAGGATGGCCTTGCAGCTCAGAATCTAAACAGGCACACACACAGACATGTGCACAATTTGACACTTCTCTAGGAAAAGAAAGTTGATGAAATGAAAATATGTTGATATTAGAAACTGCCAAGGAGAAACTGGAACATTCTTTGTCTTGATTACTGCTCTATTACTCGGCAGCTGGAAAAGATTGATGGCTTGGGTGCTTGGCCCTATTTTTTGGTTCTGCTGTTTTAATTTATAAGTCAGAAAGTCCCCAGCCATAGGTCCTCATTTAAATAAAAGAAAGAAAAATAAGATGGATTATTAGCATTGTTATTTTAAAGCAAATGCAGTTGAAATATTAAAACATTGTGATGGTTTGTTACAGTTTATTTACAGATCTGCCAGAGATGTCCATATGTCACATCAGATGTCATTTAAAATGGTCAATATGTTGTCTCGAACCAGTCAGTGCCTGGTGCCTAGACACTTCACGCTGTCACTCCAGTCATGCTTTTTGCTGCCTAGCATTTAGATCAGTCTAACAGTTGAGGAAAGCAATGTTGTTCTTGTCTGCTACACCTGACGCCTCCTGCCTTGCTCTCTGCTATATGGATGCCACTGTTGTTTCCTGGATTCCTCTGGTTTGTCTTAGGGTGAGTCTCTGTTACTGTTTTAGTTCAGTTCAGGAGATGCTTTTGGAGTACATCCCTCATCATTCCTTTTCCTGGGTGATCTTGGGGAACGTGAGCTGGATTCCTTTCAGGTGAAGTGAGACTGGAAGATGTTCCTCAGGAGTGCTTTAAACACCCACTGAGCATGAGCGTGTGTCCTGCCCACAGGACCACACAGAGATAGGTTGAAGCAGAACATACAAATCTTGCCAAGCCAGCATGGGTCATGTGGATGCTGTGTCTTCAGCAGAAACTGTTTTCCTCTCTGTGGATATGCTTTTCTTGCTAAGGTAGATGTTGGAACAAAAACTGCAGCAAGGGCAGATCCAAGCACCTGGAGCCTGCCTTTTCTCTTGACTTCAGGTGCAGCCTCATTAGTCGTTGCTCTTGAAAGCGTAACACACCTCTGAAATTACTCCCCGTGCAAATACCAGTCTCTTTTTTTATCTTTCTTTTTCTCTGTTTCCAGCCTGGCACTTGACTTCCCTCACTGCTTCTCATCTCCATGCTTTCAAACCTTTTTTCCTTCCTCTTACTTCCAGTTTGCCACCATCGCTTTCCTGGAATGTTGTTCCCAGCCATAAGGTCTCAGTCTCAAGGGGCCATGTAACTGTTTCTGTCCCAAAGGTGTAATCTGTCTTTTATGAAGAAGTAGTTGCTTCAGGTGTATTTAAAGCTCTCTGCTGGTGAAGTCTCTTCCAGTGTTTCAATACCCTTCAAATATTTTTTTAATATTATCTCCCCTCCTCCATTGTTTAACCTGAACCTTTCCTGTGCTCATTTTAAACTCATTAGGACTTGTCATATCCATAGAGACAATTCCCTTCTCTTTGAAGCAATCTTTCAATGTAACAGCTTAAGTGGATTACCCTCTATTCCCCTCCCCTACTAACAACTAGCTTGTACATCTCACTTCCCCCAAGGTCACATTATCTAGATTAGTTGGCATTCTCATTTCTCTTCTCTAGACCCTCTCAGGTAGGCCCACATCTTTTAATGCATTCAGACACAAACAGAGCCAAGTAGAAGGATTTTTTTTTTTTAATTCAGCAGATCACGGTCAGCCTTTCCACTCCCAACACTTTTATTTTAATCTCGTAGTGATGTTTGCCTTTCTTAGAACAGCATGACATTTGTCTCTTGTGACCTGCTGTAGTCTGAGGCCTTGTTGTTTCCTATCCTGTCTTTTTATATTAGGTGTTTCCTGCCTGTGGGCAGTATCTTGTACATAACCTGCTACATTTCACTCCATCCTTCCAGATCACTACTCCATCCTGACAATGATATATTTAACCTTTGTTTCTCACATCCATTTATTTAATATTTATTCTTCCTGCATCTGTAGCCTGGTTGTTAAAATATCTCGAGGTGGTTTCAAAGCCTTTCTAAAGGGAAGATGTGACATTTGTGGTTTCTCTTCTACCTATCTGGAAGGCTGTCAGAGGAAGTTAGCAATGTGATTTAACAAATGTCTTTTGGCTACTACTTAAGATTGTCTTCCAGGTGCTGCTAATTGATCTGTTCTGGATTGTTTTCCCCAGGAATTTGAAGTTAAACTGACTCACTGGGTCTTTAATATCCTTACCTGTTTGGGGTTTTTTTGTTGCTTTAGTTTGTTTATTTGGGGTTTTTCCATTGTGCACACATCAACACATTTCTTTTCACATTCTCTTTCCCTTTCCCCTTGAAATCTTACCTGTCATTGCTATTATTTATTATTTTATTATTATGACCCTTTTGGTGAAGACTGATGTCTTTCTTAAGCACGATAGCCTTCTGGATGTCATCTCTCATCAGCTTTTCTCTGTGTTGTCTAGGGCAGCAAGGTTTTCTTGCTCTTCAGCGATAAATATATTGATAATAAGGATTTCTTTTTGTTGCTAGCCCCCTTTTTTTTTCAGTAGAATTCTAATTTAACCATGCTTATTCTCCTAACTATGTACTTCTTATTGCTAGCAATTTGACCGTGTTTTCACATTCTGTGTCTGTCTTGACAAATAAATCTTGTGCTACTTCTGCTGTTAATTTTTACAGGGTACAAGTACAGATTATCCTGTTATATTGTTTTGTGGAGGATTTACTGCTGCTTTCTTGTCTCTTCTCGTAGAAGTGTCTCTTGTGAGGTCTCCTCTCTACCTGTGTTCACGTTTCTCTTTGCTACATTGTTGGGCTACCTCACCTCCCATTTAATGAGGCTTAGTTAACTTTTCTTCTGAACTGGTTGCTCTCCATTTGTTTAGAAAGAAATCCAAAGGATCTGCTGCCTTCTGTATTTTCTCCATTTTTAATTTTAAAAAAATCACTGATTTTGAAATAAAAGAATTTCGAATCTAAACAACAATAAAGCTTCAATTCACAGGCCTTCACTCCTTATTATACCATGTGGCTATCAAGATACCACACGTTGTTAGATTCTCACTTCAGGCTGTTCTGTTTTATTTCCAAGTCACTGGCTGTTTGATACCTGGATTTATGATATCAAACAACTAACCCTGGTGCCACTAGATGGCTTTTAATGGGTTTGTCATTATTTAAACTGATTAGCCCTGTCAGTGTAAATGGCTTGTTCTTGCAACGCTTCTGACTCTGCCGACTGTCATTGTGGATGTTGTTTGTCACTGTGCACAGTGCCAGTGGACCTACCATAGGTGGGAAACATCAGCTTAAAGAGAGGGAATCCTTTCAGATTTACTGAATCCAGAATGGTTTGGGTTGGCAGGGACCATAAAGATCATTTAGTCTACATTTCCACAATGAGTGGTCCAGATTTTGTTTCATGAGTTGTTGATACCGTACAAAGGTCAGATGCTGGATCCAAACTCTTCCAACCATGGATTTATTTCCACTACTCATTACAGCAATGAAAGTAAAACATTTTCGCAGAACCCCTTCATCAGAACAATGAACCCCTTCATCAGTGTGATGAGTGATCTTGGCAATTAACTGTAAATGCCTCCCCTTGCTGTTTTGAAAGGGGAATGCTGCACTGTGTTCCATTCCTGAGAGAGAACTGAACCTTTGCACCCTTGGTGACTCCAGTTCTGCTAAAGGCTTACCACTGACTTTCTTCAAATCTGTGGTGAGGAAAAAAGCCCAAAAGTATGCTCCTATCCTGGTGCAGGAAGCCAGTCAGTGCAGCACTTCCTCTGAATTAAAGCTGCAACGTGTGGTGCCATGCCTTGAAAAGAAAGGGATCTGCTTCAAATGTAAGACAAATATCACAATTTATGTGTGCAGTAGGTACTGACAATTATTCTCTGAAATAACTTTTTGTTAGTATCCAGTTTACTTACTGTCATAGTAAATTTGTCCCCTCCCTACCCCCATATATGCTTGGGGTTTTTGGTTGGGTGTTTTTTTTGCCTTACAAAAGAAAATCTCAAAATAATAATTATATTTTTTTTTTAGTCATAAAGGAGTGTAATTTCTGCATGTTTTCCTACCTCCTCCTCCAGACACTACAGGAAGTCATAGTCTCTGTTCTCAACTTTCCTGGACATGCAACAAACCAATACTTCATATAATCCCTTGTCAATTAAATAACTAATCTCACTAGATCCCTGTTTTCATACTCTCACAAATCCAGCAAACACACAGGTGTAGTTTGACTCTATACCTGTTCATCATGGTAGGCGTGTTAATGCTTTCAAATTTGCATTTATATGAAAAGTCCAAAATGTCTTTTTCTTTGGTATTATGTTGATGTTTATTTGTTCTGGTTTTTGTTCTCTTTTTGTCTTTCTCAACCGCTGGTCCTTTTGTTAGTTGATAGAAACTCTGTTGTCGCTCCTTCATCCCATGAATTGATAAAGGCGATCTGATTTGTGTGACTTGAGACGTGCTTCCTGTAAACTGGATTTGAAAATGTGGGACTAGTTTAACTGTGCAGAATCAGAGAAAGGTAAAACCCAAAGGTTGAGATAAGAACAGTTTTAAGAATAAAAATGAAGTAAAATATAATAATAGCAACAACAACAATAATAATGAAAAAGGAGAAAACAGAAACACAGGAAAAAAACCCAAGAGAAAGAAGTGGTGGACAGTACAATTGCTGACCATCCACAAACTGATGCCCATCCCATCCCTGAGCAGCGATCAGCCCCTCCTGGCCAACACCCCCAGTTTATATGCTGAGCATGATGTTCTATGGTATGGAATATCCCTTTGGCCAATTTGGGTCAGCTATCCTGGCTGTGCTTCCTTCTTGTGCACCTGCTCTCTGGTGGAGAACCTGAAAAGCCCTTGACTTAGGGTAAACACTGCTTAGCAACAACTAAAACAGCACTGTGTTATCAAGATTATTCTCATAAGGAATTCAAAACACAGCACTGTACTAGCTACTAGGAAGAAAATGAACTCTATCCCAGCCCAAACTAGAACAGTTCACAATGAATGTGATAAAATGTATATGAAAAACTTTATTGAGCAATTATGCACGTTGGAGTGCTGGAGGCAGGAGTCAGCAGTACAGTCATCTCGCTTGCTCTGACTTCAAGAGAATCCTCAGTACTTCCTCATTAGGCAGTACTTATGCATTATTCTTGTAAGAGCGAGAAATAAGCAGTATTTTCTGAGTTTGGATGCTCTTCTGAATCAATCAGTGAAGGTAGATGGGTGAAGGATGAAAATACCCATGCTTACCCCAAATTTGTGGTGAGGGCCCCTTGGCTGGACATCTGCCTGCCCCCCCAGGCTCCCTAGGGGAGGTGACCGTGGCGGCAGCGCAGGTGTCCCCAAGGCTCTGGCCTGCAAACAGCTTTGTGTGGGTGGGCATAAACTGGTGACAAACAAAGGGAAAAAAAGGAGCAGCGTAGGCCTGGGAGAACCACAGTTATGTAAAGGTGAACAATGAAATGTTATTTCTGAAGTGGGTATTTTGAAGGGCTTTTACCGCAACACTTTTTGTATAAATGAAAGGTACATTTGAATCGGAAGCAATTTGGTGTAGAAAACTGCAAGTGACTCATCCCAAACTGGAGGGAAAACAGAGCTAGTGTGGCATGGAGAGATTTTTGAGTGCTTGCATGGTATCTGATTCAGACTGAAGTTAAATTTTCATCAGTTAATCTAAGAGTGGGAGATATTAGTACCCTCCTCCAACACTGCTCCTTTTAGCATCCATTAGCATGGTGTATATTTCAGTTAGGACATCCTCATCACCACCACAGTTGCATCCAAAGAGAGGTTGATTGTTGGTAGATTCTTGAAGATTGCACAGATTCTGCACAGATCCCATATTTTACTACCAATGCAGTAACAACATGTTTATCAAGAGCTTTAGTTCAGGAGATGTACATCATCTTGAGTTCTCATGGCTTTACAATATCCTTATCTTCTTTCTGAAACAAAAGTTTTTCTTGGTTTAATTCAAAGATTTATAAAAACATTTAATGAACCAGGTGACACAAAGATTGCCATGTAATTAACAAATGTTGACATTTTGCTCCTTTGTGTTCTTATGCAAGCTTAAAACTGTGCTGTCATCTACAAAAAATACTTTAATTTGTACCGTATTGTTGGAGAAAACTGTGGATGGAATAAGATTTACTCCTGATAGATCCAAGAGTAGCTTGGATTGCATGCAGGAACATTTTCATAAGAAACACTGAATAATTTGAACAATGACTCCAAGACAAATGACTACTATGTCTTTTAAATAATCTGGTTCTTATTGTCCTTTTTATAATGACTGTATATACATCAAAGCTAAATGTCAATAGATACAATTCTGTGATAACCTCTCCTACGTAGTGTTCATATTCCATGCTGTAACCTACAGTATCTTTCCTTGTTCCATGTGGTCCTTACCACTCAACACCACCTAATATCAAAATATCGCTGGCCTGAAGGATTAAATACTGCCTTGTGCCTTTCTAAAACTGCATAATGGAACATTGGCCTTGAGCTAATACAGAGATTAGAGGGATTTATTTAATTGTTGCTTATGCTTCATACTTATATTTACAGTGTTCCATTAACTGGCTTCTGATAGATTGCCATATTATAAAAAGAAAAGCAAGGTAAAGAAAAAATTAGTTTAGTGGAGTCCAGAAGTTAATCATCTGTGGTCTGTCCCTGCTTCTTCTTGTATTGGTTTTACCTGGTATAAAAGGATTGGATGTATCTTTATGTAAATCTATCGCTGATGTACCTTTATATAAATCTACTGCTGAAACTCACTTAATAGTTCAGACCCACATGCACTCTTCAAGCTCTCAGGACTGAAAATTAGAGTAGTTGTTCTTGGAGAACAAAAAACAGACTCTAGTTGGTAGATGGAAATACATCTCCTTTGTGGGTCAGGAATAGGTTGGACATCTGACAAATGTGAGGAAATTACTAGATAAACAAGTAAACAAAGTAAGGATAGCAAATAATAAACTCTTAGAACATTTTTCTTAAATCCGGGTCTTTCTTGTGTTATACAGCTTCTTGCTTTGGTAGTTGTTTTTTTAATTGTTGTTACCTTTTTTTTCTACTCTGAGTTGGTGCATAACAATACTTTAGTGGAATGCATGTGTCTTTTGCTGCAAACAGTTTTTAGAAGTATTAATAGAATAGCAAAACCAAATCTGGTCTATTCTGTAGATCTTAGGCTGCCTTTAAAATGCTTATATTTTGGAAAAAGGCTGTGAGCCTTTTGTGAAGGGGCATGCATACCCCAAATCAAAGCCCTTGTTCGGTTTCATTGAATAGAATACCAGTAAATAGCTTGAAAATGCAAACATGGTCCTTGTGTTCATGCTCATCTCTACAATTTGAGGAAGAACTCTTGACATTCTGGGTAGACCCCACCTACATAACATTGTGTGCCAGAGAACTTGTTTACCAAAGCGTGTTTGTTCACCCCAGCCTGTATTTGCAATTCTGGTAGAACGTGCTGTAGCTGGGATTCAGGAGGCTGAAATAAGAAACATCCATACAGAATTACCACTTAGAGAGCTTTTTGTCTTTTATACTTAGCTTAGCTTTGGTATATCATCCTGCACAAACTGCTCCGGTCTGGAAACTCAGAGACTTGAGTATTTTATAGAACTGTATTTATAAACAGAATTCCAAAAAATCTTTATTAAGAGCAAAATGCAGGTTGTACAGTACTAGCAGTTGGGAGTTTTTTTTATCAATTTATACATTATAAGCTGTAGGGTCTAACCTCAGGTTCACAATGTTTAACAGTTCATTAATGTTTTATGCCAGTCTGCTGAAACTACTCCCAGAACACATAAGCATATACCAGTAATGTCAAGCACTTCTGTTGCTATATGCCTGTAAAGCAGCTGGTTATCTTTGGTTTTTTGTTATGTGGGTATCCACCCTTGGAGGACTTGCTGGTAAGTCAGGTCCAATGTGCCTTTTTTCCTTGTATTCTTGGAACCCACGTAAATCTTTGTGCTTCCATGTAGACAGATGGAGGTGTCTTGAGGCAGTATCCACTCTGTAAATCTCCAAGACAACTGATAACTAAGGTAAACTAGGCTACCGTGAGCTTGCATTTATACTATTGTTCTGTTTCTGGTAGCTGAACTCGTTTGTGAAAGTTTCACTTGGTACCTGCTCCAGCACACTTGCAGTCAGTGAGGGTAAGTGCAGGGCAAAAAGAGATCAGGGCCACATGCCCTCCGTGAGTGGTGCTTCTCCTATGGACACAGCTATGGTTGGATGACGTCTCCTGTTGGAACCCTGCCAGCTATTGCAGCGATAAGTGATCAGGACGTAAACAACAGGGTTTGGGGCAGACAGTTCATGTGCACTGAATTCACCATTCACTTTAAATGCCTTGCATGCCATGTAACTTTTAGAAACTAATCTTAAGTGGTTTGCTTTTTAACAAAAATACATTGTTCAACGTGCCCTACCTGAAAAAAGCACTCTGTGTATGGCAAAAATAATACATTTCAGTGTGCACATGAGGAAAACAAAGAAATTGAAGAGGATGAAGTGAGGAAAATAGAGATGCATGTATTGCAATTGCAGATATGGTATTTCACTGCCTGATACTGCTTTTTTACTTTGAAATTTCATCGTGCTTGTGTACTAGTGTTCCTCTTTAGTATATGCTTCACTTGATTTAGATCCGTCTTCTTCTTAGCTTCTGTGAAGAATTTCTTTGATGTGGTGCTGCTGTCATTTTTCTGGTTCATGTTATACATATTCTGTGATGTTTGTGAAATGATGCAGTTTATTATGGTTTTTCTATAATTTTCCATTATTTTGGTTTGTGGTGTTTGCTATGCTAAGTGAGAGTCTGTGTAGTCTTGTTGCAGATCCTGGGTTTGATCTTCATTAGCTTCTGTGCTCCAGGACATTCTTGTAATATGTGGATCACCTTCTTTGTGTTTGGAGTGCTGGAAACTGGCAGTTCACTATGATTGTCACTATGAATGAAGCTTCCTTTCACATGTCAAGTTCTTACATTTCGTCAGGAGCACATAATACTAAATCTTTCAATTGTACTTGTTTAGGTGGCTTGGGGTAGTTTCAGGTGGGTTGGTTAGTTTGTTTGGGAGAAGGGGTTGAAGAATATGTTTGCAATGAATCAGTCTTTTAATTATTCATTTCATTCCTTCCAACTGAAAGACTGAAATCTGAAGTCATTCTGTAGTTGATATAGTGTACAAAAAGAAAGTAGGGAATAAAAACATTTCCCCTGCACAGCTCATGTAAAACTGAGCCATTACTCAGACTTCTCTGATGAGCCCAGGCACACAACTATGAAAATGAGTTAAATGAAAGCTATTAATATGCATACATGCATTAAGTGTTACAAAACCAGCTTTGGTAAAGAACAGTTACCTGGTGATACTGTTGCTTCCACATGCAGTGAGCTTTAAGTCTTGTTCATCTGGCATTTCTTCTACAGTTTTAACTCTCAGGCTTTCAGCTATATCACTTTCCCACTGTCTGTCTTCTCTTATTTGATTTTGTCCATGGTAGCCCGTGTGCCTAGGGGCTCTACCAGAAGACTGTTTTCTCCAGTACACGACTTCTGGGTATCACACTTTGCAGTGCTGAATGCCTGGTCCCAAACTGGCCCATTCCCAAGCCCCTTCATAGTCCGGTTCCTAAGCAGACAGTGGGGTATGAATATGGATCACTTAGCCTCCAAACAGGAGGCTGGAAAGTGAGAGGGCAGAAGCATATCTGTCTTTCTACGTTTTATGGGGTATTTGTGGCAGCCAGAATCCCAGGTGTCAGGCAATATTTGCCCAGAGTTGCTCTACCTGCATCACTGTGAGGCCCGTCCATTGCAGCCCGAGGCTTTCCAAAGAGTCATATCCACAGACTGCTCAGTGCTGTGTAGGTGGATACACCCTGCTGGGAATTGGGTTCTTTGATTAAAACAATTGGCACGTGAAAAGTTAGGTATGGTGGCCATCAGTTATTTCCTGAGTGCAGTCTGAGTTCAGGGCTTGATAGGCTAAAGGCTAACAATAATTATTCAAGAAATCACTTTGCATGTATTACTGTGTCACGTTAGTGCCTTTTGGAGGGTTTTAAACAGACACGCATTTGGTTTAACTGGAGTGGCCAGTTGACAGGATACTGCCACAGAAGAGTTTACAAATTCCAAACATCATCTCATCTTAGTGTCCAAACCTGATGGCTATTAACGGACCGTTCTGGGGCAAGGAGGTTGTGTTGTCCTTGAGTGTGAGGAGCAGGACAGAAAGCCTGGTGTTAACAGTGATAGGCTAAGACACTCCTTTGAAGACTGAGGAAGGGAAACAGAAAGCTGTGGTGTTTGTATGAAGCTGATACTGTTACTCTGTTAGCTTATTTTGTTTCCCAATGACCCACTGTGTTTTAGCAGTAACTGCAACTATTGGACTACGCTTGTCAAGTGGCTTGGGCTGTGCTTTTTGTGTGAATATTTGAATATATATTAAAATTTCCGAATATATACATATGAAACAGGGTTCACCAGTAAAGGTACTGGCTACATTTAAACAGGTTATCTACATTCCTGCTTTTTTTATGCTCTATTTTTGTATAGTTCTGTTGATGTTATAAAACTAGACTTTTGATCTTTGGTCAGGGACAAGGTTTTCATAGTAATTTAGGGACATTTTCAGTAAAAATAGAACTGAATAGTTCAGATAGTTGCTACTTGCTCATACTGGGCTTGGAGAAACATGTTAAACGTACTGTGTATTTCTGTGACCTCTTGTATTTGCAGTGGATTGAGATGGGTCCTTCATTTCTATTCCATTTTTTCATCTTTTCCACTCCCCCCCAGCCACTGATATTCCTCAGCAAAGACTTAAAATACTTGGGATGACAGCACAGTACATGGATTTGTAACATTCTTTAGAAGCAAAGTACTGCAAAACAGTGGAAATGATATTTTCTGTGTGTATTACGTGCCCAGGAGATGTAAATGGGGAATGCAAGGGAGTTCCTGGGGACAAAAATGTCAGAGTGAATGCTGACCTTCAACTTCACTAAAAGGCGAGTTGAGTTCCATGCATTTCTCTTGTGCTGTGCAGTTAACCACCAGGTGTCCACCTTGACATTAGAATATTAGCCTTTAAAAGCTCATCAAGTAAATCTGTAAATTAGGATTTATTTAAATTTTAGGACCTTAACAGTGTTTTGCATTCTGTGACACACTAGATAGATGAACATGCTGCAGATTTTATTCAGGCAAATTACAATGTGAAGACCACATTCCTGATCACTACTCCTGATTACTTACTCTGGAATAGTGAGAGGAACTGCATAAAATGAACCGCTCAACAGCTCAGTCTTCAGGGAGATTTTAACTGTGAGGAAGAACAAATAGCCGCTCTTTAGTCAGAGGTTTAGGGCTTAGACTGTGTGGCCAGGTAGACAAAGTTAAATTATATCTAGGCCAGGGTCATCTTGTCAGCTTTCCTGCGTTGAGGTCTTTCTACTCACTGTAAATCAGTCCAGTAGCTCCATTCAACTGATCTACTGACAAGTGAATGATTAACCAAAAACTATCAAGCAGACAGAAGCGGAACACTGCTAAACAACTGCTACATAAAATAGCTCTTGAGTACAGATTACCTGATTAAATTATTTGCCAATGAGTTATTCTGACTGAAGTTCAGAAGCACTCTGCTCTGGGGTTCACCATGAGAAGTGCTAACAAAGCTTCTTTCGAACCTCTCTACAAATGCAAGGCAAATACCTTGCCAGATCTGAACAAGCAAGAGAAGGCTGTTGCTACAATGCAGAGCCTCAGGTTTAGCAGTGTCTTCTCAAAAATACAGGTAAAAATACAAAGCTCCAGAATCAAGAAGGGGGAGGTTAGAATGAGAAAATTCCTCATTTCTTCCTGTGCAGACTCTACTGAAATGGAAACCTGTGATCCAATTGACTTGTGGCTTGTGCGTACACAGTTACTTCATGCTAATCCAAACACTGACGTATTTTAAAAACTGCCAGACTGCTTCTCTGATTTGTTTTTGGAGAGTGCTTGGATGACTGTCAGTGCCTGACACATGAGTGTAGTATTATGCAGGAAAACTTCTGCAGCAGGAGTGCTCAGAAGCAGGATCTCTGGAATCACTCCTTGCCAGATACTTGCCAATACCTGTGACTGTTAAAATGAGCATCGTCATGTCCCGTCAGGCCCAAATACAAGTCTTGTGAAGACAGGCTTGTAGAACGTGAGGCTTCACCATAATCAATAGAACAATTGCTGATGAAAACCTGTGGGGTTCTGGGGGCACCCAGGTGTTACATTAGTTAAGACAGTGAAATGGGTACTGCGGTGTTTTCATACTTGCTCACTCTTTACATGGCTGTTGAAATCCCGAGAAACATTTCAGGTATTTATAGGGAGGAAGCTAAAACGGCACAGGCTTTTAACTCATCCTGAGTGTTACCATTTGTATTAGATATTCCCTGCCTCTGAAGTCTTCTCTGAATGTTTGAAAGCATAGCAGATCCTCAGTAAACATGAGGTTTTAACTTAATGGGTGTGGTGGTCTGTTCTGTTAAACCGAATCCATGCTAACTCCTGTCTGTCCCACACTTCTAGATTTAGTTAACAGAACAAAGCATGAGTGATACTGCCATTTAAGTTTTTGGGTTTTTTCTGGAATTTTTATTTTTATAATTGTTTTATGGTCTCAATTTGCTCAGGAAAAACTTACCAAGTTACACTTTATTTTAAGAGGTCTAGTTGAATTTTAACTGGGGCATTGAAACTTATCCCCAGATTTCAGAGGGTGCAGAAATAGTTCCCTAAATAGTGCTAGAAATTACACTTAGCTATCTCATTTTTTCTGTGTCATTCCTTCTGCGCGTACAGGAGAAGCAGGAGAGCTGTCATTACAGCGGCTAGCTGGTTTAATGACGGCCTTGCCGGTGCATCGTGGGCACCCGTGAACACGCTGAAGAGTTAAACTGAAACCCCTCGTGTGCGCAGCGATGTTTTTAGGCTATTTTTGCTGGAGTGCTGCTGATTTTCCAGAGTTTCTGGGGGAGCCGCCCAGCAGAAGCAGGAGCATCCCCCACGGGCTGGGGGGGAGGAAAGACTGAAACCTAGGGACTGGGGAAAGTGGAAACTGGACCTTAAAAAACCAAAAAAATATATTATTTTTAAAGGTTTTGGGTGTTTGTTTGTTTGTTTGTTTTAAATATAAAAAGGCTGGAGGGGGGAGAGGACCTCGCCTCCTGGCCCCGTCCTACAGTCCGGGCGAGCCGGGGTGTGGGCTGCGCGGAGGGTTGCGCGGGCGGGCGGGCAGCCTGGCGCCGCGGGGGCGGAGGGGCGCGGGAGGGGCGGGAGCCGGGGCGAGAGGGAGGGAGGGAGGGAGGCAGGGAAGGAAGGAGGGAGTCAGGCAGGCAGGGAAGGAAGGAGGGAGGGAGGGAAAGAAAGAAAGAAAGAGGGCGGCCGGAGAGGAGGGCGGCCGCAGCCTCCGCGCCCGGGCGGAGCCGCCTTTGCGTTCCCGTCGCCGCCGAGCCCCCGTGCGCGTTATCCTGCGGGGCTGCGGGGACGGGACATGGCCGCGCGGGGCAGCGCCGGCGGACGCTGGACGGGGAACGTGAGAAGCGTTTGGACTTCCTAGAAGTCGGGGAGCCGAGAAAGAGTTGTTGGGGTGAAGGTGAGAGCGGCTTGGTTTCGTTCCCGAGGTCCACGAGGAGCAGCGGAGCCGGTGAGGAGGAGGTGGTGGTGGTGAGGAGGTAGGTGCGGGTCTGTGGTACCCGGGTAGGAGAACGGCCCGGGGCGGCCTCCTTGCTGTCTTGTTCGTCCTTCCCCGAGTGATTCGCAGCCAGGACGTGCTGTTTTTTCGGGAGCAAAACCCCACCAGCATTGAGGTCTAGTCCTGGGAAACTGAAGCTTTTTAGGCAGCGGCGTCTTGTCTGGATTCAGATACCTTAAGGAATTTAATTTTGTGGAAGTTAATTAGAAGGCAGTTGTAAAGTATTATGGCTAAAGCTGTTTTGACAGCTTGCCCTTTTTTTTTTTCCTTTTTTTTTTTTTTCCCCCAGCACTTCTGTGAGTTTTCCTCCTCTTGCAGCTCATAAAGGTGTAACTGTGCTGCTTCTGAACACAAAGTAGTTTTGCAGGATGGAATGTGCCTTTCTTTCTCCCCTGTCAACTTAGGATACGTTGTCATTCTGGTACTGCATTTCATCACAACACAGCAGTGTCACCTGAATGCCCTTAGCGGTTCTTCCTTGTTATTTGGCATTGAAGATTTCTGTGAATATCCCTTACTGCAGTATTCTTGTAGCTAAGTTTTGGGGGTTTTTTATAACTCCTTTCAGACATTTTAAGTGGTTTATAAACAAACACATAATGAATCTATATTTTTAAAGGCTGCTGTTACTCTATTTTGGAGTCTTTTAATGGTAATGTTGTTTCAGTCTCAGTGTCTAAATATAGTTCTGACTTTTTTTTCTTTGTTTTAGTCTTCACCTGCACATTAGTCTCTTCAATGACTGTAATAGGAGCTAATGGTAAAAACAGAAGCTGCACATGGAGGAGCGTTCTCCTGAAGGCTTTAAGATACTTCAGATTTCAGGAAAAATTGTTACTAGCTTTTGGAAAGCATTTTGGAAAGTTCAGTGTTGTTAAGGTAGTCTCTGTGCATGGTATTTCTAATAGCTTAAAGTTAGAAAACTGACCTGTTTCTTAAAAGATACTTTTAGATCATTTTTTAGATCAGAAACGCAGCATGATTGACTTGCCCATGTCAGTGAAAAGTATTGGTTGTTTTAACAACCTCGACAATCTTAAACATGAAGATGCAGGCACTAGTGGTTACATGATAATGTAACATAATAATAACAACATAATGTGTTTAAATTGCTTTCTAGCCTGAATTCCCACCTGTGATTGTAAATTACAGCCTCACCACATCTGACATTGTTGCACCAGATTGTTATATGTGCATAAACAACTGATCTCTGAATCTGTATGGAATTGAACCTTCTCATTCTCTGTGCAGCACAGAAATATGTGAGAGGTCAATGTATGCTCTAACCTGCAGGAATCTCTAAACTGTCCTTGAAGAATGAACATTTAAAAATACGAGTAGTAGTTCCACTGATGTAACATGATGAACCAACTGATGATGAACTGGACATGCAGTTCGTACATTGCTAAAGACTCTTCCTCTTACTTGCCTTTTATATCCTAAATATTTAAGTTATTGCCTTTGCATTATCCAACAGGTTTATGGTTGTAGGCAGCCATGAATTCTGTAAAGCACAGACTTCAAAAGTGTGTTTTCTAGATTGCAAACTCTAGCTTGGATTTTCATATTTTATTACGTTATTATCCAGTATATTCTGTTGTATTCATTTTATCCTTTTGCCAAGTATAGAACATAAAATCCAGTAACTCTCTGCATGTTCAGTGCATCAACAATAACATCAGTCTTAAATAGTTTGGAATTCCCCCATGTTTATGTAGTGAAACAGAGGGAGAGCAGTTGGTGACTTTTGATGAAGGTCATGTAAAAACATGTCCAGTATATCTGGAATTGAAATGTGTACTCTCATTTAATTTTCATCAAGAGGGGTAAAATGAGGCTGGGATTATTTGCTTTGTGTTTACTGAAGTCTGACTGCCCTCTTACGTAGAACTGACTGTGTTGCAGGTAGCTGCTGTCAGCTGTCTGTAAGACCTCTTGAAAGTAGCTCAGAGTGCTGTTGCTACAGCCGTTGAGGTGTGCTATCCTTAGGCATCTACGTTTAAACTTTAATTGGACCTGGTGTGTAGGCAGGCTGAGGAAGCATGCCAGGAAATGTGCAGGTAGCAAGTGTAATGCAGACTGGATTTTTTTATGTGCCCTGTTGTTTAAGTTGTACCGTCTGAGGCACATGGTGGCCCTTCCAGTACTGTGGACACAGGCTGACGTTGAAATTATTATGTCAGGATTAAAAGACAGCTGTCTCTTATTGGTAGTATTTGTTTTTAAGAGCCACTTCATCATTCAGGGTTTTCTTACCAGAGCAGAGAACCTGTGTTCTGTCATGTAATAAACATAAATGCAAATAGGTCTAGTCCAAGGCACAAATCTTGTTATATGTCAGAGTAATTTACTGGAGCTCCTTTTGGGAGGTGGGGCAGAAGGGATGTTTTAGTGTGCAGTAGAATCGTGGGAAGGTAACGCTTGCCTGACTTCTTCAAAGTAAATTTGATAGAGACAAAAAGAGAGTAGTTACTTATTTCCTTCCCTTGCTTGAGTTTTCGCATTACCTGCTGTCTTTTTCTCTAAGTGGAAAGATTCAGTTGAATTGGACTTTGTCCATGTTGCTGCAGAGTAGTGGTTTGCTTTGCACAGTGGTGCTACTAGGGATTTTTAAAGCTGCTAGGTAGTGGGTGGATGTGTAAACAGGGAGCAGGCATTTTTCTTTATACCAATGGCTGAATTCTCCATTCTCCTCTGAAATGGTAGTTAGAAGGGAATGTGGAGATAAGCCAAGGATTGACTAGAGTGTTTTGGTTAGTGGTCTCTTTTTTTTCTTCAGGTAGAATATTTCCAGAAGTCTACATTAGTGTTTAGTGTGCCTGCATTAAAAATCAAATGCATGTGATATTTAAAAAGATGGTTCTTTTGAACAAAAGCTCTTTTCTCTAGAACCTAGTTATTCAACTGCTTTTGGCCATCCCTCTTTCTTTACAGATTAGCAATTTGGCTAATCTGTAAAGAAAGATTTCTTTACAGATTGCTTTTGGCTTTTTCTGAAGCGTCTGACTTCGTGTACAGTCCCTGGATCTCCTCATCCTGTATTTCTTTTGCATTGTGTTCTGAACACCTTGTCTCCCGTTTCCTTTATGTCAGTTACCTGTCTGGTAACAAGAGTGGGACACTATTTCTTCATACAGGGGTTGAGAAAAACTTGACTTTCTGGGTTATCTCCAAGATTGTGTAAGGTCTAGTGATATGTTGAGCTATTAAGAGGATATTTGTGGAGAAGACTGAGGAAGTGATGAAAAGTGTGCCAAAGTTGATACTTTCTCTAAAGTCAGAGGAAATAGGGTGGTGTTTATAGTGAATAATAGGACTGTCTCCTGTATCTGATTTCTGTTTCTTTATATGCAGGTTCTTTCTGTGACTGGAATCAGGTGGGGTTTTCAGCAGTTGGTTTTACTGGTGACTCACTCCCAGAGTAAGTCTTTCTAGGCAAATGATTAGTGTATAGGGAAATGCCTGTTCTGATCTAATGGGTGATTATGGATCCTGCTGATTCCTCCAAGCGTGCTTGCAGGGAGACAGTCTTTTGGGTTTTTTTACCATTCTTGTCTCTGCTTCCCTTATGTTATTCAGAGTGTGATAGCTGATTTACACTGGCCTTAGAGGCATTTAAGGCATTTTGTCTGCAGCCAGAGAGGCAGCAGGTGAGCACACAGCTTCCTAATCTAGTTTTGAACATTCTGGGCAGAGTTTGAAGCGTAAGTGCCCGTAACAAGGATTTTTGGTTATGCAGTGGTATCATCTTCAGGTCATTACCATTGGAAAAAAAAATATTTCAGTACAGAATAAAATAGTCTGATTAAACTTCAAAAATGTTTTCAAATACAGTTTGAGCCAAAACTATTTAGAAAGGAGTAAAAAGAGGTTGCCACATATCACTAAAGTACGTAATATTTGCCTGTTGCATGCAGGTATTACGAGGCTGCACAAAAAGTTTTATTGTAAGGCATTCATTTGTGGGGGTGGTAGATTTGCGTATGTTCTTTTGGTGTTCAGGGTTCTGTTATTGCCATGCTGTTGCTTCACCAGAGTCAGGGGTCAGCCTGAAATTTGATGTTGTTGTGGCTTCCTGCAGGAAACTGTGAAAATACTGCTTGCGTTTTGACAGCCTCCATTGAGAGAGTGGACAGTGTAGCTGTTGATAAGCTTGAAACTGTGCCAAGAGGACTGGTGGCTTCTGTTCTCCTCTAACTTTGTCCCTTCCCCTGTTCCAGGCCTAGATACTGTAGCAGCTCAAAAGTTTTAGCTGTTTTTAGACAATAATGGTCTCAGCGTTAACCCGTCTTGCATAATCTACATGCTTTTTCACTCGTGCCCAAGTATGATTTGAGGGGATTTATTTTCCTGCATGCTTTTCTAAAGTTCTTTTGCTTTCTGCCTGTTACCAAAGTTGAGGGCAGGGGCTCCTTGTTCATTACAAGAAAAGCTATGACCAGAGGTAGGGACTTCTCAGCTGAGGCTGTCTGTTAAATTCATTGGTATCTGGCATCCTCCAGGACGCTACAGTTTCCACTTTTGAAGCTGTGGATAAAAATATGTTTCTACGTTTTCTCTCCATTATTACTTCGTGTAGTTACCACAGCATTCGTGGTTTTACCTGCTACTAAAACTACAGCTGTGTTCCTAACTACGGCATGGTAAAGATTAAGGCATGTCTATCCGTATTTCTGGAGTCAGACTTACAGTTCACATATAAGAAGCTCTCAAGAGCTGATATGCTCAAGGCAAATAGAAATTGAAAGCAAGCTCTGATCCACTGGAGCTTAGTGACAAACTGAAAATGCATTTCTTCCAAGTTTGTCAGTTCAGCTTAGTGTTGGTGACCCAGGCACAGATCAGAGGAGATGCCTCAAGGAAAGAAAATAATCACAGCCAGTGATCTTCCAGGCAGCTTAAAGAAAGAAATACGGGCATTACGGTTTCGGCTTCTCGGATGATTTATTCTTCTTCGCAGTAAGATGAATAAACTCTTTCTGAATTAATCTGGTTGACACTTCCTCCTTTTGTTTTTCAGAGATATATCAACTTTAGATCTGAAACAGAGCTCAGTCTTCCAAGACTACAACTTTTAATCCATACTGCTTCTGGCATTTAAAACTCTGACACTAAGAGTGAAAAATGGAAGGGATGAGAGAAACACGGCTTATATTGTGAGAATGAGTGCAGGCATGCCAGGAACCTTTGTAGCAAATGTTGGTTTACAAGAGGAGAAAGACAGTGAATGATGTTAATCAGGGAACACCTAATCCATTTTAAAGCTTTTCTTGTTTTTCTGTGATGAGCAGGAAGACAGATAAACATAGGGACTTGTGCTCACTTCCTGATGCTGAACCTGAAGTGGCTAAAGATCGACACCAGTGCTTCATAAAGTGTAAGCATAGTGAAATGCTTACTGAAAGTGGTGCCTATTGACAATTTTAGTGGGTGAAGAAGAGCTCAGTTAACCTTTGTATCTCAGTTTTAGTGTGTGGCAGTGGGTGAAGAACACTCTTAATCTCATGCCAGTGTAAAATTGTGGAAAATGGGAACTGTGCCTTGTTGTAATAAAGCTTTTAACAGTGGCTTGCCAAAGGCAAAGAGAAATCAATTTGAAACTCCAGGTCTGTGTTACTGGCTTGGAGGAGCAGTGTATTGTAGTCAAATAAAGGTGGGGGAGAAGCTTAGCCCTCCTCCACCCTATAATTAGCTACTTGGTGAAGTAGAGAACAATCAAATTAAGGTAAATGCACAACTAAAAATAATTTTCTGAATGTCTTGCAGTATGGATGATCTATCGCTTAGTTGTCATTACAGTGGGTTTAAACACTCCTTTTTTGTTTAAAGTCACCAGATCAGTCTTTGAAAATTATTCAGTTTTAAATGGCTACAGGAGGAATAACAACATGAAGTTTGGTGACCTGGCTTTTGAGAGCAAGAAAAATAGTCATTTGACTCACTGAGGGTGGTTGAGTATCAGGAACAAATCTTTTCACTGGATTCCAGGGGCTTTGGCCTTTGTGCCAACATAAATATGGGTGTCTCTCTAATGGCAGAATTGCAGTGGATTAGTTTGTGCTTTTTGGAAATTTATGATATGAAATATAGGTTTCACTTTTATACTTCCCTGTTTTAAGAAAATAGGGAGTTAATGTTGATCTGGGTGCGCCTTTTTCTTCTGGCTGTTTTGAAAAGAACCGAGGTCCCCTCTTTCTAAAACAATTTTCTCGTGTTTGTAAGTTACCAGACACGTGTTGTTCTGCATTCGGTAAAGCACTTCAGGTGTCTGTGCTGTGCAGGCCTGAACAGAGGGTTGTAGCTATGTAGCATTAGTTTCAGCTGTGCTGGGGGACTGCTGAAGTTCCTGTTGTTTGCAGTGGGGTCCAGTGAACAATTTTGCTTATGCTTAAGGCAGGTGTGGAGAGTACTGTCCCTCAGTGAGTGAAAAGGCATCTACTTAATACTAAGCTTTTTCATGGCTTTATTCTCAGCCTCTTGTATCGTGCCCTTCTGACATTCTGCAAGGAAGTGTTCTGCTGAAGGGGATGGGTGACCTTACACCCTGGGTTCTGCTAAGCACAAAGTATGTCAAGTATGGGGAAAGAGGGGCAGAGAAGGTAAATACTCAGACAGGCACATGATGCTACCTGTGTTCCTCTCTAAAATTCACATGAAAAATTAGTTTTTCTCATGTTGTCTTTAATCTCTGACGTGATATTTAAATGCCCTCAGCACGTTCTGACAAATCTGAGGTGCCCTCTGATACACACTCATTTGAAATAAACTGTCATGAATGTACAAGTTGGTGGCATTTCTCAGATGTCTGATACCAAGTTGTCATCTTCAATTATTTCTCAATGCCCTATCTTAGTTCCTTCAAAGTATTGTCTGTAGTGGGCCCAAATCTGTTTCTGGTATGTCTGCACAACTCGGTGATTTTTCAGATGCATTTGCATCCTTGAAGAATGTGAGTGATTTCAGTGAAACAACAGAGGACCACAAGCATGAAAGTTTACAAAATAATAATGATTGTGGTTTTATATGTGCATATTAAAGTGCATTTCCTGCCAGGGAAAGTTCTCGTCACACAGGCTTTTAGCGGTGCGAGTTAAGCGTTCCTGCACTTAATTTGCCTTTTATGTTCACTTTCAGATTGCACGATGGAAGTCACGTTTTCTCGAGAAGAGCTGCGTATCTTGGATCAGTACCATTGAAGATACCTTCTGATTGCAACACCCCAAGCAGGGACCTGTAACGAACTTGTCAAAAGAAACGTACAATGGATCTCAAGGAAAGCTGCCCAAGCGTTAGCATTCCCAGCTCTGATGAGCACAGGGAGAAGAAGAAAAGATTTACTGTAAGTATGTAAGAATGTAAGCACTGTGGGCAAATCCATAGGCTGTTGGTGCCTAGAAGTGCTGCTTTCTTTTTTCCCCCACTACTGTCTTGATATTATTTTCAATAGGTTTATGGAAATGTTTCCTTGCTCTTGTGAGTACTGGCCATAGTCCAGAGTGAGAATTTGTGAATACTCTACAGTGTTTACCTGTGTTGCTTTCTGCAAAAAGAACTTTGCTTTACAGGTTTCTGGTATTTTTACCCCCAAATAGCAGCATTTCTCATATAAAATACCTAAGTGTCCAAATGCAGGGAAAACATTTTGGCACCACTTTTGTCATTCTACATGATTTTCTTTTTTATTACACTGTGTATCTTGTAAAGGAGTAAAGTGTGGATTTGGTTTTTTCCAGAAAAATAAAATTTTTCATAAATATCCTACCATACTATTGTAATTTTTTGTGTAAAATAAAAAAAATATAAATCATCAAAATTTTTCAGAACCTTTTTGCTGTCTTCCTGTTTTCTGATTCTAATGCCTATGAGTTTTTTCCTATCCTGTTTCCATTTCCACTCATCATTCCATTCCCTCTTCTTTCTTTGCCTCCAAGTTTGACTTTCTGGTTGTGAAGTCTTTCCATTGCGTGGAAAATTCTTTGCATTGCATACTGAAAACTAAAATAGTGTGGTATGGATTTTTGTTTTGCTTACATATAACCCTAAATGACAACATCATAATACTTTCTTTAGAAAGCTCAGCTATTTCATTCCTCTTGTGCAACTTCCTCTAAGCTTTTTTTTTTTTCACTGAGTATATTAGTCGCTCTTGAGATGTGGAATGCGAACACCCTTAGACTGAGTTGCTGTCTGAAGAATACAACAAAACAGGAGTTAATGTGAGTTATGTATCTGCCTGTCCTCCTCACCTCCTTTCCCGGAAGAAGAATAATGACATTTGATGCTTCAAACATATCAAGATGTAATTTGGAGAAGGATTGTGCTGGTAAAGGGAGCAAAGAAAAGAGAACTTTACTAATACTTTAAACTGCTGCATGCACGTGAAACTCAAGTGAGCAGGGAAACCTTCATGAACGTCTACATTTGAGCAAAACAAGTTTGTTTTGTTGCCTTAGTGCTGGCAGTTCTGCTGTTAGAAAAGGCCAGTGTGGTATATTGTGATATGTAACTACTGTTGTGATCGCCAGGTCAGTTTACCCAGAGATCTGTGAGACAATCTGAGCGATGTAGAGGCACTTTGTTTGGCCACACGAGCAAGAGTACAAAACTTCAGAAACTGGGGGGTGAGGGAAGAGAGAAGCAGAAATCCAACCCAGCTTACACTGTGCAGAGCTACACTTCATCTTGCTGGCTTCTGCTTTCTGCATCAGGGAGCAATTAGCAGCTTGACAAGAACTGATTTTCACAACCAAGCTTTCGGGTACTATCACATGTATTTTAGGATTTGATAACAGAAGTGAGGGTCATACTAAGCTTTGTGGTAGGAACTGTGAATTCCAGCATGTGTCAGTGCTTTTACTGTGTCCGCTCTTCTGTAGCTGTGTTGTGATGCCTGGGTTCTATCAGTACTGTGTCGGGGGGGAGAGAGAGGTGTGGAGAGAAACAGTTCTTAATAAATGTGTGGGAGGTATAACTGGCTCTTTTTGATGGCCATTTCCACAAAAAACAGCAAGAGCCTTGGGGCGAAAGGAAAGGTTAAAGTGCTAAAGGCTCAGAAAGACTTCAGGTGACTATAGCCTTCACCTTACTGTTGCCTACAGTTTGTATCACTACTGCTTCTGAGACTGTTCTAGAATAATCTTACTGCTCTGAATAGAAACTATGAATTCCAGCTCAAACCTTTCAATGCTCACTCAATGCTGGCATGGAAACAAGACAAGTATGTTCAACTTAGTTTTTGCTAGCTCTTCTTTTTCTTCTCACACTTGCTCTGATAAAGCATTTTTGTTTTAAAAATCATGTCTCTTTGCAGTCCTCATTCTGATGATTAAATCAAGCTTTTTAGTTTTGTCTCTGGAAGTGAAGTCTTCATTTCTCCTGAGCATTTTCATGACATTTTATTGAATGTTTGATTTGATTTTGTTAAATACTGCATCCTTTTGATACATATACCCCCGATATTTTTGTTTCTTGACAAAGGTTTGAATTTTCAGGTGTTCTGGCAGGGAAGCTTTTTTGCTTCCACTCAATTCATAGTAACCAGCCTCTACGCATATCCACACTAGTTCACTATCCTGCATTTTTCTGAAGATTCAACATTCACTTTCTTCATAAGAAGAGCAAAATATTTGCTTGTTTTGGACCATATCTAGGCTAAATTAATTGCTGTTCTGTCCTTGCTGAATAGTGGGTCGTTCTTTTGCCTGTTTTGACAAATAGCTTTGTTCTGGATTTCTCACTTTTATCCCTATGCTATTTGATGTCTGAGGCCTAATCAAGACATCACATTTTCTCTGTTCTCATCTGCCTTCACACCCCCATTATGTACAGGCTTATTAAAAAATCTCTTTCAAGGTTTCTGTTTGTCTAATTAAATCTGGAAACTTCATCTCAGACCCATAATGTATATGATTAATCTCCAGCCCCGTGGAAATTGTGGTAGTTTTTTTTTTTTTCACTTGTTGACACTTAATAAATAGCTTCCTTACTTTTTCAATACATGTTCTCTTGAAATGGGAAAACAGCCTACTTTTTTCATATCTTTGTTTAGTCAAAATTTAATCTTTAATCCAGGAGCATGAGCTACCACAACAGAATTGAAGCCTTTTAATTTCAGTGACTTTTTTTGTGAAGTAATCTGTCACATCCAGAAATATTTGGCCCCTGTCCTGTCTGTATCTGGAAGATAGTTTATGGTGATGTTTTCAGGAATTCTGTTTCTTCCTTTTTCCTTTCTTAGAGCTTTGTGTTATTTATCCATATACTACAAGTTGTGAATGCATCTTATCTGTGTTTTAGGAGTTTCCTAGGACTAAGTTTAAATTAGGAATAATTAGATTTGAAAAGGTTATTATCTAAGTAAGGCTAGATTCCTTCCCCCACCTTTTCAGAAGCAGACATTGTGTAGCTCTTTAATGATTACATCGGTGTAGCTGAGAGTAGTAATACAGCCCAAAGACATGCTATGTTTTTAGGCTTTACCAGATTCCTTGTGGATATCATGCGTGCTCTTATCCTTCAGTGCTTCAATAACTTGCAGTTTTCCCTTTGTTGGGTGTGCAAGAGCTTTGGTGGTGGTGTGAAGTGGATGACCTCCTATGGAGTTTTTTTATGCTCTCTGGTGTGAAAAATGTTGATGGTTTTGTTGTTCTACTGCTACTCTGAGCACAAAACTGTTTTAATGTTGCGGTTGCCATGGAGGTGGATATCATCTCGTACCCTAAGTTGTGCTTGCTCGCGTGCTTTGCAATCTGTGCATTCTGCCTGGATAATTTAGGAAATCCATGGCCCGCTGCTTAAGCGTGTTGGCATTGATCTGCTGTGCAGTCATGGGGAGTGAAGGTGTGTGCTTGAACACCACTTGCAGGGCTTGATTGATGTATAAGGTACCCAGTTCAAGAGGACAGTGCTTAAGTTTTCACAGCTGAAGCTTTCGCGGAGGGAGGCTCTAGAAGTGTGTAGATAGGTTTTACACTAATGCTTGTTTAGCAGTGTAAGGGAAGGCTGTTTGTCTTAGAAGGGTCTCATCAGCATTCTACTGGGTGCTTCTGTCCAATTCCTGTGTTCCCCAGGGAACTGGAATGAGAACAGCTTCTTTGAGCAGTTAACATAGCATGAATTCAGATCTCAGGCTGAGAAGCTCATGGTGGTGGCTGCCACTTCCACTGTGAGAGTTAAAGGAGAGAGGTAAGAAGCTGTTGGCAGGGCAAAAGGGAGACTGGTCTCTTCTACGCTGGGAATTAGCAGCCTTCTGCACTCATTTCCTTCCTGTGCTGATCCTTTCCACTGGAGGAATAGCTGGGCTCTTTCTAGAACTACAAGAAGGCAGAAAAGGGAGGATGACTAATTGCTTAAGAGATGGGAGAAGCCTGCTGGACACCCAGCAGTCAACCAGATTTATGAATCCAGGCATTGACAAGCTGTCTACTTACTGAAGTCTTCTGACATGGGATTTGAATGGCCAGAACTGTGCAGCAGGTTCCAACTACACCTGCCTTCATCACAGTGCTGTATATTGAGTTATCTGTGCTGTATTTCAGCCATAGCACCATTTTTTTCTTCCCTGAACAATTGTCGTCTGCCAGGATCCTACTAGATTCAAGGTGTTGGAAAGAACAGTTATCTTTGTTAGCTAATTGCCTTCCTTATGTTCTCTCTTTGTGTTCTGATGAAGGTGATCTTCAGTATTTAAATGTTTTACTTCTTTAATATTAGTCATATTATGGATTATCAAGTTGTTATCAAATTTCTTAGTAAATTTTCATAGACTGCTATCTGATGGCCAGGTGTTCTTGTTGGACATGAACTAATTTACATAACTCCATTAAATCAACTTTGGTGTTAGTTTTTACTTATTTGATGTGTTAAAAAATTCCTGTAAAGTACCACATTCTTTTAATTGTTCTTTTAATAATTTCTGATGTCTGTGTGACTTAGCTGTAAGAAATACATAGCTCAGCAAGTGCATTTACACAGTACTTTTAACAACCTGCCCTTATTTCCACCACAGGATTAAACCTTGGAGGTTTTACTCAATTTTGTGGGCATTAACTTTATATTTGCTACTACAGGTTTACAAAGTGCTGGTCTCTGTTGGAAGAAATGAGTGGTTTGTCTTAAGACGGTATGCGGAGTTTGATAAACTCTACAATACGGTAAGCAACAGGCAAGCTGTGAAATCATGCCAGAAAAGCAGAGTAATACCTGTTTGCAGTGTTATGGTTTGAGTTAACCCCCTCTTTAGGAGCTTGGGTCAATAACCATAGGACCCCTGATTAAAGATAATGATGGAATGGGGTTTTTAAGCTTTGGTTTGTTTGAATTTCAAACTCAAAATTCACTTATTTGTCACTTTTTCTTGTGTTGGTTGGGATCATGGCATAATGAGAAACTTCCAATTCAGTGGTTGTCAAAACATCTGAAATGTGCATTTGTTCATGATAAAAAACCCACAAAACATCTAGATAGGTACGTTTCTCCTGAAATAAGCATTTTATTTTGAAGTACTGAAAGCCATGAACAAGTCCTTTTTTCTCAATATAAGTTTTCTATGAAGTCAATTCATACCTGCAGTTTCATATCAGGTATGATTTTTTTCACAAAAGAATGTGGTCAGTGCTCCACATAAAATAGGCCTCTTCAGCAACCAAGTATGGAATTCTTGGGTTCATTGCTGGAAGAGGATTTTGCTCCTTTTAGACAGTGGGCAAGAAGAGCAAATACTTGCTCAGATATGCAGTCTGTGTCCTGTGTCCATACTTGCCTCCAGGTCTTCATCCCACAATTTCTGCCTTAACAAAAAAGGAAAAATAACTTCCCAGTGATCCCCATAAGAAAATATTACCAACTGCTTATCTGTGCCTCCATTTCCTTTGCATTGCCCCTATGAGAAGTAGTCAGGCTCTTCTCCTTTCTGCCTCACTGTACGTGTATTTGCATGTGGCATCGATCTCCAAATGCGGGCTGTGAGCTTGGGGCTGAGCTTAGGTGCCCCTGGATACAGCATCCTATGTTTTATCTGCATCTTTCAGGGATGTAAGCTTGGAGGGAAATGAAATATCTCTTCCTTGGTACCTGCAGAGGGAATGTTGGTGATCCTGTTCATTTGCCACATTCCTTGCCATTTGGATTAGCACTGCTCTGCTGAAGTTTGTTCAGTACAGGTCTCTCAACGTGGGCAGAGAATGAGGTCTTGGGGAAGCATAACCAGGAGGGCATTTAGATCAGTTTCTATTCAGTGTAATTCATACAATAAAGAAACACTTGTGCTGCTAACTGGAAGAGATATTGTTGTTGCTAAGGAGAGAAGAATTGCCAGCTATTCTGTTAGAAAACTGCTCTCTTAAAGATGATAAGAGTAGGATTGCTCTTCTGCAGCACTTGAAGTACGTGTAATCAAGGCTTAACTTATGTCAGGTTTGGGTTTTTTTAGTATATAATTCAGTGTTGGTTTATGCTATCTTCTGGTCAGTCTATCAAGTGTAGAATATAATCAAACTAACAAATGCAGGCTCAAAAAACAGGCTGTTCATCTGTTTGCAGTTTTGACTTAAGGGCGGACCCCTTATGGTTTCTGAAGTTTTAAGAATGCCACTTGAACAAAACACAGAGGCCTGTATCCCCAGCCCATCCTAAACCTCATGCCTACAGCCCTGTACAACCAAGCAAGAACAAAACAAACCCCAAAGAGATAAAGAATTGATGCAGGAAGAGAGAAGAGAGGAAAATAAAAACAACGCTGAAATTCTAGTTTATGCTTTTTAACCTGAGGCAAGTGGAAAATTGTTTTAGCGCTGTTGCTGGAGTAGTCCATAAGACGAAGATGAGATTGCCTTTGAATTTAAAAGGGTATGTCTGGTGCAGACAAGCTGAGTACAGGTTGTTCTGGGTTTGTTTTTTTCTCCCCAAATATATGAGTAGAGGAACTGATGTAGCAGAGCAGAATTACTGATAATCAGGTGTTCAAACTGTACATCGGAAAACAAACAAAGTGCAATTATTTCTAGGTACTTCGATGTCTAAGCACAAGCCACTCATACGTGTTTTGTTTTCAGCTAAAGAAGCAATTTCCCACCATGAACTTGAAGATTCCAGCTAAAAGAATATTTGGAGATAATTTTGATCCTGGTAAGTTATCATCTTGTTATTCATTTTGTCAGGTTTTTTATATGAAAATTGATCCATTCCAGCCTACAAGCAGCTATATTAGATGAGTTTTACACCAGTCCTCAAAACAGTGACTAAACCAAAGTTTAGTCATGCTTCAGTCGAGCAGGAACTAGCGTAGGTAGATATTCTACTGTGTGATAGTTAACAAAGTATTGTTTAGTGGCCCAGTGCCCCTCTTGCACTGAAGGCTACAGCTCCTCCCAACCCTCCCATATTCAGGATTGTGAGAGACTATGAACTGTCAAGTGTAATCTCTGGCCTGTAAATGCTAAAGCCAAACCCCTGACTCTCTAAGTGTATGCCTAGTTAGTGTTAAATTTCCTTTGTGCGACTTCTCCCACCACCACCTCTGAAAAATGAAATGGTCGAAGGATTTATCTTTGAGGACTTTTGAACTCTCTGTATCTAAACGTGCTTCTATGTACAGTTTAGATGAAAACAAATCTCTTCTGTAAAAGGAACAAAAACAGGAAGCCTGTCTGATGTGAACATGTTGTGATCCAATTACCAGTGATAAGTCCCAATTTAGTTTGCTCTGTACACAGCAAAATAGTAATGAAAAAGTCACTTGTAAAGTGCATTGGATTAACCTAGGTGGCACCACGGATGAATAAACAAAAAGGCAAATGGGAAGGCCAGGCCATTCCTCTGTGTATTTATATCCTTCATTCAGGCTGTTTTTACTTAAGCGTTTTCCTGAAGGTCATTGGAACCCTCGCCTGGCTTGCTGATGTTGATCAGACTGTATGTGTAGTTTCACCTCCTCCTCCACCTCTTTCAATCATTTCATTTTCTCCTTTGCTGAGGAACAAATGGGCCCAAAGCTGTTGAACTCTTAGGATGTATGGTTTTGGGTTTTTTAAAGCTCTTACAAACAAATCTAATTTTTGGCAGTTACACTTAATCATCTGGATCCTGATGTCAAATTATTTTTTAATTTTTATTAAAATAATCAAATACAAGTATCCAAGCTCTGATGTTCTCTTCTGATTAAAATGTAAATGGTTGCTAAAAGTTCTTAATGTATTTTGTCTACACATTTGCTGAAGACCAGATAATGTCATGGAGTCTGGTTTGCTGTACAGTGAAATGTTCAGGTGGATTTCTTGGAGTCAAATTTAGGAAACTGCAGTTTTAATGAGGAAAAGAACCCTCAACTAAAACTTTATTAAAATTATATGTGTAAAAGAAAGTCCTCAGACTTGTTTTAAATTTCTGCGAGCTATGCTGAAATCCTTGAAGCATGAGAAACTAAATAGTTCTCAAGATGTGTCTTGCTGGGAGGCAGGGTGGAGTTGGAGCCATGATGCTCATGTAAATTTTTCTTTATCTTAACACTGATTTATTGAAGCTTTGATGTAATGTTTCTGCTGGCTTCTGAAACAAGTCACATGTTTTACAAATACTGAAAAGGTATTTTACTTCTGTAATCCATCCATGGGTATGCAGCATTGTGCTGTTGCACTGGAATGCAGCAGAGTGAAACCTTTATATCCCTTTTCTCAAAATCTATCAAAAATACTGTCATAGCATACATTGTTGTTTAAGAGCTCTGTTTTTATTGACACTTAAGTTATTTCAAAATTAATCTTGTTTTAACTTGAAAAAATGGGACAGAGGAGAATCACTGAAACCAGTCAGAATACAGAAATTGAAAATATACAGGTGTTTTATCTTCACCAGCATGGATGGGTCTGTAGGCCTAGAGTGACTGATGGCACTGTGCACCTGCCACGCTGAAACTGCTGGTGTTGGTGACTCACATAGCATCTGTATGCAAATTTACCTTCCTGCTTGTTGTCAGTAATTTGGGATTATGAAATACCCTAGCAAGGGTTTAGGTTTATATATCCCTGAAACAATATGAACCTTTTTTGTTAATATTTGAAATAAATAATTTAATCAAATATTAATCTAAAATGTTAATAACTGTCAGTAATCTGTATGTGGCAGCCATTGGAATGCTTTAAAAGTTAATACACAAGTTAAATATTCTTTTTCCCTACAAATTATTGTTGATATGGGTAATGAAAGACATGATTATTCTGTTTTACACTTTATTTCGTATTAGAACTCTTTCTATTCCAAATCCTTTGTGTATCTTTCCATATTGCTACAGAACAGTTACGTGTCTTAAGCTTTAGATGAAGGTGAGGATTCTGAGAATTTTTTTTTTTTAACATTAGAAATTATGTCCAAAACTTAAAGGAAAATATTTTACTTAGTTATCTTTGATGGCTGTATCCGAGTGCCTGCTGGCAGGATAAATTGTGCAACTTTCCCACTGCCACACATATATTATGGAAATATGCTGCTTGGTGGGACCGTTCATGTAAAAACTTGACTTGTGCAACTGATGTCAGGTTTTGCCTGTGGGTCGTTGGTTTTTCTTGGTTTTGTGGAATCAGGTCTGGAAGGGCTCACCCTTGCAAGGGAGGCTGCAGAGGTGAACCCACTGTGGTTACACACTGTTCTTGAAGCACTTTACTGCACTTCTAATTCACCTGACTTTCTACATTTTAAAGAAGTGTTACAGAGAAACTGAAGTTTATTCTCTCACCTCAGTTGAATGGTTTAAGCTTGCAATTTTAATATGTAGAACCAACCCTGTTCTGAACCAGTCATGGACCAGTTTCTTTTATAACTGCCGTTTAAGTCCTAAAAAATCTAAATAAGAAAATAAGTCTTTTTCACAAGCTGACTGATGATTCTAATAAATCTGTTTTTTTCAGACTTTATTAAGCAGAGAAGAGCAGGACTGAATGAATTCATTCAAAATTTAGTTAGACAGCCAGAGCTATGCAACCAGTAAGTAGTTTCCTTTTTGTTTTTTAAGGACTGTTGAAAAGACATGTTAAATACAAAATTGCACATTAAGTATTTAACCAGAAAACATATTTTACCTGTTCAGAGCCCTTCAGTATAAAAAATAAACTTTTTAATATGGCCATTTGTTCAGGGAAAATCAACAGACTGAACAGTGTAAAAATGTTGGGTTTTTTCCTGAAAACAGGTCTACAAATCAACTTGCAGGCAATTAACTGATCTTAATTCAAGGGGTGCAGATGCCACTCTAAACTCTGTTGCTGTAGGGCAGTGTTTGTTTTGCCGTTGGCTGTACTGTTTGAGAGCTCTGCTGTCACTTGGTACTGCCTTGCTGGCAGTAAGTCACTGCCTGCATCCTTTTTGTTAGAGCAGTTCGCGTGTGAACTCGGGAACTTGTGTTAAGCACGTTAACCGAGTAGCTTAATTAGCTTGCTGAGATGGATAACCACGATGACCTGCCTAGAGCAAATGAATAAGCTTTGCAGCGGAACTGTTCTGGCAGAAGAACCGCAGGTGTGTTCCTCACCATCGGTGGGACAGTGGTGAATGTGGGATAGTGGCAGGAGAGTGTTGGCTCCAATTAAATCTGGAGGACTGCGCTTTGTGCGTGAACGGACTGGGGACAAACTGCCTTCTTTCAGTTGAAAGATATAATCACTTTAAGCTAAATCCATGCGGCTTTCCATGTTGCTTGAACAAGTAAAATGGTAAATCTCTATGCTTGGCTTTAGTGTTAATTAAATGGGGTTTTATGCATATGCTTTGTTTAATTAGTCAAACTGTACAGCCTGTGAAATTGCCCATTTCCCACAGGAAGAAAATAACTCACAGAATATTGCTGCAGTTTGCAGTGTGCAGTCAGTTTTTCTTTCTTCACAACAAATGAACTATTTAATGTTCTGTTAACCTGAAATATGTACTTCCTTCCTTTTCTTTTTTTTTTTAAAAAGGGACCATTTTAGGTATACTTCCATATCATAAGTGGAAAAGAATTAGTAACTAAGTCTTTATGGTAGGATACTTTTCCACCAGAACAAATACTATGAGGTTTGTGTTCATAGTACTGTTCTTTGGGAAGTAATAGAAAGCACTTTAGTATAACCAATTATTGAAAGCTAATCTGATTTGTTACATCAGGAAATGATACTGCTTTATGTAGCACAATCATTTTGTTTATTTAGCAAAATCATTTGCTTGTCAGTATGTCCAAGTATCAAGTATTTTTGTCTCAAAGCAATACTGTAGTTGTTCTCCAGAGGTAAAATGGTACCTTTTTCTGTGCAGAGCATGAAATAGTGTACTTAGAAAAAAGGCTTCAAACCTCAAATCCACCTGCCTTCTTAAATTTTTGTGAAGGTTTTGAAATTGTTTTATGGTCAAATGCGTTTGTATCTGAATCTATGTTCTTTAACATGCTTGTCTGATCCATTAAAACTGACTTAAACCAGTATTAAGGCATAGGTTCAGTTGTGTGGTACTGTTGAAAGCATGTTCAATAATAAGCTTATCAAGCATAGTTCTACAATAAAAACAAAATAGAGACCTCAATTTGTCTTGGTGCTGTTCTCCCAACCCTTAAAGAAACAGTGACATGGAGGAAAAGCAAGCCTCTAACCGACAATTTAGTGCAAAAGCATTTAATGTTATAGTAATTTGTGTTGTTTTTCACTTACTAACTTTGAGGTATTTTGTTTTTCTGAAGTTAGCTTTTGTTTTAATTTATGCAGTGCTCCATTGCAACAAATCATATAACTATGTAATCTGTCACCTTTTTGGTGCGCTAATGAGTGTTGTTAGTGAAGAAATACCAAATCTTTGATCCTCTTGGTTTGGGGATTTTTTGGGTAAAATTTGCTAGAAACTGTTCAAGGAATATGTGGTGACTGTCTTCACACATAATCCACAATCTTGTTTTCTTAGACAGTTTCACTTTAACATGCTAATTAAATTTGATATTGAGTAAAATAATTTAAAATAACTTAAAGTTAGTGTTGTACAAGGAGTATGTAGTGGGTTATGCATTCTCACAGAACTGTTACGAAGTCAACCTTCCACTGCATCTTTTAAACATTAAAACCAGGATGTCATATTTTAAGTCCCATATAGAAAAATTGTTTCACTAAAAGCTTAAGGATGGTTCAAGATGATGTCCTTATTTCTGGATGGGAAGCCACCAAACACCTAAATTGAAAAGCACAAATGTCAGATTCAGTATGTCCAAGATGGCAGTATTTACATTAATCTCTGAAGCAGCACTGTGTTCTCATTTATCTTGAGTGGACTTTGTTCTTGGATCTGGCATATTTCTTAATATTGTATCAAAGCCAAACCTTTTTACTCAATAATAAACCCAACAAAAACCTAAAGTGTGTTAGAATGATTAGAGACCCTGTGTATGTTAGAGATAGAGACCCCGTGACTGTTGACAAGGATTTTCCTGCAGTCACTGTCAGATGGAACACCGGGTGAGATTATTGGCTTAGTCCAGACTGGCAATCAAATTAGCTTCAAGCTGCATTTCCTCAGCTAACTGTATGTGATAGACAACACTCTCATAGATAGAATGCAGATGTTGCAAGAAAAGATGGCAGAAGGGATAGAGATCTGATAATGTGTCGTCCTTGCTGACTGATGTCCTTAGCAGGAGCTGGGAGTTTGTTCCCTGTGAGCACTTAGAGGCTCCCTAAATCACTGCACAACTATTGAAAGTGGGCTGCTCGCCCCCTCGAATGTAGGTCTTCACTGAAATATTAATGCATTTAATTGTCTATCAGAACATCTCCAAATAAAACCTGTTCGAATCCAACTGCAGAATAGAAGATGCATTAAAGATGTAATGTAGTTATTTTTAAGTAGTGCCAAATAGCTCCTTAATGAGAATGAGAACATTTGCATAACGCTTGGAAGAAATCAAGGATGACAATACCCTACTACCGGTGGGGAAGTGAGTTACCAGTTCTGTAAGTGAGAGGCCGGGAGTCTGCACTTGTTCCCTAAAAGAAAATCAAGTAATGAAGTGTGTGGAGAAGAGGGAAGAGCTGGGCACCATTATTTAAATAAAGTGTGCCTTAAATGTTAAGTTTCTGTCACTGGCTATTAATTTTACTATTTTGCTTCAAATCTGTGTTACTTTTTGGGCTTGTACATATTTCTGTGTGTCCAAAATTTTTGTGTGGTAGCATACTGTTTTTGCAGGAAGACAATTGCAGGACAAGTATTACGGAAAAAATTGTATTTAAGCAGAGTTTGACACCCCTTTGTGTATTTCAGAGATAATCCATAAAATAAACTTAGTCAATCATAAAAATCTAGAAAAATCAACTTTTGCTGGTAATATATGTACAATGTATATTGAGCATCCCTTTTTAAATGGTTTTCTCGATCCTTTAAATTTCATAGGTGAGGTTATTTTAGGAATAGTTTCCATGTATTTTAAAATACATTGAGTTAATACGCCTGAGCTAATACAGCAAAGAAGTCCTATCAATCTGTACAGCATTTTGCTTAATGTGCTGCAATTCTGGCTAAGAAATTGGTACATTAAACTTCTTATTTTTAATCACTGGTTCTTTGTGGTGCTTTTAGAATTGCAAATGTGAACAATGTTAACATTGCACAGTTACAACTCTGGCTGCCATGGATTGTGGAGACTGTGGAGTGCCCTGCAACTGTAAAGCAGCCTTTTCATGTGAATTGATTTTTTTTAATTTATTTTTTCCTGCTGTGATTTCAGTCATGGACAAAGTTACTGTAGTAACTATTTGAGATGTATTACAACATGCTCTATTTAATCAGCCAGTTGTCCAGATTAATGCTGAAAGGTAATTAAGATCTGGTTCTGTTGTTCTGTCTAGTGAAAGCATGAACCATACCTCTTTGTTCTTGATATTATGATAGCCAAAGATTCTGAAACTTAAATTGTTTAATCTTGACCCAGTATTACTACAATATTCAAAGCACAGTAATTTTTGTCTTCCTGGACTTCAGGATACAAGACAAGACTCTGAAATAGATCAGAATTTGGAGTTCATGTAAGGTGGGAAGAATTAAATTGAAATAATGGTGGGATATTGTGTGAATAGTCTTGTTGCTGTACTTTAAACATGAAAGGCTGAAGATAAATGAAACAGATTTCAAATAGAGCATAGGAATACAGAATGTAAGCAGTAGAGACTGGGAGCCTGAGATACCATAGGACATGAGGCAATTTCAGTAATGCTGGTATGAAATACAGGAGCTGGAGAAGTGCCAGAAACAGCTCATCTCTTACTTCTGATCCTCACTGTACAGAAGTGTGGAGAGTGAAATGGGTTGAAGATAGCAAAGCAAGTATATCTGTTTCTTATGAAAACGCGCTCTATTTTTTATATACTAGGGACAGGATAAAAGAGCAGCTCTGTAGTGAGTGCTTTTTTTTTGTACTGAACGGCTCACGGGGAGTTTCCTGTCAGTGACTGCCCCAAGTCCTTCCCAAAGAGTTTTATCTCTAAAATTTAGGTAAGATTTCTTGCTTGATAAGAAGGTTCCCTTTTAGTGAACTGAAGGAACTTCAAAGATTCAAGTCGTCTCTTCAAGTGGTATTTAGCCTATGTATGATACGCATTTGTTCAGGAATTAATTTTGCCTCGGTTGTATTATATGGTTAAGAAAGACGTGACATGCTTTTGAACTGTGGGTAAGCCTTGCTTCCTACGACTGGGTTCTCGGAATTCTCTTACTCTCCCCCACCTTTCTCTCAGTCCTCATCCCCCAGCCCCACTAAGACAGATCTAGAAACTGGTGCTTAAGATAAAATGCATCTCCTTAGGCACTGTGGGAAGCCTGTAGGTTCCTGAAGTGTTTGTGTCCTGCAGCTGACGGGAAGGATTTCTTAACACTGTCTTGTCACTGGGTACCTTGTCTTGGCACTGTCAGTGCCCAGCTAGAATGCATTCTGGATGCAAGATCACCATCTTCTGGTTTAAATTGGATGGGAACAGGAATGTTACTGCCGTGTATCTCTTGGGACATACGTATTTCATATTTATTCATATGTATTTCATTCTGTATTGTATTTGACTTGGTATTTAATTTTAGAAAACTCAACAGTTTTGAACTCTTAAGTTTTTTGAAAGAAAGTTGGTTTCCTGGTAGTTGCTAGCCAGTTAAAACTCATGGTTTCTTCTGATAATTACCTTTTAATGCAGTTCTGCAGAGTGTTTCATTATGAAGTCTTCACATACACGTACTTTAACATGTCAGGTTTTTGCAAGTGAAAAATTCTATGTGCTGTATGTAATTCAACACTCAGCAGTTGAATTATGTTGCTATAAAAGCCTTGCTTGCACCATCCTTAAATATAAAATATAAATATAAATATGTATTTCTATATAAATATAAAACATTGTGATTAGTGCCTTCTCTGTACACTGCTGTTTAACCCTGTGCTCTGTGGTTATGGCTGAAAGTCATGTAGATTATTGGTGTGCTAATGAAGTTAACTGTGTTTCTAGTCCAGATGTCAGAGCATTTCTTCAAATGGATAACCCAAAACACCAGTCAGATCCATCTGAAGATGAAGATGAAAGGAGCAGTCGGAAGGTAATAAAACAGAAAAATCTCCTAAATTTCAGCTACTTAAGAGCAATCTTAGATATATTATTTGCTGAAAATTGCTGGTAGATTTTGCAATAAATGCCTTACCTGCTTTTTTAAACTACTCAGTTCCACTGTGGGCTGTAAGCTGTTTTTCTGTCAGATGTGAATTGCAGAGGGGTAAAAGTGATTGTTGGCTTTGTCTTGCTGCTTCCCCACTTGCTGTATGGGTTAAAGAAACACAACTTTAGTTACAGCTTAGCTGTCATCGTTTTTGCAGTCTCTTCAAAGACTCTTGCTAAAACCATCTGGCAAGGAGCAGGGGAGATCGAATGTTTAATTGTCGTTTTGTTTGCTTGTGTGTTCTTCTTTTTTAGAGAAGGGGAGAAATAGAATTCTCTCAGGGGAAAAAATGGAGTCTTTCTAAAAGTCACTCAGGAACAAGGATGGATTTGATTTCAGTTCTTATATAACACTGTGTGAGGTCTGAAGCTTCTTTTGTCACAAAAGCCACTATATGGCTGGGGATGGATTCTCTGAAAATTAGTTTACAGCCTCCAGAAACAGTGCTGTTAGAAAAAATACAGTATTTCTAGGAAGGCAGAAGTGCCATACTTAATCTTGTTTTCTCAATGGCTGACTACTTGGCCAACAGATGTGATCTTAGTACTTCTCTTCTTATTCAGCCCCTGTTAAAGATGTAAGAGTTGTTTTGGTTTGTGTGTGATTCAGAGCAGATTTAGATTTTAACTTCTAAACTTAAACTTAACTTCTAAAAGTTTGATTTCCAAAGACACTGTTATAAAATACTGTTTTCTTTCTCCTTTGAAAGGTACTTTAAGTAATGTGGAATGATCTTAACCTTCTGTGGAAAATTACTAATGTGCCATGCCAGAACAAATTCCAAAATAGGAAGAGAGTTAATGCATAGTGACCTGGACCCCATACTTTTTGGTAGAAAATTCACCTTCTCATAGTCACTGTAAATGATGAAGCCAAACAACAAGGAACAAAAGCAAGCTGTAAAAAACCTCTTTTATACAGTAGCTTTTTTAAAACTATCCAGTACCATTGGCTCTTATTAGTGAGTAGAAGCATCCACTTCTGCTTTCAGGCCATTCTCTGCTTCTGTAGGAGTTCTGGTTTTGTGCTGCCTGCCAGCCTGGCCCCAGGTAACTTGTATTTGAGTGCAGTTTATCCTTCTCTGATAAAGTCCAGAACCACAATGAAGGTACAAATACTGCTTTTTAAAAACAAAAACTAAATGGAGAAAATTACCTAAATGACAGCGGCTTCCTCTGGTGCCTTTAACTTACAAATTCTGCCTGGGTGTGTACTGGTAAGATTCGTGGCATTCCAGGAATTGAGTTATTTAACCTTTAATGTCAGGACAGAAAAGGTTGGTAGTGTTTTTCTTGGGGCGGGACAAATGTTCACTTTTGTATTTTTAAAAGCACTGTGTCTTTCATTAATTATAATACAAACAGTGTGGGTTTAAAATTATTTCATTAGTAAGATCTTGGAAATTTGGAATAAAAGGCAGGAAAAATATTCATAGAATTCACAGAAAACAATAAGTTCTGAATGGGGAACAAGTTGTTTGTTGAAACACTCTTAAATTTTTATTTCTGATTTTGCCCTTTATGAACACAATTATTTTATGACCTTCATCCTTAAATGGGATGTATGCAGAAATAATTTATTGCAAGGTGATGATGGCCAAATATTTCAACTTGAAGTTCCCAATCTGGATATTAGATCTCTCTAAATGTCTAATGCAACAGTGTAAAAGTATGGATTGAGCAAATTAGTAGAATATTTTGCAATTAATATTGGTTGAAATATAAGAAAGAATTTAAAAAAAAAAAAGTATTACAAATAAACCTCTTTGTCTCTCCCAACAGTTAAACTCTACCTCACAGAATATCAACTTGGGACCATCTGGAAATCCTCAGTAGGTTTCAATTAAATTGAATTAAAATGTAATTTAATTTACTGTAAATGTTTCATTTTTACTAAATTGGATTAAAATTAATTTTAAAACCTGAAAAGTTAGGCTGACCTTGGGAACAGTCCCACAGCTTAAGAATGTGAACAGCTTCTGAAAACAAGTTTGTTTTAATGCATGGCAAAGGACCAGCTTGCCTTGCTGATGCTACAATCCCCCTTACTGCAATGGTAACTCACTTCTCTGTTTGGTGTCACCTGTAGAGTTTGTGTTCTCAGTTCTGTGTGAATCTGCTTTCCTCATCTAGGAAATCACTGTTATTTTGGTTCTGCTTTCCTCACAGATTTGTTCTGGGCTAGCAGGAGGAAGTGCTTAATAGATTGCAGTAAGAAATTACTTTTAAAAGTACTTCCCTTCAGGGACAATAAATGGAGAGGTGTTTGGTGATGTAACAGTTGTTTTGGAATTTGAAAACATGGATAATTGTTTTGCTGACAGAATTGTGTTCAGGAAAGAGTAAGGGAATCCTGGGAAAAACTGAACGGAGTGGTGATCTGGGAAGTGGAAAAACTGAGTGAATTCATCCATACGCACACAGAAGAGGCAGGTGTTAGGACCTTCCTCCTCTTACTGAAATTTAAAATGAGGGAGGAATGGGTGGAGGGAACAATGGAGTAAGTAAGAGGGTCATTCCTTCCCTCATGTAAGCTTGAGAATCCATTTGGACCTCTAGAAGTAAGAAATAAGCTGCAGGAAGAGTAATAGGGAAATGGACACTTAAGAATTGCAAGAACCTAGACTGGGAAGAATAAAAGAACAGTCTCGATTCTCCTTTACCTCTTTAGGCTAAACTTACTAAATAAAATAAACTCAAAGGATGCAATTTGAACACTTTCCCTGGAGGAAAACGGAGTTGCAAAATGAAGAGGAGGTGTCTCTGAGGGCAGGTCTGCAGAAGCCTAAGTGTTGGGTGGAATGAGGAAAAGGAGAATGCTCGCAGGCTGTTGTCCTCACATTACAACTCAAGTGCTGTAGTAGACTGTTGTACAGCTTGTAATTTCTGCCCAGGTGACCTGTCTCCTTCCTAAATATCTTTCAGTGCTAAACCAACAGACTTTGATTTCCTGAAAGTTATTGGGAAAGGCAGCTTTGGCAAGGTGAGCTTTTATTTCTGTGTCTTATCCTGGTGCAAGGAAACCTGGCTGGTTTCTCATGTGCACTGACTGTCGGCTGGAGACACGGCCAGAGGTTTTAGAAGTGGTGTCAGTCTAGGGTGGCACATAAACTGTTGTACTGGAGCCCAGCTGCTTTATGGGCTTGCCATTTTTTCCCCTGGTATGGCTGTTGGCCGCCTCAGTCACTCGTTGGGAGTAACAAAAGGGAGTGTTTCCTTTTCTCATCAAGAGCAATAGGGATCCTCTGTTTCCCCCAGAGAGGAAGGGAGGTACCCCTGTGCTTATGCAGCAGCTGGAGTACGAATCATGTTTTTCCTCTTGTTGTCGTGGATTATTTTGTGAAACCCCTAATGCTGTGGAGCAATCTGAGCAACAGCCCATTGAAAAGTGACTTAAATATTGATATTTTTACAAGGTGCCACAGAGAATCCATCTTGAAATCTCTGCTTTTGGACAAATTTTTCGAGTTGTTGATTTTCATTGAATTATCTTTAAAATTTGTTCCAAAAAAAAGCTGAAATTGGTCTTGATAGAGATTTAGCAGGTCATGGAAAATAAACGTTATAATTCAGTTTTTCATGATACCACTATCATGACAGATTTTTACTGAACTGTAAGCTCACTCTATTTGCAATTATATTGTTGATTGACAATATTAGGAGCAAAGAACCTGTATGGTGAAAAAATAGCATGAACACTTTCCAGTTATGCTGAAATAATGAAATTATTAGCAATAGAACGTGAACTGCAACAATCCCCTTTCTTCATATTTTTTTTTTTAATTTCACAGGTTCTTCTTGCAAAACGAAAACTGGATGGGAAATACTATGCTGTCAAAGTGTTGCAGAAAAAAATTGTTCTCAATAGGAAAGAGGTTAAGAAAAATACTCTTTCTCCACCCACCTCCCTTCTTTTTTCCCTTAACTGCAAAACCATTCCTGTTTCCTTATCGATCCTTTACTTCTTACAGCAAAAACATATTATGGCTGAACGTAATGTGCTTTTGAAAAATGTGAAACATCCATTTTTGGTTGGATTACATTACTCATTCCAAACAACCGAAAAGCTTTACTTTGTCCTGGATTTTGTTAATGGAGGAGAGGTATGTGGTGGTTTTGTTTGCATTTGAGTCTGTCTATTCTGCTAATTCTAGGTGGGAGGAGCAAAATGATCCTTTACAATGGGCTGTGATCAGCATTCCCCCGATTTTGAAAATCCTATTATTATCTGCTGTTGCTGCAGACTTCTGTAGCTGTACAGACTCTGTTCCTCTTATTGATGACTTTAATCCAAATTTATTCATGGTTGTCAGATACAAACAATGTATTCCACGGTTATTTAAATTTTCCTTTAATACAAATTAATCAAATATTGACATTTTTCACCATGTAACACTGTCTTTTTCTTGCATCTGCATTAGCTGTGATGCTTGTATTTCAAAAGGGGAAGGAAGGAAAGTGACAGCTGAATTTATTACATTGTGTCAGAGTTGGGACAATATGGGTCTTTCTCTTGTCTGATTTACTGTCATCTTATTTAGACTGTATTAGCAAACTCCTCCTTTGCTCTACTCTGAATTCCTGGCCACAACTTAATTTCGTATTGTCCCAGGCAAACTAAAATGCAGTTCAAAACAGCTTTGAGATTGGAATGAAGTGCTTGGAAAGAGAGGATGGCTTTTTAGTTTTTCCCAAACTCTGTAGGCAGAAAACAGAAAACTTCCGTTTTCTTAAAATACCTAGAATTTGAACTTGTAGTATAGTTTAATCTTTATGTTAATTATTTAATCTTTGGCTAGACTTGTGTATCTGCTCAAATGATTTGAAGCCAGACAACTCTGTAGTTGAGAGAATTGTGGAATCATCTCCCAAAGTGATCTACATCTAGGTTATTTCAGAATACAATTTTATAAATAATTATACAAAACTTTAATAGAAGCATTAACAGAAATGAAAGGTTATTTATTTGACACCAGGTTATAGTCTGCTAGGAGGTCCTCTTGCATGATTTCATCTTACCAGCTTCTACTCGCAGCTTAATAATTTCTTCTAGTTCCTTTTGACTAGTCTTGATTTTAGGAGAATGTGTTCAAATTACTTATCCATTTCTGACCTACAAAAGGGAAGAAAGAAAGAGTAAAGCAATGACAAGTCATGCAGCAAGAACGATTTTATTTAATTTTACATTTAAAAAAAAAAGTGGACAGCAAAATAAGTTACTTCTTAATGTTAAAAGTACATGTTATATACCTGATTTTTTTTTGTCTGTGTAATATTCTTATTTACTCTTTGCATATTTACAGCTGTTCTTTCACTTACAAAGAGAACGTTCCTTTCCTGAGCACAGAGCCAGATTTTATGCTGCTGAAATAGCCAGTGCACTGGGCTACTTACACTCCATAAATATAGTGTACAGGTACGTTTCTGAAATGTATCCTTCTCCTGCAGAAGTTCAAAATAGGACAAATCACCAGATAAACTCTACATGAAATCATCTTATGGGAAACGTGAACTTGACAGTTTCATCAAAAGCTCTTGTGACTGCTATTTGGAATTAATACTCTTTTTTTTTTTTAATAGGGATTTAAAACCAGAAAACATTCTCCTAGATTCACTAGTAAGTATGCAAGATTATTTTTGGTTTTCTACATTTGCTCACAAAATTGACACTTCTGTATATCCACATGTTGAGCATGTTCTCTTTTTAAAATACCACTCTTTTTTAAACAGGGTCATGTTGTGTTGACAGACTTTGGACTTTGTAAAGAAGGGATTGCAACTTCTGATACCACTGCAACTTTCTGTGGGACCCCAGAAGTATGTTGACAACCTTTGTGGGGCTTTTTGTAGTAATTAATGGCTGTTGACTATTAGTATTTGTGTAACTGGAGGATGAAATATTGTGGTTTGTACTGTTGGGAGATTTGCATTCTTTTAACAAGCTCTTCCCTGAAACCAAACCAATAAAAAAGCTTCCTGCAGATCTATTCCTTGTCCTTTGCACTAATATGCAATAATAAATGTCTACTGTGTACTGCCCACATTGCCATAACTCATCTCTTCCTTCCTCTGTTTTTTCAGCCCTTTCCAAACATTGTTTCCTCCCATGTCTCCTAAATGCTGGCTAGACAAAGGACAGTTAGCTTGTGTAATAGCTGCTATAGATTTGTCAATATGGATCTACTTACCGTATCCTGCCACTGATTTTTAATAAGGGAATAATTTTATAGGGAATTAGTATCAGTGACTCCTGAGAAAGTTATTGCGTATGCATGAAACTTTGAACTTGCTGACTGAGTTATTGAATTCTGTTGTCTTTTTACTGAGAAAACTGCACTGGAAAACTCGGACTCTAAGTCTTGAACACATATGAGGGATTCAGTGAAATACCAGCGTTAATACTTTGGTAATTTGATAACCATACTTTAAATTACAGAAAAGACCTTTGCAGGCAGTGAAGGATGAGTGAGGGGTATTTAGCAGAACTAAAAAAAAAAAACAACAAAACAAAACAAAAGCTTAAGTAGTTGATTTCAAAATACTTCAGGTGCTTTTCTTGTTTTTCCAGGGTCACTGATAGACGAGTAAGTTACAAAGCACTCACATATATAGAAAGTTTAAGAAATACTGATATAATTAAACTGCGATCTAATTTCAGTCCATGCCTTTTTGGACAATGCTATCATCTATTTGTAAATTAATTTCAGAATTTGAATACTAGAATGATAGAAATAAGCATCCTCTTGTTTTGAGAGCTTAGAAACTGTGCTGTAGATAGGGACTCAGATGATGCTCAGTAATTTTATACTATATATTCACAAGTAATGGTCTTGTATTATGAAGTGCCTGTCCCTGTGGTGTAGGGTTAGTAAGCTCTGAGAAATTGAGCAGATTTTGAGCAAGTGGGAACCAGTTATCATTGTCATTCAGTGTGAGATGGATTGGATGTTTATGACAAATCAGTCAAGTGACACTTATTTGACAAAAATCTGTAACTCAGCAACTCACAACTCATGCTCTCATCAAGATTTACAATGAAACTGAATATAGGTCACACAGTTTCTTATTAATGATAAATTTGAGGCCGCATTAATATCTTTTCATTTCATTTTTGTGTACTGGATGGGGGAAGCATACATCCTAAGCATACAGGCTTAGGATGGCAGAATAGGCATGGCTAGTCGCCCGCCTTGCTGAGAGATGTTCCCTCTGCAACAGTGCAGCAGCTTATCTGAAATGTAAAACAAGTTTCATAATAGAAGTGCCAAAGTAATTTGAAAAAACAATAGTGTGTGGGAAGTGCCGTTTCAGTTGGGAAAACTGTTGTTCTACTTGGTAAACGACCAGATGATGATAAGTTATTTGCTAGGTTTGTTGAAGGAGATAAATACTTCACAGTCTTGCAATTGTTATGATGAAGCAGCTTTTTCTGAAGGTGTTTACTGTGATGTGACTAAAACCTAGGTTTTATTTGTGCTGACCTAATGCTCTGAAATACTTCTTTTTTTGTTTTGTTTTGTTTTAGTATCTTGCACCAGAAGTCATTAAAAAGCAGCCCTATGACAACACAGTAGACTGGTGGTGCCTTGGTGCAGTTCTTTATGAAATGCTTTATGGGCTGGTATGTACCTGATATGTGGAGGGTAGGAGTTGCTTTCTTCCTCTCTCCCCCTTTATTTGAAGTAACCCTCAGGTGTTGTTAAAGTTGCCAACTTTTTGCGTAACATTGGAATACTCCATTTAAATGGATGAGCAGATTGTCTGGTACTTAACATAGCACATGTTTTTCTCATTTGGATTTTATGTTACCTCTTGGTGTCCAGCAGTTCACCAAACAGCAAAATTGTAGACATCAGCTCTGATGAAGACAGCCATTACTTTAGTGTGGGAGTAAACTAAATGAACAGTGATAAGACCCAATTAAAAAACCTAATTTAAAATTGTGTCAAGTACTTGAATAAATAAAATTTAAAGAATTGTTCTTACTTGGGTCTCCCATTTTTTTCTCCTAGCTTTTGATGCAGCATTAGAACAAAAAATCTTACTATGCTGCTTCTAGTCATATGTAATTACTCCAGTAACAATCTGTTCTTTTCATTTTCTTGAGATTCCTCTCCTACCATAGCACCTTAAATAGGGAGAGAGATTTGTTTTCTCACTCTCATGCTCTTTTCAGGCAAGTTCAATGGGAGCTTTGAAGTTGGATGGCATCCATGGCTATTTATGAGTGTGAGAACAGTTAGTAGGAGAGGAGGTGGGTGGGTGGGAAGTTATCAAGTGTAAAGTTGTGGCAATGGTGATGACTGAACTATAAGTTAGCAGTGCATAAGAAGAAATAGATTTCCCCACTGCTAACAGCTTGTATGTCTTATAGAATCATTTACTGATCATACAACACAATTTTGCTTGACTTCAAATTCATGTAGAACTTGTATTTTTTTAGCCTCCTTTTTACTGCCGTGATGTTGCTGAGATGTACGATAATATTCTTCATAAACCCCTGGTTTTGCGCCCAGGAATCAGTCTCACAGCCTGGTCTATCCTGGAGGAGCTTTTGGAAAAAGATCGGCAAAGCAGACTTGGAGCAAGGGAAGATTTTGTAAGTAGCGTCCTAATTTGTCAAACCCTGTGTCATTTAAAGGGCCATCACCAAATTAATGTACACAGCACTGGATTAATAGCTGGACGCAGAGATTGCACTGCTATGTCTGTCTCTGTTTTCCCCCTTTCTGTTTCTTCATTTTGAAGAAGTTGATGTGAGAAAGTACAGGCATCTTCAGAACTGTGTGATGAGGAATGATCTAGAAGGATGTGCTCCATCCATTAACTGTGAAATCTTTGTAGTCTTTTATTTGCAATCCTAATGTTAGATGTTCTGCTGACCTTATAACTGAGCATTTAGATTATATCTTTGTCGCTTTTATGGAGTGGAGCAAGATGAAATGATTTAGCATAGCTGTTTGCTGCTTCATAACTAGTAAGCACATTGCAGAGTTGTTGAAGCAGCTGCTTCTCAGACAGTGGTGTGCTCTACAAAAACTAACAAAACTTTAAGGCAGGAACAGACACCAACAGAAAACATCCTTGCTCTATGGCAGACTTCAGTGTTGTTGATTTTATGGCTTAAAAGCAGGAAGTATGATCTTAAAAGGAAACCAATTGATAGAGGCAAGTCCTGTTTTCACCAACCACAGTTTTTATTGCAAAGTAAACTGTGAGTAAACAAACTGATAAAGAACTTGCTTATGGGCATGCAGTCTGAAGTAGTAGTTACTGTGATGCATAGGATGGATTTCCAAAACATCTAAAATCTTTATTCCTTACTGCAGCTTGAAATCCAAAAGCACCCATTTTTTGAATCTCTCAGCTGGACCGATCTTCTTCAGAAGAAGATTCCGCCACCATTCAATCCTAATGTGGTAGGTGCCTGGTGCTGATTTAGTTCATACATGCCAAATTTTTGCTTTTGAGGGCTCGTGTATTTGCAAAGAGTGTTTGTTTCAGAATAGTGAAGAATGGGATCCCCCTGCCGAGTGCTGGCTGGCTTTTTGAGCAGTCATGCTTTTCAGCCATGATACTATCTTTATTTACGTAAAACTCGGTTTGATGGATCCCTGTTTCTTCTGCTAGCTCCTGACAAAGTCCTGCCAATTTTTGTGGGGTCTGAAGACCAAAGAAAAAGTACAGATAACTTATTAAAGACTTCCCAAAAGACTGGTTTCCTGCTTTTTTAGTAGTTTTTACATCTTAGTTGCAAATTTTCTCTGTCCTTCCATGAGTTTAAACCGAGTCAACCTGTGACTGCTTGTCCGAAAACTCAGGGCGAGGTGGGACCAACAGCGGGGAGGAAATCCTTCCTACAGTCACATCAGAGAACTGCTTTTTGTTGAGCCTGTGTCCGTTGAAGAAGCCTTGGCTGTTTTGTTGCTTCTCTCTGTGACTAAATGTTAAGTTCTTAGCTGTTCATTGGGAAGCTGATCTAAACAGTACCATTGCTAGAATTTAGCACTTTAAAATATTATTGATGGAAAAGGGAGAAAAAGAATTCAATGTGGTTTGGAATATTTTTTAAATGATTTTTGGGGTTGTTTTTATATTTGCTGGTTTGTTGGATTTGTTGTGTTTTGGGGGGTTTTTGAAGAGTTGTTACTGTTGGCATCTCCTCAACAATCATTTAAGAAAGAGAAATTTCATCATATTTTCTAGGTTTATCAGGTTTGGCCCAAACTCCAGCCTAAAAGAAAAAAAGCACCCCTTCAGTACTTATATTCAGGGATGCTTCAATGTGCTTCCTTAAATTTCCTATATTTAAATAGGAAAGAATGACATAGACTAGACAGCTTTGAGAATTAAACTGGGGATGTAAAGGACAAGGACAAGTTTAAATATTTAAATATAAAATATTAATAAGTATTAATATGACAACTAACAGATCTTTCTGTTTTCTAGGTTGGACCAGACGACATTGGGAATTTTGATGCAGTGTTCACAGAAGAAATGGTCCCATACTCAGTTTGTGTTTCTTCTGATTACAGCATCATTAATGCCAGTGTCCTAGAGGCAGATGATGCATTTGTTGGATTTTCTTACGCACCACCTTCTGAAGATATGTTTTCCTAGGAAGTCAGAAGCGAAGAATGTTTTGGAAGCCTTTGGGGTGAACTGAAATGTTAGGGTTACGGACATATTCCAAACTAGCATAACTAGTGCCTCGTTTTGTATGTAGGTTTGAAACCTATAAACAAACTTTCTCTGCTGTATAGGAGGAATTTGGGCATTTTGGATGGCTTTCTTTGGGATTTGAACTGTTTGTTCCTGCTGCAGAAAATATTTTTTAAAACCTTTAAAAAGCATTCTCTACGTATTTTTTAAGCAAAAACACTGACTGTTCTCCTCAATCCCTTCAGGTTTACATTCATACCTATCTAATTTGCCTGGCACAAACAGCAGCAAATTTAGTAAATTTATAAATGCTTTTGTACTTATTTACAGTGACTTTGTGCTTGAATTGTAACTATGCAAATTGTCTTTTGTATATCCTGGTTTAAAAAAGGTAAATGTTTTCCCTGTTAACAGTTTGAAATGTGTTAATTTACCTGTCAGCACTTAAATAAGGGGTTAATATAAATTAGGGACCAAGATTCTTAAAGGACTTCTGTGGAATGAAAACTTGGTCATGTAAAACTGGATTATTGCTCTTGCTGAAGTACCCATTGGCTCAACTGGATTATCTGAGGTATGGGGGATTAACTCAAAGCAAGGGTGGAACAAATTAACTGAATTGATTTGATAACATTACTTATTATGTGTTCTGCTTTTCTTTCCTCCCTGAGCTAAATATGTCTATATTTCAACTACATTAAAAACTATTTTTGGTTAAGATTCTGCTTCTCCAAAGACATAAAAATATGCAATAATCACGGTTACTTTAAAAGGCTATCTTGCTTTGACATTTTGGGTGTGGGTGGTGAGGGGATCATGCCAAATATTAGGGATTTTTCTCACGGATTTGTAGTTTAAAACACTAATGTGTTCCAAATTGATTGTATTTCAGCATTCATAGCTACTTGTCTTTCTGTTCCGGTTTGCACCATTTTTAAATCTTCACTTGATACTGGGGGAGGAAATGTAAATTACACTGATAATTTTAAAAATGTGAAAAGCTGTTGTATTTCTCATAACATACACATGTATGGACAAACAGATAATTCTGAACAATTTCTGTTTAAGGAAATTTTTTTAATCAATGCAAAAATTGACTGCAGTTACAGTGTATAAAGGCCTATCATGGTAGTTTATTATATATATTGTAAATAACAACCTATTTTTGTCTGTTACTTCAAAAATGTTCTGTGGTTTTTTGTTCGTAAATACATTCAGTTAAATGCCTTGATTTGAGAGAAGATACTGATGTATCATAATAATACATACATTGAATGAATATTACATGAATTTCAGTATCTAAATCATCTTGGTTTTGACAAAATAAGCAGTTAAGATAAATACTCTTTATATTCCATCAAGATAGATAAAAATTGAGAACCTAGGGGAAAAGAGTGTATTGAATCTTAATTCTTTTGAAATAAATGTTGTGTCAACAGTGAAACATGAGGTAAGGGGAAACTAAAACAGGCTTCCTTGCTTATCTCAAGGAGTATCTCCTATAGCACTGTCTCCTGCATAGTGGTTTAAGTGGTGCTGAGCAGTTGCTATGTGAGGTTTTGGAAGGAGTGATTGGGTTAAAGAAGGAAAAATTGACATTGGCATGGAAGGACGGAAGGAACTGTAGCACTTGTGGGAGAGGAGTGGTGACTTGGCACTCATTTTCCGTAGTTCTCTTCTGCAAGGACTGGAAATAGCTGTGTGCCTGTTCAGGACAACTAACAACTACACGAGCAGTGTTCTTGGAGTTACAATCATTTGGAAGCAACAGCTTGGGTGTTATTTGTTTTTGTTTGGGAGTTTTGGGGGCTTTGGGGTTTTTTTTAACATATATTTTTAACATCAGTCTCTGGACTGGAAAGCAGAAATTGATGATACGAAAGGAAGTATCCATTCTCATACTGAATTTTTACTCTGTATGCTCCTGAACTTATTGTGGCTACTGTAACTACCTTCCCTTTATGGCAAGATACTGGTGCCAACTGTAGAGAAGTAGGAAGGAGAGGGGATACTTCAGAAATTGTGCTGTGGGACATAGCACTCTTTAATTTTCATCTTGTGTTTCCAAGATGTCCATACCTAGCTGCCTGACTGAGTAAGGGGGTTTGGTTTTTACTTTTTTGGTCACAAATTTGGGGCTTCTTTCCTTCCTTTTTTTTTTTTTTTTCCCCTTTAAGAAAATAGTATGGCAGTGGTAGTTGAGGTTATTTCTGGGAGAGCAACTTATTAATTGCTTATTAAACTTTTTAGTATTGCTTATAAAGCTTTTTCCTTCAGCAGATTTTGCCTTTTTGGTGAAGTGTGAACATGTTAAATGCATCACTTGCAATACTTTAAGTTCTTTGAATCAGGATTTCTGAAGGTAAACAGACTCATGAGGGTGGTTTCCAAAGTAAAACAGCTGGGTTTGGAGTGTCTGTAGCCGCTTCACTCAGGGCTGAGCTGAAAAGTGACATCTGGAGCAGTTGCTAAAGCCTAGAGAGGAGACTGAACCTGCACCGGAAACCACCTTTTGTACTCCCTTCTTTTTTGGAAGGTAAAGTTTGCCTTTTTGTGACCAATGCAGGTCAATAGCGGTTCCTCCCCTTCCAGAGGGAGAACCCGAGCGCCCCATGAGGAGCAGCCCTTTCTGCTGTGGAGGCCGAGGAATGGTGCTGCCATTGCGCCCTACAGTCTTTTGGCCTCGGAGGGGGGAGCGAGAGAGACCAGAGGAAGACGGACTGATGAAAATGCACAGTGGTTGTAAAAGTGTGAACTGAAATACCTTCTGAACTCTGTTTCTACTGTGCTCTCTCAGGAGGTAAGTTTGTGGGTGGCTGGCGTGCTAAAAGGCAAGCAGTTAAATGTGTGATATGTATTAATGCAAGAAAATGGCTTTACAAATACGTTGTCTTTTGGTGCTTTGTACGCTCTCAGTGCAGTACCCTTGTCCAGTGCCCTGCCGGGCCCGTGGGTGGAGGCAGTAGCCATGCGCCCCCCGGGGCAGAGTCGCCAGTGCCGGCGGTGGCAGCGGGGCTCGGGCGTCTGTGGGTGTCGGGTGGGTCTGGGTTTGCCTTCGCTGAGGACTTGCAGTGTCCACAGGTGCTGCCCTTCGGGACCCGGCCCTGCGGCGCTGGGCCCTGCGAGCCGTGGCGCCCTTCCCGCCCTTCCCGCCGCTGGCTCGGGGGTCCTTCCCGCTGGATGAGGGGCTGAGGGAGCGGCGCCAGGAGCGCGGTCCTGCGGCCGTGGAGCCCTCGCTGCCGCCTCGTACACGGCCCCGTTCGGCTCCCCGCGGGCACAGCGGCGCCCCGCAGGGAGCAGTGTGGCGGCCCCCGTCCCCTCGGTGCCCATTGCCGGTGCCCATTGCTGCCGCTCCAGCAGTGCTTAGGAGGGGGCATAGGAAGCCTGGCGAATACTCTGGTGGAGGAGCCTGTGAGGCCTGTGAGGAAGGGGTGCTGATGGCAGGAGCCAGACGGGAGATGATGGGTATCCACGCCAAGTCACAAATGGGGTGACTGGCTGTGGGGCAGCTGGTGAACACGGTCACCCTGTGGGACTAGTCAGGCTTTATTTTTTGAAGCGTAGGTGATGACTGTTCAGTGCACAAGCTGGGCCATAGCTAGTTGTGTTTGGTGTCCTGTCTTTCTAGGCCAGGGAACAGGGGGTCCGGGGAGATACAGTGGATCTGTGTGTTTCTTTAATCCCTTCTTGCTGAGGATTTGTGCAGGAGTAATCCTAAAGAAACTGGGGGAAAAAATAAAATCCCTATTATAAATTCTATTTCAGTTTGTGCTTATAATGTGTTACTTCAGGCACTAAACGCATCCCAGCCCACAGCGCGCAATTCTCAGGCCACAGGGTTTATGTCACTGCCACACTGACATTGTGCTGGAAACCAGTTACTCCTCTCTCAGGTGTTGATCTGTTTGTCCTCCTGAAGCCACTTCTGTGAACTCCTACAGGGGATCTTCCATATGCTGTGAGCTTTGATTCCTCATCAGCTCAGTAATCCTGTGCCCTATCCTTTACCAGCTAGCTAAACCTTACTGTTGAAGATTTGAATGGCGTTTCATATTGGTCATCTACAGAGAGGGCAAAGGACACTTTGCAGAAGAAAAAGACAGTAAAACAGATGCATATGTACAAAATGCCATATTTTGGCCATCTAAATTCTGCAAGACAGTGCTTCGTGGTATGAGACTCTAAACTTTAAAAAAAAAGAGTAGATATGTGGGTAATACACAATGAAAACAGCACTGAAGATCATGGTCAGCCTCCAAAACAAAACTGTAGTTGTAAAAGTTTTGTCTATGGGAATCAAAATTGATCTGCTGTGTACATGGATGGAAATAAGTGCTTGTGAGATCAGCATCTTAAGTGGGTGCTACAGGAGGTAACAGCGGAGTAGGAAAGATTTTAAAGAAGAGAAAAGATGTTTTCTGATTTCACATTTTTAACAGCTATGACAGACTTATATAAGGGAGATAAAATTTTAAGTTTTACTTTTGATAGGCTGATTATACCTATAAAATAAACAGGGGAGGTTAATTAAATGCAAGCTTTAATTTCATGGGTTAGGGAATTAGGAGAGTGAAATAATTCATCAAAGGGAAAAACAAACAAACAAACAAAACCCATTAGACCATTCTTCAGAAATTCACTCCAGGAACAAATATGCTTCAGCCATAAAATCCTTAAAGAACTGCATAGTTTGGAAAAAAAAGACTATTTTAATTTTGTGTAGATTTGCTAATATATACCAATAGTAGTAGTAGTAGTAGAAGTTCTAACATAATTTTTTCACAGTTTATACCAACAGTTTGAGTGCAAAGATCTTGGAAGATGGATCCTGAAATACAGAAGATGAGGGAAGTTGCCCTTGTTTACCTTGACAGAAGTGGTGGTCTTCAGAAATTTGTGCACGATTGCAAGAGATATAATGGTATTACTCACTTAATACATAGTCTGTTAAAGTGATACATAATGTTACACAAATCTCTATTATTTTAAGATTCTTTTTGCTCCTGCAGATTCAAAACAAAGTTATGCTGTTTATCGTTTCATTATTTCAATAAATCCTTCTGACATTGCTGAATTGGATGCAACTCTTGGAAACTATATTCTTCATAATCCCCTACAAGCTGCACAGATTTTTCAGTCAGTAAGTGTATATTTATAAATGAGTAGACAAAAGTATGGCTTCTATATTTTAACAGGACTTCCTTTCTAAAATGAAGTGATTTTTCTGTCATAGGTATGCTTCATAGCTATTAAGACACTATCATTAATTGAACAATTGCAGACAGAGGCCCAGGTGAGTGAGCATTCTCCATTTAGATCCTACATCTTCTAAGTATAGTGAAGTATTAACAAATGTTTTTGTATTAAGTTTTCATTTTCCCTTTGGCTGTAGTATTATTTCTAATTAAAAATAGCTGGAAGTTCCACTCAGCCGTATTGCAAGAATTTTGAGCTAATTAATTACTCTTCACGTGTTTCTGAAATTGTTTTTAATATTTAGATATTATGTCGTGTGTTTTTCCATGGAAAGTAAAGCAGTTTTAAATAAAAATATATTTCTATTGTATTAATGCAATTGTGTCTCCTGCTAGATCAGTATATTGCTGAAACCAACACATTTGCCACCTTTACCAAGTTATGTTCTGAATCTTTCTGCATATCCCTTTAATTACACATCTCAAAGATTTTATATGTCTGAAGGGATAGTGATTGCAATGGGAACCGTAACAAAATACACACAAGGAGCAAGATTTCTTTGTACTGAGGAAACCTGTCCATTCTCTGAAGGTAGTAAAAAAATAAATAAAAATCAGTACTATTTCAAAAGCTTTTTAATAAAATTGGTAACAAGAGATTAAAAGCCTAACATAAAAAAGGTATTTTCCTATATAGTTTTATTATGCATACGTTGTTGTAATAAGCACAGTAGGGTTTTTATTACTTGAAAGCAGTGGACCTTGCTCAGCATTATTAAATGTTTTTGGAGCACAGCTATGCCAGCAATCCCTTTTCCTAATGCAGAAGGTAGTTTATATGGGAAAAGATACATTGCCAAAATATTTCAAAGTAAAAGAGCTAAACTAGTAAACTGTGGACCTTGGAAACTGTGTTTCTGATTACATAAAAATACCGCAGAACAATATGCTTAAGTGGCTGGCAAAGGCTTCAAGCACAGAACAAGTTTGCTTTAACGAGTAGCTGACTTCTGTGGAACTACTTCTTGGAGTAATATTGCTGAACTGCTTGTACCATTGTGGGGTGAGGCCCTAAGTATTTTTAAGGCTGTTTCGTTTGATTCCTGCTGTAACACAGACCATACAGTTATAAAAGAGATGACAAATCCCAGAGTTTGGAGACTGCAGAATAAGCCATATAGATATCTTTATGAGGGCACGTACCTCCATATCCTATGTCATTCCCAAGCCAGGCAGAAGCCGCAGTGGCTCATTCTTCAGGAAGCCTGGCCAACCCGTTCCACTTGGGAATGTGCAGTAGGAAATTCTGCCATCTCGTGGTCAAGCCACAAAAATTATATGCATCATTTTAGTGGAGGCTCATCTGAAGAAACACATGATAAATTTGGAATTTCACTGTCCAGTATTTTAATCGCTTCTGTTCTTGATGAGAAATTTAAAATCAAAGCTCTGCTCTCTAAATGTTTGGTAAATTATTACTTCTTTTTTAGGGTTTAGGTACATCAGAGTGCATTGTCCTGGAGCTACAGAGTCTGCCACAATTAGAACTGATTTTGTGTGTAGCTTGTGTTCCTCACCACTGCAGGAAGACATGAAATTTAGAGTACTTGGTGGTAGGATTTATGTAATCTTCTTTTCAGATCTGGTACTTTCCTATTTCTGTTACACAATAAGTAAACAAAATAGTTAAGTGGAAAAAGCCCCGGAATAAACCAGTCATTAAAAAAAAACGTTTTCAAGAGAAGTAACTTTTTTCTCTGCTTTTGTTTTGAAAGATAAACAAATAGTTGAAATGATTGATGCTAAAGTTCTGAATGCTTTGAAAGGATACTCCAACGATAAATCACATTTTAGGATTCAGGCATTTACACTTTTCTTGAGAGGTAAGCTAAATTTTAGAGTTTTGTCAAAAATGTTTTAGAATCAAACTGTAATAATACCTTGCATTTTACTTGTAGCTCCGTTTCTCTGGACAGAATGGTGGAAGTCATAATTTACACTACAGTTCTTTATGTATTCCCCCCCCCTTAATTTTATTAAAATTAGGTAGGTGACAAAACAGTATGCACAGGTGACTGCAGAGTGCACATAGCAAAACTCTCATGCTCACTTTTGTACTTCCATTTAAAGGGAAGATCTCCCGGCCAGCTCAGCAGTGTTGCATTCTGTCACTTGTTTGTTCCTCCTTTCTACTTCCTTTGGTCATGCTGTTCTGTACTAACTTCACCCATTTTTAACATGCTTCCTCAATCTAGGTGTTTTCCACATTCCATCACCATTCTTGGCTTTTACTACCACTACCTACCTACTACTAAAAAACAATCTATGGGTAAGATACTGTGAGTTGCATGCATTAAACTTCCAGTGGTTTCAGTGATCAGTTAGGTTAGACAGTGTCTCACAGGCTGAGATTTTGGTTCTCATTTCCAAAAAAATATTTTTTTTTTTAAAGATGCACAGAAATACTAAGGTTTACAAAGCTATTTGTGTCTCTTTCTGAAATCTGTGTAATCTGTATCTCCTCTTTATTGTGTTGGGGTTTTTTCTGTGACGTTTTATGGAAGAGTAACTGAAAATGGTGTTGCCAGAAATTTACAAGTAGAAACACATACTTGCCAACAACTGTCCCTTTCCTTTTCAATGCAGAACTAAATGCATTGTCTATTTTCTTTATCAGGAACTATTTTTCCTCACCCAGTGTGCCTTTCTTACCTTTTTCACTAATTAATTAGAATTGTATACTTAATTTTATTCTATTTTATTCTGTTACGGTCAATCTGGCCTCCAGCCATTGTTTCCTGCTGATGTTAAATCATAAAATCAAACGTTCAGACTGTGAAGAAGTTTTCTGACCATGTCTTTAAAATTATTTTTATGCCCTAACATATCTGCAGGTCCACCTCCCCCCCCTGCTTTTTTTTTATTTATTTCTAGATGAACTGGCCAATAAAATGACAATAGGAAACCACTACAGGATTATAGGAATTCCAGCTTGTGTACAAAATGGCTTACAAGCTACTGCATGTATAGAAGTAAATAGCATACAGCTCTGTAAACCAAATGGTAAGAAAGTTCCATTAAAAACTGACTGAAAAAAGTTGCAAAATCTTCTAGAACAAAATCCTGGGAATTGTTATAGTTTTCTATTTCCTAGAGGTCCAGATTGCAAAACCACTCAGGGACTTTCCATCTGAAATGTGTACTTGCTGTTATTTGATAATATCTGCTTTTGCCTGCTTTCCATGCCTTGGGAAACTACCTAATTATTTCCTGCAGTTCTTCAAGTTCTCTTTCCAACTTCTCCTATCTATTGGAAGGTATTTTGAAATCATATTAAATGAACCTGATATTTGAGTTTGTTATTCCCTTCATATTCCATCAATTTCAGCAGATCATGTCTGCAACCTTTTTACTTTTTACCTTTACTACTTTTTAGTAGTACAATTAAGTGTCAGATGTTTACATTCTGAATTTGTGCTTAATACAGAAGCATATTAGTTAAGTTTTGTATCAAGACTAGAATTATTAGTGGTTTGTTCTAATACACCTGCATAGGTCTCTCTTAAGTGTTTGTTAACCTCTACTTTGTTTCCATTAGGTCCTTCTTTTCTCAGTGACAATTTTAAGTACCTGCTTTCATTGACTTCGAGTTCACGCTGGAGGTTTACTGCTGTCCTGGCCAACATCTTTGCTTCTCAAGTTGTTCCACCAGGCACTTATAATACTCTTAAACTTGCAATATTGCTAAGTCTAGTACAGACATGTGAAAAAGAAAATGCAGATTATCTGGATCTGTTGATTGTGACAAGTGACACACTAGTTATTGATAGGTAAAGAGATTCCTTATTTTTCACATAAATTAGAATTTAAAATTAACAATTTTTTTTCCCTGAGACATTTTATTTCTTTCAAGTGATAAATCTAGATCAGGACTTTACTAATAATAAACCCTCTTACCACTCTCATAATGATAGCAATAAGAATTAAGCACTAGCACTGTCCAGCAGAGTTCAAGCAAAACAGACTTCTAAAATCAAACTGAAGACTGTCCCAGGAGCTGGTAATGACAAAAACAAAGGGCTAAACTTTTCAAATCTTGTGTCACTTGAAGCCTTTTCATCACTGGTTCCCAGCCATCAGCATTTTCAGTTAATAAGCAGGGTGTAAATCGTTCCTTACATTTTTATCTCTCTTTTTCATAACTGTACTGAAAAGGTGTTAGAAGTCATGCACATCTTTACATGTTGACCATAAATCCAGTTACTGTTGCCTTTAACTAAACATTTTTCTATATTTTCCCATTTTAGGTATTTACCTCTTAGTACAACTATAAACTGTTAACAGAATTTAATATACACTGCATAAAAGTACAATATGTCCAACTTTAAAATTACATTATCTTAAACAAAACTGCTTTCTCCTTCCCAAGATCAAAATAGGCCTTCACTTTTATTTTTGAAAAAAGATCTTATTTTAGATTTTATTTTCATTTGGAACTTCTTTTAAAAATTAAACTAATATTTTATGTTGTGGAAAAAAATACTTAGATAATTTCAAAATTTAGCTGTAGAAATTAGTTCAAATTTTAAAAATGTGGGCTGCAAGATTTTTTTTTTACCCGGTTTAGAGTAAGATTTCGTAGGAGAAGCTGGAGCTCAGAGTGTTTTAAGATCAAAACATCTGGTTAATATTAAAACAGCTGCACACTGTAAATCTTGATCAATATTGTAATCTGTATTGTCTTGCATGTGCACAGTATTTTACTGTCAGCAGCCTGTCAAAGTAGGCATTTCCTACATCATATACCCTATTCACTAATATTTACCAATTTTACTCAGTCATTTTCTCCCAGGCATTAACAGTAGGATAAACCATGCTCTGACATCTTAAAATCATTAAAAACCTTTGATTGTGGAACCAGACAGACAATTTGCAACATCTCTGTGCCAAGGAACATAGTACAGGGGATGAAAAATATATTCGATACCTTCTTTCTCCAAAAGAATTGGGGAGGTGGGGGTGTAAGCCAAGAAGGCAGAGTTTAGAAGTTCCAGCCTTTTAATTTTTCCCAGATGGCCAGGATTACTAATATTCTAACCTTTTAAATCACTGGAAAAGTATCTCTAGAAGAGAAAGAGGAGGTAACAATATGGGGTTATTATGGGACTTCCTTGACTTCCTAGAAATCACTTGTATTGCAAACCATGGTTTGCCTCACGTTTAATCCGTAAGAAATACCATCCTGTTGGCAGCTGTTGGAGAGAAGGCTTGGATCTCTACCTTTGCATTCGAAGTTAAACATCTAGTTTGGACACTGGTTTCATGTTAAGGGTTTTTTTTCCTGTTATTGTTTCTAAGTGAGTCTTAATACTTGATAATGGTATTTATATATAAGTATGATATTAAGTTTTTTTAAAAGTGAACAATAATTTAACAACTTATGACTGACAGAATTATTTAATCCCCCAGGCTCCTGAATTACAGCTTATGCCTTCTGCCTCGTGGCATACGACACCCACCTGCCAGTGAAATGTTTCCTTCTGTGTCCAAAGATAAACATGGAACTGGAAGTGCCAGCATTCAAGCCTGCAGCGCTGTGCTGGCCAAGGGTGGCGTCTGTTACATAGGAGACTTATCTTCATATAAAAAGGATAAACTTGAACTTCTACAGTCTGGTAATCTCCCACCTCCAAACAGAAGAGGGGAGAGTACAAAACAAACACACAAAGTCACAGCTGGGTTTGATCCTCAGCAGTCTACAACTTCCCTGTGAGGGGAAAAGGGGGGCAGGCACTGATCTCTCCTCTGTGGTGACCAGTGACAGGACCCAAGGGAAGGGCCTGAGTTGTGTCAGGGGAGGTTTAGGTTGGACAGTACAAAAAAGCTTTTCTGCCAGAGAGTGGTTGGGTACTGGAACAGGCCCTCCAGGGAAGTGGTCATAGCACCAAGCCTGACAAGAGTTCACAAAGCATTTGGATGGTATTCTCAGACATGTGGTGTGACTCTTGAGGATGGTCCTGTGCAGGGCCAGGAGTTGGACCTGATGATCCCTGTCAGTCTGTTCCAAGTCTCCATCTGTTCCAATTCCACATATTCTGTGATTCTGTGAAATCATAATCGTGACTGGTTTTAGATAATCTGTGTGATACTACAATTTATAGTCAAGCTAAATCGATCATGTAACTGATGAGTTTTGTCTTATCCTAGTGCTAGAGAGCAGAACAACAACAGTATTTATTCCTGGGAAGAAGTACGGAGAAGAAGCTGACCAACAAGTTACTATTTCACTTCAGACCAATTTTTGGTCTTTTGTGGATGTGGATTCTTCCTCAAAGAAACATATACAAAAGGAGAACTTTTTAATCGGACAAATGGTAAAGCACATGCCTTGTTATGACAGGAACTGTATTATAGCTGTTATTTGTGTTTATTTCAACTGATAAAATAATGAAAACAATTAAACTTGTTAATATTTTCCAAAAAGTCACAACTTAAGTGACTTCAAATCAAGTACCTTCTAAAATGAGGTAGCCTTCCCAATAGTAGGAATCAGTGAAACAAAATTTTACTAAGTGTTATGGGTAATTCATTGGAAAACCTTGCAGTATATTGAATATTTCAAATAGAAAACATTATGATGTCTCTACAGGTCAAAAGCCAAAAAAAAAAAAAAAGTAATTGCTTTCGTTCTCTGGGTCTTCTCTTTAGGACGTGAGTTCGATTCCAGCTAACCTGGTAGATGTTTTTGGGCTCTTGATATATAATGAGTTTCCTTCCTGTCGACTATCTTCTCCTCTTGTACACCATATCTTGAGTAAAGCCATTAATCCTGAAGCCATGCTGTACAAAGTCTCACAGCAGTTCAGAACACAGGATTACGAGGAGGTAACGGATTGTACACAGTAATTTAGACACGCATTATATCTGGGAATATCAAACTGGTTTTGGCATCAGAGGGTTCTCTCTGCACAGTCGGATTACTTATTTTTGATACTCACTTTCCGTCCTTTCCCCCTCCCATATCCCCACAAGCACTAATAGGATCATCAAAAGAAGCAACTCCAGTTCTTTAAAAGGGTCAGCGTAATAAATTCAGTTTGATCTCATTTCTGGAAACTGTACTAGGTTAACATTCATATGAGAACAGATCTTCTGTGCCTACTTTTGACCAGAAAATTTTATAATCAGTAATATTCCATTCTAAATAAACTGTATCTCTAGTATAATTAAGACATGATTCCTTCAAAGTGTTCGAGGCCAGGTTTTTCAGCAAACTGTCTCTGTTTTCTACTAATAGTTTTTACAATACTGTCCTATTACTATGCCACCAGTATGTTAAAAGGTGTGAAAAAATATCAATTCTTTTTTTTTTACAGTTAAATATTTTCACTGTATACCCTCTCTCTAGTTTATTTTGTTTGCTAAGAATCTTCACGTTGAACTGAGTTCAGAAGCAGAGAACCTCATTCAGGGCTACTATCTTGCAAGTCGCAGGGTGAGAAGAGATTCCATTCATGGATCAATATTATCAGCATCTGCACTAAAAATTCTGTGAGTCCTACTTTTCACAGTAAGGGAAACACACCTGTGTTTCAAAGAGAAATTGCGCTAATCTGGTCAAGAGCTTGTTTGATAAAAATCTAGGTAAGACTGTTATGTTTTGAAAAGTTCAAGCATAAAGAATCTTATTTATTGCTTATGAATGCCATTTGTTTTATATAGTGATGCTGCCAAAAGAAACCCAAGTTCAAAGAACTTTTCCAGGCAAAAAATAAAAGTTATTTACAAAGCAAGTATCATTATTAAAGCTATCTAGAGAAACAAAAAAAAAATGGGATTTAAGTATCCACAGCTTTAATATGGGAGCAAAACAAGTATAAACAATAGATAATATGCCAACTTCAACTACTTGCATAGCATAATATGTATTTTGTCAGTGGTAAGCGTAACTGCACAGCTGAAGTAGGAAAACACTTCAGTGTTAACTTTTGATTTACACAAGTGCTTGAAACAGGGCAATACACATTGCATTCAGTTAGGCATTATTTTTTATTTCTGACATGCTTATATTGCTCTCTTAGGATTTCACTGTCTAAGGCTCATACCAAGCTAAGTTTAAGACAGACAGTGCTTGAGGAAGATGCTTTGATTGCCATCTTGTTACTTGAGTCATCTCTTACCCTAAAACACGGTAAATAATGCAACTCAGTCTTTAGGCTATTCATGTTTGTTCGGAAAAAGTTTGCATCAGTTGATTGGATTTTGATTTGAAATGACCTCTTACTGCAGAGTTTCCACTGTTGAAGACTGGTATTGGAAAAGTCTGTCAGGTTGGCTTCCCTGCTGAGCCTCAGTGCTCTACACAATTAGGCCACAGGGCAGCACCAAGTCTGTTCTTCATGCTGGCTTATTTGAGGCATTGTTCCTCTAACACTGGTCAAGGTTAAACTAAGGACAGATTTCCCTCCTTGGGGAAGCTGAAAACAAGGGCTGGGATTTTTTTATCAAGCATCACAGTCACATTTGTTCACACAGAGATTTAGAAATGAGGTAGCAATTATGATCTGACACTTAAAAATGGTAACACAGAAGACTGCATTATTATGTAATCTGTGTCACAGTTTTTTCCTCTCAAAGTATTGGCAAAAAATTCATCATATCTTTCAGCCTAAATCCTGATTTCTTCTTTACTTAGGCACATCTCCATTATGTGTAGCACCAAATTCTGTATTTCCATTTGACCTCAGTGATGAAAACTCCCTGCAACAGAGAGATATTTACCTCATGCAGTGTCACCATCAGCTGCTGAAGTTTATTGCTGCATATGGTCCAGGAATTCACATCACCACTAATGAAGAGTAAAAACTCCTCTCTGTGGAGTAAAGCCTGAAGCTTTGGCTTTTTTGAGAGACTATTTTATTGAGTTAGAAATATAAAAATACTAAAAACTTATCAGTTGTCTAAGACAGTTGAGAGCTGTTTTATAAGGAATAAAGCATATCCGACAGGATTTTAATTGCTAGGTTTTTGACAGTGTTCTTTGAAGGCAAGGGGGGATGTCTTCAGCCTGGGAGGCCATGGCTCCGGAACATAGCCACAATCAGAACCTCTCTTCCTGGCTACAAATGGTCATTCACTGTTAAATGAGGACTAAGAAGGGTTTTTAGTTAGACAACTAAAATTTAAACCCCAGCTTCAGAATCTAATGTTGCCTTTCAACTTCACAAATTCACTGAAGTTCTTCTTGTTGCTTCTTTTTAATTTATCACCCAGAGGGTTAAGTACTTTTAAGTACATTAAAACTTTTCCTAGATTAAGCCAACTTTCATTACTCATGCTGTATAAATTTTGAAATGTATAAAAGTACCACCATCCTGCTTCATGTTTTGTGTCTTTTTTTACGTTACAGCAACATAGTATTAGACAAGGATGCTAGTGTGCTCCTGCAATCAAAAAAAAAAAACCACCAAACAACCCCCCCCAAAACCCAGTGTTTCCACATCATTTTATGCAGACTGCTACAGGACAGTGAAAGGTAATATTAGACAACCTGGTAGGCAGGTAGCTCAATGAGTTCACCCCTACTTCGCTGCAAAGGTGTGAAGAATGGTGTGGTAGAAGATGAGGTGTCTGAGGTACAGTGTGCTTCCCCAACTACGGGCTTTCCTGTATTTCATCATCCTAGTAAGGATACAGCACTAGACATAATCCTCAGCAAGTTTTACATCCAGGAGATACATGTTAAATGAAAAAGTAGCAGTAAAGTTGAACAGACGTCCTGTCAGTCTGGACAAGCTGATATTTAAGGCTTGTGTGAATCCTACACAGGATGTGATCCAGCACTATCACAGTGCTACTGCTCCCATACCCTCAACAAAAAAATGGAGTCACTGAAAACATAAATCCAAGGTTTTATTCATACCCACTACTAACATTGTAAACACCTTAGCCAAGATAACTCGTTTCCCTATGTTTTAACCCTTGCTATATTCACTTTTAATCCATTTATTTGATACACTGAAATATTCATACCAAGTTCTAAGACCAGTTCCCTTTCCAGTCACCTGAACTGCATTCCAGGATTATTCAGGCATCTTCAGTGAACAGCTACTTCCCTGCAATATTATTGAATCAAGCGGTATTTCTGAGAAGCAGGAAGGGCCATGGAAGCATTTCCAAGTGCCATAGAACTCCACATTCCAGGCTGCTGTTTTCAAGCTAGGAGCAATAATAATTTAAAAAACAGTTAGTTTTCTGTACCCTTAATCCATCTTATACAAAGTTATTACCTTCACTGGCATTTCAGATTCAAAGATACACATCAAAAACCCTTCAGATGGGTAAACGGCAAAGGTTCTCATCATTATGCCAGCAAAATAATAGACTGAAATAGAATTCCTTTATAAATCACTAGTTTTGAGAAGCCATATTAAGGAATGCATATTCTTCAGAAAAAAACATTCTGCAAAAAGAGCAAATATTTTATCCTTACCTCTCCCCAGTCTCTCCCATGATCTCTTAAGCGAAAATGGGAAGACTAGCAGTGGACTCTACTGTTGGCTCTGAGGGCATACACAAGGCTGGAAGACAGCGGAGATGGTCATCTGATGTCACCTTTAAAAGAAGGCATAACATCAGAAGTGACGATGACGGGAGCAAATCAGCCAGTAAAAATCCTACAGTTAGCTGGCACATCAGATACAGCACTGCTCATCACAACATTCAGCTGGGTAAACGGCAAAGGGTCATCATCATCATGCCAGCAAGTTCCTGCCCATGGTAAGACTGGTGTTGCTTTTTCCAGGTATCAAATACGAGGGAATTGGTTATGTTTGTCTCAAGGGCTGTGCTTCCATAAACTGAAGCAGACCCTTTGATATAACTGCTAAGCACAGAACAAATACAGTATAACCCGGAACAAGAGGAAAAAAAGCTCTCTTTGGGCACAAAAATCCAGGTCCCTCCCTGTTGTTACATTCAAGCCCCAGGTGCCAAGTCTACTTCTAGAGGTAAAGTCACTTCCCTCTTTGAAATATATTCCAAGTCTGACATGGTAAGTGCCAGGGATGGTGATCCGAACACACTGTTCTTCACTTCAGTCTCTCACTTCCAACTAGCATCTGTTAATTCCTCAAATCGGAACTCATGTTTCTCTCAATTAAAACCAAGTTTTTCTGACATTATTACAAAACTCTCATTTCTGATTCTTTCATGATTATTGGACTGCACCTGCTTTGTTCTGAGGAGCGAGTCTTAGACATTTTATAGCAGTCATAATACCTTTTGTTAGACTTTCAACCTCAACCTCACTATATGCAATCATATGTAGTTCTGTTCCACCTGTAAGAGAATTTGCAAGCCATTAAACAGCTTCAGAACTCTAGATCTAGAAGCTTCTCTAAACATCTTTAAGTACAGTAAGAAATATTTACTTCTGTAGCTCCAGAATTCACGTGACATCTTTCTGTTTACAAGGCAACAGCGTGGCAGAGTCCAGACTGAAGATTCCCAAAGCCAGTAACAAACTCATCTTGAACTTCACTTGCTGCCTGAAACAATGAAAAGCAGCAGATGTTTGATTCAGAAAACTCCGCTGCTGAGCCAGTAGCACAAAGCATTAACACTTCCTTGGGGACAGTAAGCCAGACAAAGACATACCAACCTCATGCTCCCTTTATAATTACCCGGGGAGAAAACTACAGAGAGCATCAGATGAGATCAAGGTTAAGCAGAGGCACGACCATTTTCCTAAAGTGAGCTGCAGTGTGAGGAATGACTGATTGCAGGACAAGTACACTGCTCCTAATGAAGAGCCATGGCTGGGGAGAGGAGCACCTTGGCAGGTTACAGCCTTTAGCCTCAGTTTACGTGCCACACTCTGGGGAACTCACTAATGTTTTACCACCAGTTGAGTTGAGGTCAGTGCTCACAGTGCAGTCCTGGCAGGAGAGCATCACCCCAGAGGCTGCCGAGACCCCTGAGGTCCTGTCCCTGCCAGAACCCACCCTTCTGGATCTGCGCCTACAACCTAAAAAGGGCATGGTCAGGGTCACCATACAACACTTGCCAAATTCCCTAGAGGAAGAAGAAGGTAATTTATCTTTAGAATTAGGACATGCATTTGCTGATGAAAATGATCTGTCAGCAAAAACAAGTGTCTACAGATGTCAAATCTGTCATTCCTTTTCAGACTTGATGAGCCAAGAGGTAGCTCGAAGTGAAGACCACCGCTTTGCCAGGGCAGTGGCACGCACTAATTAGGTGCATCTCAGTCTCGCATGCCTGCCACACTCCTGGGAAGCCTGTGTGGGTGAAGTGTCAGCATGAGCTGAGCCACCTCAGCATCCAGGCACGGACACACTCGCCGCTCGCCAACAGCATGACAGTCACTCCTCTTTCAAGTGATGGCTTTGACTCTACAGAAAAGTGCCAGCAAACCATCCCTGCAATTCTTGAGATTACAGCCATTGCTCTGGCCTGCCAGGACGGGATTTCTCACATTAAACAGTTGGGGACATTTCTGTTTCCTTTGAAAGACTGGAATGTTTAATTCCTCTAAAAAGACCAGGAATCGCTCTGCTGTTCAGACGAGCATGTGCCTGGACTGCCAGGCCGCGGAACTGCTCCAAGGAGCACGGCAGAGCTCGGGTGGCTCTCACACATGTGCAGCGAAACAGCACCGTGCGGCTCCGGGGGGTCGGGATCACAGAATCACAGGATGTTAAGGGATTGGGATAGACCTTAAAGATCACCTAGTCCCAACCCCCCTGCCATGGGCAGAGACACCTCCCACAGGGAGGTCACCTCCCACTACATCAGTTTGCTCAAGGTCTTATCCAACCTGGCTTTGAACGCTGGCAGGGTTGGAGCATCCACAACCACCCTGTTTCAGTGCCTCACCACCCCACAGTAAAGAATTTCCCTCCCCAGTACCCAACCTAAATTTCCCCCCTTTCAATCTGTGCCCGTTTTTACCCTCTCTCAACCTGTATTCACCAGACTCGGCGGCCCAGGCCGCCGCTCCCACGCCGGGGGCCGAGGCAGGGAGGAAGAGCTCAGAAGCCGCACACGGGCAACCCCCGCCCCCGGCCGCCCTTCGCCGTCCCGGGATGTCCAGGGAAGGCGGCTCCCGGCGGGCACGGCCACCGCACCCACCCACTCACCGCGCCGAGGGCCGGGCGGGCAGACGCGGTCGCTCCGGTGCCGCTCGGCTCGGCTCCGTTTCCCTCCTCTCCTCTCCCCTCCCCGGGAGCGGCGGGCCGCGTGGAAGGGCCGATTCCCGCCGCGGGATCCCCCGAAATGCTCCGCGCGGCGCTTTCCGGCTGCGCGCGCACAGGGAGGAGGGGAAGGGGTGTGCGGGGCGGGGTGTGCGGGGCGGGATGTGCGAGCCGAGCGGGAGCCGTGCGTGACCGCAGGGCACGGGGATGGGGCCGCAGCCGCGAGCGCCGGGAAAAACAGGTCCCTGCGCAGCCGGCTTCGCACGGGCAGGGTGGCTCCGTGTGGCCGTGGGAAGTTCACCTTCCCCATCCCTCGGAGGGAACAGCTGTGCTGACAGTGGCCGAAATCTTTTAGGTTATTCCATGAAAAATGCCTCCTTTTGTACATTGTACAGTGTTATTCCTAAGGCCTTGCATATTTCCAGTGCTAAATGTCAAACTCTTGTATTTCAGCATACGAGGATATAAACTGTTGTAGGAAGTGTAATATTAGAACGCTTTAAATGAACAGGCTCAGAGGCTCTGTTGTGATCCTGCTGTTTAAACTGCTGGTAGACGAGAGCTCTCTCGCTGGCTGAAAGGAGTGGGTTGCCTCACCTGGTGTCTTGGTTCTGGAAGGAAAGGCATAAAAATTCTGGTCCAGAATAATCTTATCTCAGTGGAAAAAAAAAATAAATCCCATCTCATAAATAGGGGGAGTTCTTCTCAAGTGAAAAACTGCTGTTGTAATTTTGCATATTCTTACTGGTTTTTAGTAAGTCTGTAAAACGCTGGTGAAGTCACACGAATGTGGCCACAATTTCTGCAAATGTTGTGGGTACCATGTAGCTACAGCGTTTGCTGCTCCGACCCTCTGGGCATTGTAAATACTCTCTTGTGAAAACTGCAGGGGTGCTGGAGAGCTCTGGATATTGTCATATGTTTTTAGTGAACGTTATTCTGGCTAGTATTTTTGTTGTTTTTTTTTTTCCTAGATGTCATTTTAAAATTTAAACTGAAGTCTTAAGAAAGAAGACAGCATCTATAAATTCAGAATATTATCATGTACAATCAGAAACTGATACAGATCTTGCAACTTGGTGATAAGAGTCAGAATAAAGATGTATTCTCTGTGCCATCCATTCTTAACTCTCCATGTTTTTGACCCTTACTATTGTGTTTTTTCCACGCTTAAAGAATCACAGGTCAGAAAAGACTGAATCCAACCTTTGGCCGATCACCACCTTGTCAACTAGACCATGACACTTAGTGACACTTCCAGTCTTTTCCTGAACACCTCCAGGAATGGTGACTCCACCACTTCCCTGGGCAGCCCATTCCAATGCTTAACAACTCTTTCTGTGAAGAAATACTTCCTGATGTCCAACTGGAACCTCTACTTCATGAATAAACAGTCAGAACATTTCAATTACATTTAAAGCCAGGGAGCTGTCTCTTTTTTTCCCTTTCTTGAATTCTGTCCGTTCCAGGTGTATTATTTAAGAGCCTGTGAAGTAACCAGCACCTCAGGGCTAGGTAAGAGCATGCAGCTGATGAAAAGCGTCATCCCTCTTTGTGTTCTCCCCACACCATTCCATTATGCACGATTCATCCACATCTTGTTTTTACTATCAGATGGTTGCTGCACAGAGCAGCTCAGGTTGGACATGGACTGCTGCCTGAGGTTTCACTGCCCTTCTTCCCCTGGGCTGATGCATTCCATTGCACCTCAGTGACATACAGAACTGCTCTGAAATCTCTGTGCTTCTGAAGCACAATCTGTGTCTTACACCCTCACCTTGTGCAGGGTGTAATCCTCCTGGAACCCCTCACTGTTCTGTCACACCTTCATCTTAATGAAGTATCACCCCCTTTGGCACTCCTTCACCTCTCCCTGTTAATAACTCCAAGTACAAACAGTTGTCCCACTAACAAGAGGTTGTGCTAACTCACTTTTTACTACTATGGAAAGTACATATAGTTCTTGAAAGTCAGACAGTCCCCTATGAGCAGATTCTTGTCTATGCAAAACTGCCCTTTTGTACTTTATTTGTTCACGAAATGCCGTACCTTTTGTATTGCGTGTTGCTCTGGCTATGTGATAATCATCTTCTAATAAGCCACTTACAGTTGTAAATAATATGCCTAAAATGAATATATATATTAAATGTATTTAAAATATTTCACGTCTGTTTACTATTTAAAAGAACGATCTTGTTTAAAGCTCAGAATGCTGAAGAGCTCCAGATTTCACCATACTTTTTTTATGAAACCTGGTCTGGCTAGAATTTTTGTTTTCCTGAATGTCATTTTTAAATTTAAACTGTGAAACCCTCAGAAACAAGACAGCATTTATGAATGTGCAATATTGCTGTTAGAAACTATCAGTCCTGTACAATGAAAAACTGATACAGATTTTGGAACTGACAAAATATATAACGTTCATTGAATAGTATTTAATAGAACATTTACCTCAGCAATAACAAACCATATGAGAAGTACAGTGTTTTACAGAACAGATACATCAGATGACATATGTGCATATAGTTTCAACTTTTCTTGCCTAAATACAGAAGATGTTTAAGTGAACAAGTGTGCTATGAACAAGCTTTGGGCTCATTTGCACCAACAAGTGAACCCACTGAAAGCCGTGATAAGTGAGCCTTGGTATTGTGAGCAGACACGTAGCTGTGCCGGGATAACAAACACACATTAAACTCCATAACATGCAGCACAATCCTATGGATGGATACAAGCAGTGCCTGACACGCAGCGGTCACACACAGCACTCCATGTGCAACACAGATGTCATCACATTTTCACTTGAGGGGAACATGCATCCACATTTCCAGCAGTAGCTACATGGGTGTAGGACTATCTGAAGGGTAAAGCTCTGACCTGATGGCTGCAATCAGGGGGACTTCTGCCACCGGCTTGAAGCAGTGGAGAAAGTGCATGTGGGATTGCAACTGCTGTTTCTAGACTTGCCCTTTGCCTGTCACCCAAGCCTGTATTGCTCTCTACTTAGTCGGTACCACATTGGTCCTTCTCTCCTCTTTTCCCCAGCACTTGTCCCAGAGGGGACAAGGATAGCTACTCTTCTGGCAGCTCTGCCTTTGGGCTGCTGCTCGTGTTGGTGGCTGCAGTTACCGCCTCCCGATCCCCTCACTCAGATCCCAGCAATGTCCTCTGATAGAAATGCACATTAACTTAATGAGGTATTAATTACATTTAAGAATCAATTCACTCTCCTCCACAAACAGTATTTCAGGAATTATACTTCGTCTGTAGATATTATTTTTTAACTTAAATATATATATAAGGTGTAATAAATAACAATTTTTTTAAAAGCAAGAAGGGAGATTAGATTTGTGAAGCTGTTGATGTTTCCCCATGGTTTGCGCTGTCTCCTTGTGCCGAGTGAGTCAGAAACTGTCCCGTGGCTCCAATGTACAACCTGGAACGCATGGGCCACTTCTGTAAGAGAGGAGACAAGCACAGGGCTGAGATACTTGGGAGCTTTGCACTCTGACTGCAGTTCTCAGCAAAGCTTTAAGTGTTGATGGAGTCACGTACGAGAAAATAGGAAACTGTTGCTATCACCGGGCAGTCCCCATTTTGTCATTTGTTGGAAAATGTTAGGAGGTTGGTAAGGAAGCCTCAGCCTGTATATTTGCTTGGGTAATTAATCGTAAGGCACAGCTCACAGCCGTGACCCAGCAGACAGGAGCAGGCCGTGCTGGTCAGTCATCCTAGCACAGTTTGTGCTGTAGGTGTTCTGTTAGAGCAAAACAAAGCATCCCTTTTAAGGCACCAGGGATACTACAGGGATACACCTGCACCTGCAGGGATTGCAGCCCTGTGTGCACACCCATCTGTGCCAACTCGCACAACACTGACCACAGCACAGGGGCTGCTAAAAAGTGTGTGTTGAATGGAATTTAATGTAGTTCCTCCTTGGCAACACTGTCAGCTTCTGGTTCTTGTCAACTCCAACGATTTCAAATGAGGCAACTAATCTTTCCACTCACTGATTTTGGAATCATCTGTTACCCTGGTGTTAAATACTTATTCTGACATCTTAAGTATCTTAACCCCAGCAAATTATTTACTGCAAACAGCCTCATACGTTTGGGTAAGAGACGCCTAACATTCCAGTTACCTCTCAGCTCTTTGATTTAAAGACTGAAGCAGCACCATATTCTGACTTGGAAAGACTGTACAATCTCATTTAGTAATTTTGTTTCAAGTGTGATGTTATGGGTTTGTCACCAGTGAGGCATCTGAGTTTAGTCATTAATTATATTTTTGATTTGGTGCACACACAATTGTACTTCAATATTTTCCTTTTGTCACTCTTTGCATTTACTGTATTTGGTATATCAATGCAGTTAAAGTCTTTATCTATACAGGTTGTATCATAACCTACACTTTAGGGTTTTTGAAGCACATACTAGAATTTGTTTGTGACGCTTTCATCCAAGTGCCAACTAAAAAAATTTATTTACGACCAGGAATATTAGAAATATTGATTAGGCTGACAGAGTCTCAAAACTAGATGCATTTAAATGATATATAAATAGAATTATAAAAAATAATTGCTGAAGTGAATCCAGTATTGCTCTATTCCAGTAGCCTGGGAAGTGTGCATCTGGATCATTTAACTTCTGTAATAGCTATTTAAGAGTAATTTTCTGCCAGTAGTAGTTGGCAGCTAATAAAATGTACCTGTGTCCTTTCACTCTGACTGAGGAAACTAACAGAAGCTATTTTGAAATACATAATAGTATTTTTTAAATTAAATTATAGCCATCTTCTAATTGATGTTAATGCTAATAATTTAAATAGCCCCAGAAGCCTGTATTCACATCGTGCTTTTTACAGCAACCAACACTGTGAACAAGGAACTCCCTGTGAATTAGGCACTTTATAAAAATTAGAGATTACTTCACAAATTTAACTTAATTAAATAATTCTGAATTTAGACTCTTAAAAAAAAAAAAAAAGAAAGAAAGAAAGAAAGAAAACACCCCAGTGCTCTAAGTCACTCCCTCTGACCAGAGCCAAAGAAAATATCCTGTGGTATTTGAGCCCCATCAATCAGTGAGCAATGAGTTTGGAAACAGTTTCCAGCCCCAGGCCCTCTCCAAGAGCAGTTCCCCTTTCTCATTCCTTCTGTATCACTGTGATTTTTTGGGCAAAGAGCATACACCAACTAGACAAAATAAATGCTTCATAAAAGCACTTTTATGGAAGGAATTAACACATGGCTGGCAATTAATGCCACCTTCCATACTGCGGCTGCCTCGGCAGGAGAAGAAGAGCAGGCTCAGCCATGGCTGGGGTCACTGCTGCGGGACAGCGCGTCACCCCACACAAACACACCCTACCAGCAGAATCCAATGGGTCTGGTGGGAGACCACCAAGGTTTCCGTGTGGGGACCAAGGAGGTGCCAGTACTTCTCTGGTGCTGCCCTCTGCGTTCAATTCCAAGGGACCAAGTCCCACTAGGTTTGCACCTACACTAGATTTGATATTTTGGTGCAAAGTCCCTGAAGCTGGAGGGACAAAGCTCTGAGATATTCCCATCAGGCCTCTAGCACCTAAGCACAAAGGTTGGTCCAGACAGAATTTTCATATATTACCTCTATCAACAACACATGAGTTCGAAATCTTTAGTTCCATCTACATATCTAAGGCCAATGTACTTCTTCACTGATAAAAGCTGGCAGCTGCTGCTCAGCTCTCCTACCTTGACGGGGTGGAGGTATCCATCCCCTCGGAGGGTGCCCAAGCCCTCTCCCGGCGACTCCTCCTCATCCTGCAGGCTGCGAGTGAGGTGTGCGATGTAGGTGGTGGCCAGGAGGAGCACATCCAGCTTGGAGAGCTTGGTGTCGGGCGGCACGGAGGGGAGAGTCCTCTGCAGCTCGAGGAAGGCGTGGCGCAGGGTCTGCACCCGGCTGCGCTCCCGAGCCGCGTTGGCGGCCGCGGGTCGGCCCGGGGGTGCCCCAGCCCGCTGCCCACCCACCAAGGGAGGGCAGGAATTGCCGCCGGCAGCTGAAGGCAGCAGGGAATCGGGCTCTGCGCCCGGGCTGGAAATCTCCTCGCTGCCGTCAGCTAAGTGTCCACAGTCCATTGGCGACTTCCCTGGCAGGGAGGGTCCTGCAAGCAACAAGAGCATCTCTAAGGGCAGCTGCTGCACTGCGCCGAAACTCTCTAAAAACAAAGATGATCAGAAATGCAAGCGCTGCCTGTGCCAGGAAAGCCGGGATGCAGCTCTGCGAGCTGCTTTTCTACTGGCTGCTTACAAATTTGCTATCACACAGGTAGAGAAACAGAAGTTAAACTCTTCAGTGATTGAGATTTAATCACGTTTTTTTTGAAAGTATTACACTGAACGAATTTTTTGAGTTACTCATAGCCCAGAGATGGCTTCTGAGAAAACCCAACAGGCACCGCTCAGCAGCACTGACACAGTGGTTTCCGTTTACAGATTACTAAAAATTAGGCTAAATGCAATTTTAAAAACATTCTTTGTATGGTTTGGGATGTGGGACTATTTATGTATTTTCTATTTAGCTGCAATAATTTTATCAGCAGTCTCGCAGGTGATCAGTGCTTCACGGATTACAGAAAGAGAAATACCATTTTCAGATGCAGCAGTAAGTGGAGCCACAGGGCGCGGACTCAGCTTTTGAAGGGCAAAATTTGGTCCATAATTTTAAAGGACCAGGAATGGGCTTCTCCTGTCCTCCCACCCCTGATATTAATAAAAAAATTTCTGTGCTTGTTCTCTATCATCTACATTTTCAAATTTCAAAAGAATCTTTTAACCTCTATTATGGCCATTGGGGGGCAAGAAAACCTTTCCAAAAAAATGACAAAAAACGTATTTTGGGCAAAGCTGAAAATAATGTCCACAAGGTCTTCTCCCAGCTTTCAGAAAAGCTGGTCAGCCAGCTCTGCCTGTAATACAACTCGCAGTGTTTTAATTAATTCAGTTCCTCGATCAATATTCCCCAAAGTGTAGAACTTTTTAGCTGGAATAATACCTGATCCTGTTGTCCTCAGTTAAGCAGCCCTCCTGGCAGTCCCAGATTTCAGCTCTCACACGTTAGGACTGTCTGTTTCTGTGACAACCTGGCTAGACATGGGCAAGGACAAGTTATTAAACATTTTAATTTCATTTAAAAATATGTATTATTAAAAATTTAAATAAAATTGATGCACATAAATGACTGAAGATCTAAATTTACAAGAATTAGGTCTTGATTTTGCAAAGCATTTCAAGCACACACCGAAGTCAAAGATTTCTAGCAAAGACAAGGAAAGGTTTCTAAATAATCCTTTTTGCAATATTCTAATTTGATGGTATTTACAAGATATTATTATTGTTATTATTTCAGGTGTTCTATTGTGATTAATTTGATGTTAATCTGGTTCACAGTTTTATCATGTCATGTTCTCTTCAACATCAGTAGAGGTTAGACTGAGATTACTTGTGAAATATTGTGCATATTGGAGCAGTTAACCACAGGGAAAAAAAACCTCACTATTCTTTTTTCTTGTGGTATTTAGAACCAATATAAAATAAAGCACACATTAAGGCTACATGAGCTTGTCTAGAGCAAGGGCTGAAAAATTGTCCTTAAATTGGCTATTGCCTCTAGCTTAAAATAAAAAAATCCTGTGTGATTTTTCCTTGATGTTTTCTCATTGTGTTAGGCACAGTCAGATCTGGATGCATTTTAGTTTTAAAAAAAATTCATCATTGCGGAGATGACATCAAGACAATCATTAAGGCAATCATGAAAACTGGCAGAAGTTTATGTTTGTTAGCAGGACTTTTCATTTGCCATACCTAATTCCCCATACATCTAATTCCCACTGATACAAGGAAGTCTTCCCTGATTACTGGAGAAGTCCGTAATACCCAAGGATATGGACAGACTGGGTTAGTATAAATACCTGTTCCTCTGATGAAATACATGACTGAGGCTGGGTTTACACACAGTTTTGATTTCGCCATGCTGGTGTATAGCCAGATTTAGAACTGAAATGACTCCATAGTAATGCACATACCTAAAAGCCTCATCTCCTTGGGTGCCCCTTGGAGTAGGAGTTTCTGTTTTAGGAGCTTCACATCTACATCAGATGAAATCCTAGGCCTATATTAAAAAAATGTAAAAAGTTCCATCTGTGGAAATGAGAGATTTCACTCTGAATTAAATATCTCCACTGTCAGACTTCCCATCAAGTACAAACAGCAAATGGCCTAGGAAAATCTGCTACACAGAAACACAGGATCTGCTGTAGGTACGTAGATCTGTGTAGCCAAACCACGGTGATTCCTGCGCCAGGATCTCTTCTGTTGCACACTGGGACTGGGCAGCATCACTCTTCTCCTCGGTGTGATCAGGACACACACTCCGGGTGCTGCCCTCACTGCAAACCCAGGAGTCACCCGAACCTCATGATCCAAAAAATGCTGCTGAAAACTAAAGCAAATAAAACACTTCTGGGTAGCAGTCATCTTCCCTTCAGAATTTTACAAGAAAGAGGGTTGATTTTTAAATAATCACGGTAATTTTTGCAAACACCCTCTTGTCGCCCGGTGTGCAGAGAGAACCGGGGCTGTGAAAGTAAGTTAGAGTATTTATATTGTTTCTAAAACGTTTCTAGTGCAGTATTTCTAATACGGGCAGACACATTTGCGTTTTCACATGACATTACACAGACATAATTGGTTTTAAATCTTTTACCAAAACAACCAGCACAACACTTGTTTTAGTCTTACATTCCATGCGAACGAAACGGCAATGAAGGCAACCTGCCCACACAGACAAGGAAAAGGTGGAAAACGCCGGAGCAGAGCACACAGGCTGAAAAGAAACAGGTGGAAACCTCAGATAAACTTTTCCGTTGTTCTTTGGGGGGGTTATAGTGAATCTGAATTATTTTGCATCGGTTTTAAAAAGACCTTGCCCTCTAAATAACTCTGGTAACAGATAAGGAACATCCTTTCTCCCGCGCAAGGAAATAGGAACTTGCCTGTTGGTGTGCGAGGGCAGCACCGGCGCTCACCGAGGAGCCGGCGGTGACCGTCGCCGCCTGCCCGGGGGTGCGGGGCGCGGCGCCTGCTGCGTTCCCGTCCCGCACTCCGCCGCGTGAACCCGGCTCCCTGCGACCTGGCGGGACCCCGCGGTGCCCGGCCCGGAGATGAACTTACCGTTCCCGCCCGGTGCGGAGTGGGACAGCCCGGCGCAGCCGACTCCACTCCCGTCCCGTCCGGCCCCCGGTGCCGCTTATAAGCCGTCGCGGCGTGGATGCGGCGGGGCTGGGTCGCACCTGGCCGCCGGACTCCCCCCGCCAGCCCGGGCGGCAGCGACCGCCCCTTCTCGGGCGGGTGGGTCATCAATCACGGAGCTGTCGGGGGGCGGCAGCGCCCCACGCTCCCCTCGCTCCCCGCCCGCCCCCGGCCCGGCCCCGGGTCCGTGCGGGTCCCGCCGCCCCTCGCCCTGTCCGCGCTGTTTTTCTTAGGATAAAGTAACGATTTTGCTGGAGGAGAGAAATTTAATCTCTGGGCTGGGAGCGCGGGCGATGCTGTGTTAAGAGCAAGTTCTTTCTCCCCGCTCCGCCGCCGCTTCCCCGGCTCGCTGAGGTTCCCGGGGCCGAGACGGTTCCCCCGGGTGAGATGCGAGGAGGGAGCGGGTCGTGGCTGCCTGGGCATCGCTGGGGAGACAGACCCACACGCGTGGGTCCAGCGCGGGGTGAAAACGCGAGCGGCATGAGGCGAGCCCGGGCGGGCAGAGAAGGGGATTTAACAGGGAACGGGGAGCGAATAAAAATCAGTAACGCTAATGAGAAAGGACAGGCAAAATAAATACCGGGGTATAGAATTAGCTCAGAATAACATTTCGAACGAACCCCGATTGTGCGATAACAGAGACACAATAAATCAAGCCTCGGGAGCAGTGGAAAAACAAAGTCTGAGCGATTCGTTACCGGGTTTGCAGCCAAGAAAATTAAGGACTAAAACTTCAGCGATAATTGGAAATCCCAGTAAGGGACGAGCCCAGTGAAGACCCGGCGGGGGCGGCCGCGCAGGGGGAGCCGGACACCTGCCCTCCGCCCCGGGCCGGCGGTGCCCGGAGAGCGCCCGCTGCAGCCGCGGGCCCTGCCAGCAAGACGCTCCGGCCCGAGTGTTCCATCACCGCCGCGCTGAGGGGGACGAGCCGGGACTGCCCGCGGGTGGGACCCCTGCCCTGCCCGGCGCCCAATGCCCCGCCCAGGCCCCGCTGGCCTTTGTGCTTTCGGGCTGGTACCGCAGCCCCGCGGAGCCGCCGGGCGGAGAAGGCTGGACGGCGAGGGGTGCTGTCGGGCTGTTCTAAAGGTTCTGAATTTAAGTACTAAATTCTAAATTAAACTGAACTAAAACTGAAGCTGTGTGTCAACGTTTACCTTTGCCTGGCGCTGGCAGCCTCGCTGGGGGGTTCCCTTCCTCCCTTAGGGACTGGTCTTCCAAAAGCTACTCTGTCGGTATGTACAAGACCACGATGATGGACTTCACCTGCACCGCAGACCATTCTTTGGCCCAAAAGAGTGACGGCTGGGGTTCTCTGGAGGAGAGTGGAGGCATCTCCAAGCAGCTGTGCTGAGCCACGTTTTGGCCTCGAGGTTTCCAATGCTGCCTCCAGCCCAAGTGAGATTTGCTGAATCCTTCCTGCAGCCAGACACCTCTATGCTCAGCCAGCCTCTGGGACTCAAGCGAGCAGTTTTTGAACAAGTCCTTAAAATTATACTCAAACATCCTCACTGTGGTGTGATAGGGGAGAACTGATCCCAGACTCCCTGGGGAGCAGGGAGACTTGCCTTCCGGCCCCTATTTCACTTGGGCTCCTCTGTCGTTCTGTAAGCACCGAACATGCACTGACTGGGTCCAGCACACAAGTCTGTGGTACTCCAGAGCCATTCCCCAGGGAGGTGTCCTCAGTTTGCCTGCCCAAGTGCCTCCCCAAAGAGGTGTTCTCACTAGGCTATGGGACACTTAGCTATGTCACTGACAGAGAACTTAACAACAGGTGTCCCAACTGCCCAAGGCTTCCCAACCACCCTAAATTAGCAGATCACAAGTACTGTGCTCTTCTCTGCTCTGATATAATTAATGACACAATATTATGTATTTTTTTGCCTTTCCCACTGTACACACACTGTGTTCTGCTTCAGTGCAGGAAATCCACTGGAAGGAGTTGAAAGAAAAGTGGTGATGGAATTCCCATTACCATCTTTTTGACAGTGCCAAAACCAGCTTGCTGCAGAGTGCACTTAGGAAGGTGGCATGGTGAGATTTGGGTCAGGGTTTGGAGATTCCACCCTGGTTGCTAACTCTGTTACCATAAAAGAGGTGCTTTAGATATATTTTTTAAAACTCCAAAGAGAAATAAAGGTAGAAATAGTTGTTCTTTGGTCCATGAAGTCTTTCTCCCACCAGACGACTCCTTCTCCATTATAACCACAAAGACACCCAGAGATTTTCTTCTGTCAACACACTATTTAAGTCTAAAACTGTAACAAGCTGCTGCAGCTGTTTCATCTTCTTTTTTCCCAAATGACTGAGAATTACTTTCCTGCCTTACCTTCAAAAGTACATTTCAAATCTGAGAAATGCCAGAGTCACAGAAGAGTCAGATTTCCAGTGTGATTTAGGTAAGAAGAAGTTCTACCAGAGACAGAGTGATATTTTTCCAGGTACACTCTGCTCCCTTCATGTCAAATTATTCTCTGGTTTTATGTCTACAATTCAGCATGAACATTTAGGGTATTTCTTTCCAATTTGTTCATTTTATCTCATTCCCATTTCTGTATAAGGGTTTCTCAAGAGTATTTGCCTGCTGGTTATTGGTGCCTGATGGACTAGCAGAAATGTCATTTGTCCAAATAAAACCATTCCTGCATGAACACCACACACGGACTGTATCTGGTCAGGTCCCACAGATTCCAGCTCTAGGCCAGGAGCAAATAAAAGGCAGGACACAGCCACAGGAGAATAAAACTGTGTTGAATTTCAACACTTCTACTTCTTGGGAAAATCTCAAGTGTTTATAATGGGAATGCATTCCAAAGCCAAACAAGTATTTTGAACATTTCCAGTTATATCCGTTTTCCTCTTATTTCAAATGCCATGTTAATAGTGTATTGTAGAACCATAGCATATTCTGCAGTTATGTTAAACACATTATATCACAGTGTAGCAATATACTTGTTATTGTATTTTCTCAGCAATAATTACTTTTGAAATACATCTACAAAATACATATCAGAAGGGCTCCATTCTAGTGCATGTGTGTATACATAGGTGTTAGAGCACAGTACCAAGGGATTTTTTAAAAGATTTAGAGTTACTGAGATCCCACCATAATTTCCATTTCAGACCCACACATATTTCAGGAAATACTTCTAAACTATTCCCCTGTAGATGTTCAGTCTGGGAGGGTCTCTGTGAGCTTGGCTGTTCTCACTCTAAGAAAAGATAAAGGAAAGCCAGGGTGAAGAACACCCCAGCAGGTCTGGCTCCCTGTTTTCTCTTTGGTAGAAGCCATGTGAGAAGAACAGCATTGTAGCTGGTGTGAGTGAGCAGTGAGGACTGAGCAGGGTTTGCTGGAGCTGGAGAAATGTGAATATTTATGCATCAAATGACAGCATGGATGATTTTACTCAAGGGGAATTGCAGACTTCAGATGCAGGGGTTTAGGGCAGGCCAAAGTGTGGGCCTGATGACACAATGTATGCAGCTGGGATGTAGCCAAACTATTATGGAATATAAAAAGTGAGAGGGAGAGTAGATCCAGAGTGAAAACAAGACCTACTTTTCTGTTTCACCAGAGGAAGACCTTGGTAGGGGTTTGCTTTAACTGGATGTGAGTTGCTTGGCTGTGGGATTCTCTGCGTGAAAGCCCAAGGCCCACGTTGTATCAGGAGTAATTAATTCAGGTCTTCAATGTCTTATTTAACATGCAAGAAAGTAAAATCTTTAATCCAGAAATACTCAGAACCTATGGGAAATAAGCCACGCTTTTTAGATGGCTTACACAGCATAACCCACATTAAGAAATACTAATGATCCATTATACAGTTTTAAATGGGTGTGTGTAAGGCAGAGGAAGTGTAAGATGGACAGATCACTCCACACCGTAGAGATCAGGAGGCAACATCCTGATGTCCTGCATTGAGTCAGCGATTGAGCAGCTGCCACTTTGAGCATGCTCACCAAAAGTACTGACATTCTTCTCTGGGAATTGCTTAAACAAGAATTAACTTTTTTTTTTGATGCATCCTTTTCTGTCTTTCTTGACCTGAGTATCATTGATGACAACAGCTAAAACAAGAAGTATCGTTCTTGATTAGTACTAATTTCAGGACTAACAGTGACAGCTACACATCAGAGCTTTATTTAGTGTTTTGAATTTTCTGATTCTGAAGGCAAATGGCTCACTAGCTTTATGTGCTGGTTTTGGCTGAGATAGAGTTCATTTTCTTCACAGAGGCTGGTATGGGGCTGTGTTTTGGGTTTCTGCTGAACACAGGGTTGATAACATTGTGATGTTTTTATTATTGCTGAGCAACAAAATAACAGAGCCAAGGCCTCTTCTGCTTTTTGTACTGCCAGGCTGGTGAGGAGACTGGGTGGGCATGGGAGGTTGGGACAGGTGACCAAAGGGACATTCCATACCATATGACATCATGCTCAGTATATGAACTGGGGGGGATGTTTAGATGTTTGGCATTTGTCTTCCCAGGTAACCATAGCATGTGATGGGACCCTACTTTCCTGGGGATGGCTGAACACCTGCCTGCCCATGGGAAGTGGTGAATGAATTCCTTGTTCGGCTTTGCTTCCACATGCATCTTTTGCTTTCCCTGTTTAACTGTCTTTATCTCATCCCACTGGTTTCCTAGCTTATACCCCTTCCAGTTCTCTCCCTAACCCTACTGGTGTGGGAGTGAGAGAGGGGCTGAGTGGGGCTTAGTTGTTGGCTGGGGTTAAACCACAACAGTTTAACAGAAGCATATGGCACCTCAGGGTGACTACCACTCACTTACTACCTCAGCTTTGGAAATCTGGTTCTTTATAATGAAGATGAAGACCTTGTTATTCAAGGGGAAAATGCACGCAAAAGTTAAATTTATTTGAATCAACTCTATCAAATTATATTTATCTTTATAACCAATAACAAAATACACACAGCACTGCATGAAAAAAGGCAGATCCTGATTTTCTTACTCAGGAAAAAATCCTTTCTTATTTCAGAGAGGGTCTCAAATGTAAGATGCTGAGCAGACATTCATACAGAGAAACTGTATTAGGAAAGATTTCTTTTCCAGGGGCAATTTGTAAACCCTATCTGTACGTTTGGAATTTTCCTATATCAGAAGTCTTGAGCATTCATTTAATTACTCAAACTAGTGCAAAGAAGCCAAACTCATCTCAGTTACTTAAAACAGAATTTTAAGTTAAATTAATGTGTAATACTCCCAATCAAAAAATTAACCAGCACAGACATCATTAATCTTCTTGTGCCTTCTCTCCCAATTGTTCCACATTATTCAACAGAACTTGGAAAAATCCAAATGATGGAAAATATTTTTTAGGACTACAGATCTTCTCTAAAATCCTGTGCTAATAGATCCTTTCTGCTTGAAGGGAGAAACCAATGGTATAAGGTTCAACAAGACCAAGCACCGAGTCCCACACTTGGGTCACAGGAACCCCAGGCAGCACTACAGGCTGGGGGCAGTGTCTGGGAAGTTGTCCAGCAGAAAAGGACTTGGGGGTGCTGGTTAACAGCCAAATGAATATGAGCCAGCAGTGAGTCCAGGTGGCCAAGAAGGCCAATGGCATCCTGGCTTGTATCAGCAATAGTGTAGCCAGCAGGACCAGAGCAGTGACGGTCCCCCTGCCCTCAGCGCTACTGAGGCTGCTCCTTGAATCCTGTGTCCAATTCTGTGCCCCTCACTTCAAGAACATTGAGGTGCTGGAGCGTGTCCAGAGAAGGGCAACAGACCTGGTGAAGGGTCTGGAGAACAAGTCTTAAAAGGATTGGCTGAGGGATCTGTCTGAGCGGTTGTTTAGTCTGCAGAAACGGAGGCTCAGGGGGTACCTTATCACTCTCCAAAACTATCTGAAAGGAGGTGGTGGTTGATCTTTTCTCTCAAGTAACAAGCAATAGGACAAGAGGAAGTAGCTTCAAGTTGCACCAGGGTTGGTTTGGATTTGGTGTTAGGAAAAATTTCTTTACTGAAAGGGTGGTAAAGCATTGGAATAGTCTGCCCAGGGAAGTGGTAGAATCACCATCCATGCAAGTGACAAAGACATCTGGTAGATGTGGTGCTTGGGGACATGGTTTAGTGGTGAACACAGCAGTGTTAGGTTAAAGGTTGTACTTGATCCTAGAGCTCTTTTCCAACCTTAATGATTCTGTGACTCTACTATGCACATGCCTCTATGCAATTGCTGAGTACCATATATGGAAAGAAGCAGCTATTAGGTAAGACTGGCTAAAAGCAGCTCATTTCTTGAGGAAGTTTAAGAACTAGGCAATCAGTTCAGCCTAGCACCTGCTGATGTTTTTATATTTTTGATACAAGGTATTGCTTCTAAATAAATAAATAATCCTCTTATTTTTCTGAATGTTCTTAGAAGGCAGTGTTAAGTTAAACATACTTGATTTTGTCTGGTTTTGAGATTAAAAAGACACAGATAACATATCCATAGAGATACCAGTATCTTTCTTCGCAAACTCTGAGGGGAAAAAAAAAATCCAGTAATGGCCAAATCGTTGCATCCTTCATAACTTGCGGCTCTTAGAATTCAACTTACTTGTGCCTTCCCTTTCGATGCCTCCTCAACCTACATCAGAGAGATCAGAGAAGACAGATGAGATCTTCAAACAAGAACTACACAAAAGCCCCTGTTGTTCCTGTTGTCACTGACGCTTCCTGAGACCACTCAACATTTCTACAAAATTTGTAAGCAGTGTAATGAAAAGCTGCTGATGAAAAAAAAATGCCTTTACCTATTGCAAAGTTATTGGCTGATGCAGTGAAAAACCTTTGTTGTTTTTTTCTTCAGTGTCAAACCTGGGGCCAAGCTATTCTGAATTGACATAATCTGACCATTTGGCGTATTGTACATTCCTTTATTACAAAATTGACTGACTTTTTCCACTGACAAAAATGGTGATAGTTAACATTTTTTTCCACATAAACTTGTATCAAATACTTACTGATAATTTTCAAGTTCCATAAGGAACGAAATCTTAGTATTAATCAAAGTAATTTCTCATATAAATGAAACCAGAAAGGACTCTGTCTTTTATTCCAAAACATTTTTCTACAAACTAAGTGTAACTGATTATACTCAACTTTACTGGACATATAATTAGTGATTACTGTGGCAGTCTAATACATTAATTCTTCAAGAAAGGAAGAGCTTATTATTTCAAATCTCTTTCTCAGTTAAAGTACTAGCCTATTACACGGCTCATTTCACAACTGGCTTGGATTTACCTTGTTTTGATGCAGCACTTAATTCTGCTTAGAATTAAGAGAACAGAAAGATGTTGTCAGTCATTTCTGGCTGCTTTTTCCCCTTTCTGCCCCCATCTCAGAACTTTTGAATTATTTGGCTTTTATAGCTTTATAAAAAGCTATATACACAGGCAGGATTTTTTCATTGGTTATGGTTCTAAAGTTCAAATGTGAACTTTAGATCAGTAACTCAAACACTGTGGGTATACACAGTGACTACAAAGCTTATGTATCTATCCATATATTCTGACTATGGTCAGAGCAGTACCAAGGGGGGTGTTCAGACACTGACACCCTAATTTTTTTCCTTTTGGTCATTCTAACACGTCAACAGTTCCATGGAAGCTCTAATGCATTAGAATCTTTACTGGCAAGGCCTGGTCTCACACCTCCTGGATTTTAGGACAGTTTTTGGCAGAGAGAAATACTACCACCAGTAGATGATGATCAATTTAGGAACTACTAAGGCAAATCTGACACATCCAAATCTTTGCAACTGGATGGGATGCATCCCAAGGTGGTGGAAGTGAATTTGAGGTGGTATAGCCGCTACTAAGGAATTAGCGATTGTAATGCTGTCCTCCAAAATGTAGCAGCTCACCTTGCTAGATGAGAGCACAATGAGATGTTTTCACCTCAGGTTTGTTAAAGCAGCTGTTTCAACTTTTCAGACAGGGGAATGTGCCTACACAACGTGTGACAGAATACAGGAAAGCAAATATTGAAACAGGGTTTATATCATTTCAGTAAATTAGGTTAGTGGAACTGACTTCACCTGAGTTACACTGAAATTATTACAGAAGTTATTTATATATCCCTATTCAAGCAGCACTCTTTATTTTAACCTCAAATTACTTTTTAAATCTCTCATGCAGGTGTGTATTCTAAAAACCTGAAAACATAGCATTACTTCTTTACTTTGTTTATTTGCTTCATATGTATGTTTTACAAAAGTGATTTTTATAATTTTGTAAAGTAGTTACACAATAAAAAATGTGCAGTGCTAATGCAGCAGACCAAAAACATTATTGAGTTTTGAAGCTTTATCTCAACAGTAGTCTAAAAGTACTGACTTATACATATAAAAATCTGAGGATAGGGAAAAAAAAAACTTCACACTGATTGCTTCATTTATCTAGTTAACTATCAGAGTGAACAAGTAACACCTGAAAAATAGATATGCAAAGATTTGAGTCTGCTTTTCACTTAACATCTTAAAATAGTATTTCATTCCTGATACAATTTTGATGGAGCCAGTTACAAGACGTAACTCACTCTAAAATCACTGAGTAGTCCTCTCTCTGCATTCTGTTTAAAATGTTACTGACCTACATTTAGACTTGATGATCTTAAGGGACCTTTTTTAACCTAAATTATTCTAAATATTAATGTATTTTATGTAGAAGGTTTCGAACAGAAAAAAACAGAAGGGTTTCAATGTTCTTGAAAGCTTACAAGACCTTGCATACCCAGATGTGCCCCAGTAATTTTTTGACCTATTAGCTGATAAGTCACACGTGCCATTTGGTCTTCTAAATGTCTAGGAAATAGCCCATATTTCCAGGAAGAAGGAGCTGTCTATTGCAAGCAAATGTGTTCCTGCCAGATTGCCAGTCAAGAATGTGTGTATCTGATATATGGTCAGCCAGACATGTAAGAATACGTGTGGCCTATCTGAAAATTTGCTCACCAGGAGATGTAAAAGCATTTATTCTTTTCAAGGGTGCAGGGGGTCTACCAATGCATGTGTTCTGTGTGTTTACATCATTTTTCCTTCTCAGTTTAGGGCACAACCAGTAGCACAGAGAACTGGAGTGGGGAGGCATGGGCATGGTCAAAAAGGGATGCCTTTTTGCACTGCCTTTAGGATGCTGAATGATGTGGCAGTGTTAAGTACCACGGATTTGGCATACTTTTTCTCTGTTGTTTTGTTAAATTACCACTACTGAAAGTTTACAATGCCATTTCTATATCATCTTGTATGTTTGTGATAACAGTTATATTTTTCCTTCTAAATGAAGAGTATGAATGACCATGGGCAGAATCATCCAGCACCACATTCAGCGGGGCTGTAGGCATGGATAGGAAAATACCATGAAGGTACACAGCACTGTAATGTTAATTATGATCCTGCAAAACCACTTATACTCACCTTTACAAGAGGTACATATTCTCCAGAAAAAAAAGAAACCAACCAATTGACTGAATTGCCTGCTGAGACCTTACATGAGTCACAGTAACCAGAAACTCCTAATACTTGACCTTATTCAAATGGCTCTGCTTCAGCAACACTATTTAATTTCAGAACTTCTCTTTATCTCTTTATCCTTACACTTTATTAAGCATTGCAGTGACTCCTTTCATATCCCATGTCCCAGCTGAATAATTCAACGGCAAGTAAATTCCTTACATATCTCTTCCCCAGCCTTCATCACTAAATGCTGATCGATACTTTCTAGACCTCACTAAGGAGATGTTTACATCTTTCCTTCAACACCATCACCAACGAAAGGCAGTGAGATGGACTGTAGCTGCTGGAAAAACCACTCCATGCCCATTCAAAACTTGCTCTGGGCTCTGCCAAAGCACTCCAGCTGGTATCTCCAAATATTTAATGCACCTAATTCTGAATATATTTGGAGTGCTTGTGGAATAATCAGCAGCTAAAAGGAGCTCCAGGATGTGAAGCTAAAACTGCACTGGTTTGTATCTTAACTCTGCATTTCTCCTTTTCCTGAGGCCAAGGCTGGGGATATTTTTTATTTTTGAATTTTCAGATTTGCTGCAATTGATATTCAGTGAGAGAACAAAATCTAGGTTACCTGAAGGTAACTTATTTCCCCACTGCCTTCTCATATGAGAAAACTATGTTCTGTAATGTGAAATAAGTATACAATTGTAAATCTTATGTTTTGAGTATACATCGTTAAGGTCTTAGTATCAGCCCTCCCCAAAACCCTGTGATATAACAGGCCTTAATAATTCTATTTATTATAATGCTAGTTAGTTTCATATAAACAAAAGCTCAGTATACATGCAGATCATGTACATCCCTACCTGTTATTAAATATACACTATCCAGTGTGGATTGCAGATCAGACAAATCACCTTAATGCATGTATAAATATTTAACTACTTAAATACAATGTTGATACAAGAAGAGCTAAGAAGAGGGAGAACTGACAATGCTCACTGCAAGTTCCTTTCACTTGGACTAGAACTTGAACTATGTAGGATGTGTACGGTGGCAGCAGAGTGGCTTATGATTAGTTGACACAATCCAGTGTCCTCATTACATGCTGACTATATAATTTAAAGATATTATCATACTGCTAATCACATAACATATGCTGGGGAGACAAAAGGTGACTTTCCCACCACATTCTGAGTTCTACGAATACTTACCATAGTATTTCATTCCATGAGTAAGGAAATGTGGGCAGAAACTGCTGGCTACAGATTAAGTTTACAACATCAAAATTTCAACAACTTCTCTACTCTGGGAAAATTAATAATGGTGTATCCCATTGCTAGGTATTAGGTATCTTTAAAATAGTTAAGTGATTTGTTTTCTTTTAATTACTTCCTGCCAATATCCATAATTTTCTCAAAACTTTCAAAACTAACTTAAAATCCAAAATTGCTGTTGGTTTTATATTATCAAAAAAGAAAGATTAATGACATATTTCAGTAATCTAGTAATAACTGGCTTTTTTTATTGTTCAGGCTATATGCAATCCTCAGTGGATCTAAGATGTAGGTTAAAAAGGTATTTAATGCCTGTTTTTCAGTTGCCAAGGTCAAACATCACCTAGCATGTATAGGGAAAGAAGAAACACCTGTTTGAATGATTTATTTGACTAACATAGAGGATAGAATTAAAATTCTCTGATTTCTTTGGTATGATACCGAATTTCAATTAAACAATACAGGTATTTGTTCAGTTTGACAACATTTCATTCCTTTACCTGTGGGCACGTTTATGTATACCCCTAATTACTGAATCCAGCAAGGGAATACTGTGATTTGTCATTTTTTCATACCTGCATATACTCTGAGAATGAATATTTTTGTATTTTGGGGGTATTTTTTTCTCCCAAGAATATTCTAAAGAATTCACAAGCCTTTAACTAACTCCCAAGACTCCTTGGTTTCCATGGCATTTCTCTGGTAACAAGATTAGAATACATCTCAGGATCAGTGATTACACATGAAATTGTAAGGTACAGAAACCTTCAACATCTAAGACAAAATTCTCACAAGTTTTTTGAAAATACTAAATGCATGTCATCTTATTGTAGTTTCTCCTAACCTTTCTGTGAATCAGACTAAAATATTCTAGACTAACAGTTAAAAAAAAAATCATTTGAATCGTTTAATTTGCAAACGGAAATTAATACAAATATAGACATTTTATTCCAATCAAGTATGGAAGGTGTAATCTTCACCTTTCTAGGGTCAAAGGGGATTTCAACAGGGCCAGGACTGTACTCCAACTTTTTAATATGGGGATAACTTTTGTCAAGCAAAGAAGCTCAACAACTGGACAGCTTTTTTTTTTTTAACATTGTAAAGCAGAATCAGAATGATTTGTCTCAAAGGTGATAGCTTAAGGTCTTACACTGAAGAAGAGATGCTGTACAGACATGTTCCATCCTTTTTTAGGACTAAGGGGAATGGTACATGAAAAGCCCAGTTTTACTCAGTCTGGCCCAAAAGACAGGATGCTAATAAAGATGACATGCAAGCTGACAGAACACTGAGCATGTGGATAAACTCATAATGGAATTAAAAAAAAAACCACAAACATGTTTGTATGGCATGAGTATAAGTCTGTGCCCCTCTAAATTTCACAAGCCTGGACTATTCACGATAGTAGTACTAACAGTAGTACTAATTTGTGTATTGTTCCTGCAGTTCTTGTTTTTAAACTGCTCCACTGCTTTGTACTTTCTGCAGCAACAAAAAAATTCAAGGGGCACATATATATGACAAGTTCAGTTTCTTTTCAGGTCAGAATATATCCACTGCGACACGAAGGACAAAAATGATCCTTTGAAAGAGAGCAGCTTTGTGATTTGTAATTCTTCTTCCCTTCTTATTAAGGGAAAGGCAGCTATTTTTAATCAGAACAAATAATCAGAAGGAACAAAACTGATGGAATGCAAAGTGGTAAGTTGTGAAGCATAAAATAGCATTAAATGTTGCTCAGTTAAATTGTCAAACATACTAATAAAGTCTAACTTGAATGTAAAATAGAACACTACATTTAGTAATTTAGTTACAAAAGAATACTTGTATCGGTTGCCTTTATTTATTTATTTTATCTATAGCACTGCATAAATTATGATTTTTTTTTGTTGGCTAGTTCAGCTGGTAAATAATAAAACAATCAGGTTAAAAATATCATTAAAAATCTGGAAGAAGTGATATTAGATCCCAAATACCAAACTAAACTATTACTACAGGTGAAACTGCAAACCCCTATGAGCAGATTTTATTCCCACCAGCAGTTGGATTAGAGTTCACAAGGCTATGAGTAAAAAATACATATCATAAATTCTGAATTGTTTAAATTCATGTAGTGTCTAAATATCTGTAAGGCACATACATTAGTTTTTCTTTCTTGATTGTCTCCATGTTCTTGAGCTGACGCTACAGGAAAATGCTAATCAAATACATAATACACTGACACATGTCTGTTAGAAGTAAGCTGTAATGATGAAAAATGATTGTTTCTCCTTCTGCACAGGATCACCCTTCTCCAGTGGTGCTGACACCTTAACTGTATTTCCAAGAATTAACTTCTATTGATATTAATCCAAATTATCTTGATATTATTTTACCTTTGTAGAAAATGAGTACAATCAAATGCATATTACAGAAATCGGTAACACTGAAGTTACTACTGTTAGCTAGTCTATGGATTTATAGCCAGAAACTGAACTCTATTACCCTGTCTTTAAAAGAAATAAAGGTAATAAATATAACATGATTAAAAAAATTATTTCAGATTAAATTCTACCTTCCTGTACTCATTTTCCAACTGATTCAGCAAGAGCTCTACAAGCAATAACAGAAGTAAAAGGAACATGTCTGAGGAACACACCTGAGCTTTCATCTGACTTTTTCTTTCATGGATTCTTGGCAGAGGTTTTCTTTCAATTTTTTGTTTCTGAGACAAAACTAAAAAGTTTGGTTTTTCTTCTACAGAGTGACTGTGGTGAAAGGCAAGAGTAGGATAAGGCGTTTCAGAGTCAGCTGCAGAAAACAGAAGAAAAAAAGGATTAATTCAATATCCCAGGTCAAACCATATCTATTTAATATTCAGTGTGATTGATCATAGGTTCAAATATATCTTGTTATAAGTGTAATAAACCTCAAGGTAAATTACTTCGATAACTGAGAATGGAAAACTTTGTATGGAATTATGGAAGGTGCTGCAAACACTGATGAAGGTAAATATTAAAGCAGGTATTCCCATTCAGGTATAGTTATTTGAAAGGGAGTATATTCAATTACATAGCATCTCTTTACATCAGTAGTTATTCAGAAGACCATTTCAGAACCATTGCCATTTACACATGGCTTCCAAACACTGAGCAGATTACAAGTATTTTAGGGCTGGGGCTGACAGGCAGAGTGTTTTCATTTCGTGTCTTCAAAAATAACATAATAATTTATCTTCTGAAAGCAACAGTGTAACTGCCACCAATTTTATTTTATAATTATGGCCATTCAAACAATTTTGAGTAAATTGAAGTCTAATGTCTGTTTCTAAATTCTGCAAGATGGCAAGACATGCTGTTTAAGTCATTTTTGTTTAACATGCAGTCAACTCATGTTAACAGCCACTACTACCCCACAATTTAAAAAAACCCTCATTATATTTCAAGTTTTGCTTCAGTTTCAAAACTAATCTACTAAATTGTTTTCCCACTTCGAGAACATGTTGCTTTTAAGCCTCCTAAAAGAGTTTAAGGCTTTTTTACCTCCCAGACATTTATTTTCTTTCCAAGTGTAAAACTTGTACTTCTGCTAGTCGTGTCTCTTGTGAAGGCCTTTAAAAGGACTGGCAAATTACACAGATCAAATAAGTAATAACAAATAGATTTAAAAAGTCTGATGTATTTCATGCATATTTTTTTTAGAATGCCCAACACTTTCTTTAAATATGGAAAGCAAACTTAAGTATTTACACACTTAAAATGTACTACTTCCTCCTTTCCATAATTCTGGGAGATTGGAAGAAAAAAAAACACCACATGAATTAGTGCTAAAATTAAATTTTATATTGGAAAAGTTCAATTTCTACTCCTGTATTTTGGATTCAGCACTGGTACATGTTTCATTCTTAGTATATTTATTGTTAGCTGCTTTTTTATTATTTCTATAATATTGTAAATAAGCATGAAGTAACTGATTAATTTGCTTACAAAATTGCACATAGACTGTACGTTCATCTGTCATTCTCTCACTGCTTTTTTTCCTGGCAGTTTTGGAGGCTTGCCAGTTCATTAAAAACTGTCTTTCCATTTCTTTAATTTCTTTCCCATCAAGGGATTCTGCCAAGGAGAAGAGAACATTTTCTGTAATAAAAAGTTAACTTAAGGGCTCTACAAAGCTGTATGTAATGTGGACTGGTTCTATATTTGCTCTCTTCAAATCTTTTTTTCTCTTTTTAGTATTTTGGTAAAGAAAAAAATACCCAATACAGATTGATATGCATATTTAAGCTGCAAGGGTGAGTTAACATGTCTTAATTACAAAAGAAACATCTATTATTTTTATAACTTTCATGGGGAATATATATATATATATCACATTTGGTTAACATGCAGCACATTATAGAAAGTTCTGAAGGAAAGCCATGCTCTTGCACAAGATATAGATAGAGACAGAAACTCAGGCTGAGAGGGAAACTACATGTCTTAGCAATCACAGTCCTACTGATCATGAAGACAGACACACAGATTTGGCTCTCTAAGGCTAACTTTACTCACTTAGGTGCCATCAAGCTTATGCTCTGTGTTTCATTGGTTGCATCTGCGTTTTTTGGATCAGACCAAACGAAGTACCTCACATGTCCACAAATTTTAGTTGCATTAGAAGTGTCCTAAGGCACTGTTATTTTGATTGTGCAGATAGGCTTTTCATTTTCTTAATAGATGATATTTTGTACTCTTAGAAAAAACAACTTCTATAATTACAACTTTAAAGATAATTTCCACCTTTATCCAAAAAAGTAAAAAATTAGCAGATTTTTTTAACCTGTTTCTACAGTATGAATATTTAGATATAGAAGAATAAGTTTCTTCCTTTTATGTTACAATTATATCAAAATAATAATAATATAAACGGGATATATAAGGTTAAGATTAACAAATACATTCATAACGTAAATGTAAATTGCTTTTAAGGACAAAAGTTATATAACAAATTCAAACATAGTAAGGTAGGATCTGTACAACTTGCACTGCAGAACAAAAACACCTAAGCAACTACTATAGATTGACAGGGGAGTAGATTAAAATTGTCTTTGAAAATCAGTTTCACAGCATCTGGACTATGAACACAAAAAAAGTCTTATTGTCTTGTAACAATTTCACCAATCATCTATTATTAAAAAAATTACTACCACTAACAGCAAAAGCCAAACAACATGGTTTGTGAAGTGAATTACATAAGTGGTTTTAGCTTTGTACATAAATTAAAAATTTATCACTTGACATAAATTTCTACAGCAGTAATTGTACTTACACACATAGTGCAATTTAAGAACTATTAATGTATCACTTCTTTTCAAAAAGAGTGGGGGTTATGGGTGGGCTGTTGATTTAATTTTTTACCTAAAGTTTGTGACTGTACTATAATCTGGTCCCTGTACTTTGGTTTTTGGCAGATGGGGTTTCCTGTAAGATCCATTCTGCGTAGCTTTGTCCATTTGTTTAACACAACCTTCAAATCCTGCAATTGATGCAACAACAAAACATTGGATTATTTTTCCCCCTCCAGCATAAAATTCAATAGTAATGTGATTTGTTCAGCCAGGCCCAAATCCTGCACACAGAAATAACTTCAATGAGACTATTCATAAGTATTAATATGCACATTAGAATATACATTTTCAAATAGAGTGGTGCATAACATCCCCTGAATATATCATAACTGCACAGAAGAAAACAGTGATACAGTTGAAAGAAGCTGCATTTTTAAGGATACAGTTCTGTCAGCTATGGAAAATGACCACTTCAATCCCTCTTATAAGCACCTAATGCCGAGGAAATACCAACCAAAAAGTCTGTATGATATGCAATGTCTCTTAATGCATCCCCATGGTCTCACAGAGCCCTTAGAGTATCAGTGTGTAGAAGAATAAATACTTTATAGAGATAAAGAACAGACTGAAAAAAAAGGCTACAGCAAACTGTCTCTCTCTTTATATGTATGTATTTTGCAGGAGAAAGAGTAATACCCCCTACATAACTGTGGGTGGTCAGTTACAGTATTGGCCTAGACAGTGAAATTTGTGAAATATACCTTTCTCCATCTGGGTTTCTGTCTGGTTACCCAAGGGCAGTATGACCTAGATGAAACTACTCAGTCTTTTAAATACAATAAATTCAAGTTAAAAGCATGCAAAGCTTAGCAGATTGGTCCTTTCTACTCAGATACCCTACTTTCTGAAATACTTTCTTTCCAAAATTTCGTTTAACTGTCATTCTAGATAGGCTTTCCTTATATGTCTGAAAAGCTTAAGGAGGGATTCAAAACAATCTGTATAAATACAAGGAGAGAGAACTTTTGTTCTACTGCTGTAATAATTTAGGAAAAGCTACTAATCATGCTGTGCCAGACTCTAAACTGCAAAGTGTGTAGAATTCTGTAGCTTGATGCGAATAACGAAGTATCTAGCAATGTATGCATCTCTTAATTCCTCTAAATCTAGAAAATTGCCTGGGTAACACAAGCAGGGTAACGCAAGCAGAGAGACTCACACCTCCAACCCATTTAATTTTTGGTCTATCAGTGATGATAGTGATATAATCTATTATTATTCAGTGATAATAATGTCCTTTTAGTAAAACAGAGAGCAAAAGTCTGGTTCTGTGAGGATCAAGATTGATAAAACAAAGCAAGAAACTCTGAGGATCAGTCTACATGACGAAATGTTAATAATTCTCATAATGCTGCACAGCAAAGCTTAATCAGCATGCATCAGTGTAGCAACATGATAACCCCCATAGTTTAAGTGCTAACACTTAATCACAAACATGGTTTAGGGAAAAAATATTTTAGGCTAGACTTATTAAAAAATGATTGATCAAGTGTATTTATTTATTCCTACCTGAGTCTACAGACATTATCACTCGAATCTGTAATGTGTTCTAGATTTCACTAGAAATAATTTTTCAAGTAATAGTTTTGCAACGCAAAGTTTTCTATTACTGAAACAAAATGTATACAGTTTAACTTTGATGAATGTATACAGAGTCCTGAAGATTTTTGTTAGCTGTTACTTACTTGATAAATGACCCAGAACATGCTTACTCCAGTGTATGTTTATCTAAGAGTGCACTAATCCTGTGCTGAAATATGATTACCCTTTCGATACGCTCTAGTTGTTCATTGCCTTCCTGTCTCTAATAAAGTGCTTTCACTTCCCAGCCTTTCAATAAGCTGTACTAAAGGGACCAGACACTCTTCTGGGCAGGCTCCGTTTGATAAATGATCATGTCATGCTATCACTTTGAGGTCTGCTACAAAATACTGACGAGCAAATTACATTCCAATGGGGAGGGAGGGAGAGGGGGAAGGGCAAGTGCCTGAGTAGGCAGCTGTAGTGGCGGCAATTTCTTACCAATTAATGATGGCCATTTAAGAACTGGTATTTGACCAGTATGCTCCATTTTTTATTGGAAACGTCTAGCCCAACTGCCCCTGATACATCTAGAGACAGCAATTTGTCACCATTTTGATTACCTGTCATAATCTATTTGAGAAAATCTATAATTTTTCTCTTGTTCCCCACTCGATTCTGAAACGAATGAATTCATCTTTTGTGATATCCTCTTGTCATAATCAATACTGGGCAGAGGTTGAATAAATTAAAGACTTGTGAAATACAGATTTTTACAGGTATTTCTAGATGTATTTTCTCTATCTATCCAAACACACAAGTCATAATCCTCTCAAAACTAGTGTAATTAATAAATAAATTATATTCTGGATTTTTGCAAACAGGAATAGTTGTGGGGGTGTTTTTTTAATAGATGTAGTGTTTTTAAAAATTCTCTTGGTATTCCAACCCAAATACACTGCATTCTAGAAGACCTGGTGATCCCGATTACAGTGAAAAGGATAAACAAACCAAGTAGCAAGCAATAGAAAACAAAGAAATGCCAATTCTATTAAAATCAATTATATTCTTGGTAACTGACCTAAGACATGCTTTTTGCTAGTCATAGTTATTTTGCATTAATTCAGAAAAATTACTTGTTTTACTTTGGTCTACTGTTCAGACTGCATTATATAAACTTCAGTCATGTGAAACAAGGTCATATACCCTGATGTCTGTTAATTATGGTAATAAAGCCCTGAATTAACCAGAAGCTTAAGCAACTGAATTTACTAGTCCTAATTTTCAATTACACTGAAATCAAGGTGGCATAGTTGAAAAGCAAGAGAATACGGGTTTCCATAATAAAGTGAAAAAAGTGAGAAAAATATTTAGATATAAAATTATACTAAATTGACAAATGTGAGATGTCTACATAAGAAGATTGCATTTCATGCATTTCTTATTCTTTTCACATTTTCCTCTCTTCTAAAGACTCCACGTTATTCCTGCAGCCATCTACCTCTGGTGCACAGGTCACTGCTGTTGACCAGCCCTGCTCAGACACGGATGACTCCTCTACAGCTTCGCTTCCCACTGGGTGAAGCAGAGCTGGGCACAGAGCTCTCTGACACTTCCCTGTCATGCAGCATTGCCACGATCTCTGATCAATGCCAGTCGTTCCCAGGGATATTCTCGATGGCAGTGATGGGAAAGCAGGAATGGGAAAACAGAGCTTTTGGCATGAAAAGGGGTACACATCTGAGTTTTGAGAACAGAGGGGCAAGAGGAAGGAGAAGGGAGGCAGCCTGTGTGGGAGTGAAAGAGCCTTTGCTGTGTGTGACAAGTTCAGCCCACAGAATCAATGAAGTGCATAAATCTGTACACCCCTCAAATCCTTTCAGCTTTCACAATCGTAAAATAATATGTACGCCACGGAATCATGAAATTCAGGGTTGCAAAAAAACTGAAACATACTCAAAACTTCCCTCAGCTATTTTTGTTGAACGGTCAGTGGCTGTACAAGATTGTTCTCTTGCTAGATGTCTACTGTGAGCTAAAGACTTACATTACACAGAGCTAAAACTGACTTTTTAAAAAATACTTTGTATGGCTTAATGCTTTTTTTTCCAACAGTTTGATCTTTATTTCTTTAAGAATTTATATTAGTGATAAGCAGAGCCTACTAAAATGTGATCTCTTAAAACACAGTAATTGTTTTAATTAAAGCTGGATATCCACCTGCATTACACTGTACAGTAAATACATTTGATACGTTCATTAGTTTTACAGGTCTGCAAACATACAAATAGAAACATCCTCTCCCTTCCATATATTTCAAAACATAGAGATTGTTTAGAAAACACAGAAGACAATAATTTTCAAAATATACCAGAGCTTGACAGTGTAACTGACAGCAGCAGGAGCAGCAAACTCAAATGCTAACCACATAATTTTTCAAAAGCTGTGACTATGTAACAGAAATCTACATGTCTAATTGATTTGGGCAAATTTAACTCTGGTCTTCCTGAAGTTTAAATAATGAAATTTAATAATGATTAAATAATATATACACAGTTACTGAATAGTACAATTTTCTTGTCCTCTCCTTATTCTGTTTCAGAGCATACTGTTTTTCCCTCTGAAAACACTGTCTCCAAACTGGCATCCCCGTTCTTAAAACTAATTGGTTCTTTGCCTAAAACAATCTTCTTCTAAGATCATCATAACTGAAGTATATTTCTTTATACAAAAGAAAGAGCCGATTAAAAATCTTTGTAATATGTTTTATTTAGAAAAGGAGTCATTTTCAAAAGGGAAGCTTTGGAGAGACTGCCTATTTGAAAAACCTTACTGTTATTTTGATACAATGTGGTTTTAATTACTCAGCAAAAGCTTACACGAATTGTGTTTTGATGTGAATTCAATCACAACTGCCAGCCAAAAACACAGCTTGAAATACAAAGCATTAATAGTTCTCTAGTAAAAAAGGTGTACAACATTCAACATTTAATATTGAAGTCTAAAAAAACAAAGAGTCCAAATAAAGTATATTGACCTAGATTAATGATAGGTTATGGACACCAAATACTGCAATCTCCTCATTAGTAAACAGAACTGCCAAATTCTGTTAAAAATATATTAAGTAGTCTAAGAAGCAATAAGAACAATTATTTTAATAATTACTAACAAATGAAAGTTAACTTTTCTAATGAAATAGAATGTAGAAATAGTAATTAAAGAGTTTATTTTAATCAAGGCTTTGTCTTGGTAATTTTGATTACTATCTAAGCCAATTCATTTTAGTATTAATTAATAAAAATGTAAATTCTGACATCCTACATAAATGCTTCTCCATTTTTAATCTCAGTAAGATTTTTGGATGAGAAGAGATCGCATTGCTTGACAAGTCAGAGGTTCAGTAACTGCAGAAGTAAAATTTATTTTTACTCTTATATTTAGTGATAAAGATGAATGTGACTAATTTCTTATCACCCATATTTAATATAACAAATATTTATTTTAATACCTTCATATGCTGAAGTTGATTGTCAACTGCTTTAAGATAAGATTTTCCAAAACCGCCAGTTCCGCTAATTCATCAATGTTGTTATTGCTGATATTCAATACAGATAAAGATTTCTGAAGAAAGAAAAGCAGAAAAAAAAATATTTTTTTTAAGCAATGTGTTAGTCAAGTTGTACATTCTTACAGAAAATTATCATAAAGGATGAATAAGCACAAACATGCAAATACAACTACCACATACCTCACACAGCGTTTTATGTTGGCTTTCTCTCTTGCTGTAAAATGCAATTTATTTTGGTTTTGAAGTCAAACCAAAGTAAGATTATTTTTCAATTTTTTCAGGAATTCTTAGTAAATACTGAATGCTTGTTTTACTTTAAACATGTTCAAGTGGTTTACAGAGTTCTGCAAGTGCTACGAACTCTACTTTTGAAGTACGAATCAGACATGGAAATTGACTACATTTTACAGAATTATAGAATGGTTTGGGTTGAAAGGGACCTTAAAGATCCAGTACAATCCCCCTGCCATGAGCAGGGCCACCTTCCACTAGATCAGGTTGCCACGGCCCCATCCAACATGGCCTTGAATATTTCCAGTGATGGAGCATCCACGACTTCTCTGGGCAACCTGTTCCAGTGCCAGAAAAAAAAGCTGTTTGTGCCTTTTTTTTTCCCCATTGCATTCTCGAGAGAAATACAAAAGGCAGTAAATAAAATAGTGTAACAATCAAGTCAGAGAAATACCAACAAACTAATTCACTACAAACTAAATAGACTAAGAAAACTAAGAGTGATAAATTCCTAACCGTTTTTTAATTTATTCACATTCTGTTGGTACAGGGCATCTATATATTTCCTTACTTCCTCTCTCTATTTTCATTTTCATCTTTCATAGTAAAAAAATGAAGAAGTAGAATCTGCTGGACTACTAGCTTTTATTAGAATTGGTGTAGGAGCTCCTTGTTAGAGCTTGAAAGAATGCCACCAATGGTCAGAAAAGGAAAACACAGAGTGATCAAGTCCTAATCAGTTCTTCTAAAAATACTGATCTACTGATTAATGAAAATTCTCAATTAATGAGAATTAATTCTCAATCAACCTACAGATTAATGAAATTCTCAAAATGTACTTACTGCCAGGGACCTAAGAGATACTGGATCAAACAGAAGCTTTTCACCAAGAGGGAGATGTTGACTTTCAATATGTAGCTCCCTTATTTCTCCTATTTTATCCAAACCTTCTACTACAGTGATGTAATTGCCTCCCAAATACCTGTAGAATAAAGCACAAAATAGATTTAATACCCTTGGAAAGTAAGAGCTTTCAAGGCTTCAATATATTAAGAAAAATATTTTTAAAGTATTATTGAAGAATACTTGGAAATTATATTAGAAAAGGAAAGACCCTAGCATACATGTAGAACATTCAGTTAACTGATCCAAGTGTTTTTTATCAGTTTTATCTATTGGTATTATTATTGATTGAAAAAATAAAATCATTTAAATGCAAATACATGTGTAAAGATGGTATGTCATTACTTACAACACAGAACACTTAGTAAAAAAATAATAAGCAGTTACTTTTATTCGAAAAGCAGAATTCAAGAGCTAAAAGGTCCTTAACAGCTACATATTTTTTTTTTATTTCTTAGTGAAATAACTATTCTTTTTACTAGTAAAACAAATACATTATTTTCAACTTACAGTTTTTCAAGTTTTTTCAGTGATGAGAGATTTTCTATATTTGAAATACAATTGTTCTGAAGGTAAAGGTGTGTTATATTTGAAGCAAAGTCCAAGTTCTGGATTTGGCTGATTTGGTTATCATATAAATATAGAACTCTCAGATTTTTACAGAAAGAGAGGATACCCTGAAATAAACAATTACAAATTAAAAATTTTCACCTTTTACAAACACTTTAAAACACTACTTTTCCCGAAAAACTGAGTTCGTGTCAGTAATCATGAGATTTAAGACTGAAATCTGGCATTACTATTCTGCCATACAGAAGCTGAGGATTACAGCCACCATGAGCAGGTACACCACATCCTGTGCGATTTCATTCCCTTCCCTGCCTTCATAAGGTGGATTTCAGAAAAGCACAGTTGTTAGTGTAGTTGTCTCCATCAAACCTCACTGATGTAATGGAAACCAGTTCTTGGCAAAGGAATACTGATTTATACAAACCCCTTGTACTTCAATGTATTTTGATATGCTTCTGAGCCCAAGTTTGCACTCAAATGTCAAGTTTCTTTGAATGTATTCCTATTAAACAACTAAAAGGTCACATCTTCTAATAACGGTTTCTGCAAAACTTCACTGTGGCATCTGATGAGCCAGTCCTCATCAAATGGACTGAGCCAATTAGTAACTCACTGTGGCTATGCACATTCCTAAGAGTGGGCTGAACAAACCCATTTGCTTGCTGCGATCTGTTCACACAGAACAAGCCATTTCTTCTTGACTGAAATCACACTTTTAAAGCAAAAATCCACCAGACACAACAACGTTCAGGGTTCAACAGCTTCAAAATGTACTCAGTATCTTGAGGGGATTTGAATTAACTCGGGACTTACTGAAACCTGTATAAATTTCCTATTATTAAATTCAGAGGAAGGAGGACTGGGTTGAGTTTGCAGGTTTAGTCTTTGAAAATGAAAAGTTCATGGATTATTTTTTAAATGAGTAAGCCCTAGGGAGCAATTTAAAAAAAAAAAAAAAAGGCAGATTTTTAACCCGACTAATTTGTAAAAGCCACTACAGCAGTCCAAATTTGTTAACCTCTTCAGGTTATATCCTGTTCCTAAATTTCCCTTTCCTTTCTCAGACTTCCTCTGAAATCTAAGGAATAAATCACAGATAGATTGAAAAGACTGTGCTATGAGTTAACAACTCTGTGAAATTCCCAAGACTAGGAAAAAATGGTATTAACAAAAATAAGCGTTGCATTTAATAGTATGTAATATCATCGCTTCTTTAACTGAAAATCTGATCTGCAAAATTACTAGTTTGTTACATCTTTTCTATTCCACAGTTCACTGTTTTATAAAGGTAATCATCAATAAATAGGAACTGTGCAAAATAATCAAAGTAGTAAATTGCTCCAATTTTTTTTTGTTTAAAAACTGCATATTTATATAATAGTTCTGTGAAATACTTCAAAAAATACGTCACTTTAACACTTCATCTCTCTCGTGTAATTGCTTTCATGGATTTTCTATTTTAATTAATTAATGGCAAAAATAGTGTACTGATAATATGTATTTCTGCAGTTTCAAGTAAATAAAATACTTCAGCAAGACTTGCCACATAAAGAAAAAATGTCACGTTGATAATAAGAACCCCTGCAGACTGTTGGAGTTACAGTCACTTTGATGTTTTATATTAAAAGTTACAGCTAAAAGTTTTTTTCCACATTTTATATGTCAGGCATTTAAAATCCATTTAAACATTTTACATATAAGCAGTGTTCCACACAGTAGGATCAGTGACTGCTGAAGCATGTTCCCAAACAGATGCATTAATAAAGCTTAATTGCAAGCCAATAGAAGTGGTAAAACATACTATAGCTGTTATAAAATGGAAACTTGGCTTTGCTTTTTTGTCTCCCCAACTATAACCAACTCAGCATAACAGTAACTACAAAACATTTGAGTAGCCAGGTTAAAAGGAATGAAAAATAAATCTTACAATTGTGTCTATATTTTTATCTGACAAATTCAGATGGGTTAATTTTTGCAGATACTGTCCAAAGTCCTCTTCATTGCGACTCTTGTGACCAACGTTTTTAGCAATCAGGTCCAGTGTTAGTCGAACCATAGTTCTGTAATAGGTCAAGCTGCTCTACTGCTTCTAAGAGCGTATTCCACGTGCTCTTTTAAGTTATTTTACAAAATGCCTTAAAAACAAAAAAAGGAAGATGTTATACTACTTGTATCCCAGATCTTCAACAAAGCTTACGTGCGTACTTCAAATCTGATGTTTCCTCACCCATTGCCTTTTTGCTTACAGTGACACATTTATGTATATGCTTTGCTGCTATAGAAACCTACCCCCTTTTTTGCTGACAATTTTTCAAACTTTTGGTGTATTAAATAGCATTTAAAATACACTGTTATATTTTATCAGTTGTTTCAGTTTACTTAAGTTTACTTAAGAAATATGAGCAACAATGGTCCACAGCAGAAATAATTCTCACATGTAAGTAGCTAATTAATGGAAGCTCATAGCCTAATTATTTGTCAGAAAATACAAAACTCTCTACAGCAGGTTTTAAGGCTGTGAGAGCTGATACTATGCTACACTACTCTTTACACAGCACTTTAGTCGTGCAAACAACTGCATGTGCATTTGTTCTACACAGTGAAAAACTCTGAGTTCACACTGTAAAGGCTCTCACAACAACACCAACTTTTTTTTCCATATTCTGACCACGGCTCCAAGTGAACTTATAAATCAGGGCATAGAGGAGAGGGAAGAAGGCAATACACTAATATTGAACTGGATGCATAAACAGCCTGGGGATAAAAATACCCTAACCAATATAAGTTAACAACTCAGAAGAAAAACGTTGCTTTTTTTAGCCAGTACATAATCCAATGTACATTATATATTTTAGCCAATACACAACACTCCTACATTAGTGTATCAGAAGAACTGAGGAGATGGCAAAAAACATCCCCATCCCAAAAAGCATCCCAGTGCTAAACCTCATGCAGCCATGTAAGCCAAGGCACGGAGAATCCTCCTTGCCAGTATCATATTAAGGAGAAACTGAGGAAAAGCCGAGATTGAAGCTGCGAAGGCAGAAGAAACTTCCTTACTTACTAAGCAAAGCTGAAGCTGAGTAGCTCCCCTTTATCCCCTTTTTAGACTTATTTTAAAAGGGACTGAAGGAAAGCTGAGAGGAGACTGTGGGGTTGCTTGTTTTTTTTTTTTTTTAATCGCAAAATGTGTTTCTTTCTTGCTTTTTAAATAAAAATACCATTCAGATACCTTTTTTTAGACCTCCTTGCAAACCCAGCAGTAACAACAGAGGGCAAGCCGGGCAGGTTTCCCTCCCTCGGTCCCCCAGCTCCTGCCTACCTCCAGCCGTGCGATTTCAAACGGCCCTCCCCGTCCCGTCCCGTGCCGTGCCCACCACCAATCGCGTCCCGGCCCGTCCGGCGGGCAGGCGGCCCTGGCGGCAGGCAGGGGCCGGGATCCGCTCCCTGCCCGGCACGGCGCCGCCCGGGGCAGCGCGAGACGCTGGCCCCTGGTTGCCACGGCAACCGCACGCCAACGGCCGAGGGGGCGGGGCGATCCCGCCAACGGCCGCGGCGCGCGCCCTCCCCGCCCAATCAGCGCCCACAGGAGGGAGCAGGGGCGGGGTTTTTTGCGCGTGCGCAGTCGGCGGGGTTGCGCCGGTGGGATTTGCTGGCGGCGGTGCTCGTGGAATAGGGGAATATCCCTGTTTGGAAGGGAGCCGCGAAGATTATCAAAGACCAGCTCCTAGCGCTGCGCAGGATACACCAAGAATCCCACCGTGTGCCCGAAAGCATTGCCCAAACGCTTCTTGAGCTCTGTCAGGCTTGGTACTGTAACCACTTCCCTGGGGAGCGTGTCGTAGTACCCACCCACCCTGTGGGTAAGGAACCTTTGCTGACCTAAAACTCCCCTGACATAACTTCATGACATTCTCTCTGGTCCGGTCATCGGCGGAGAGAAGAGATCAGTGCCTGCCTTTCTGCTTCCCCTCGTAAGGAAGCTGTAGACTCTTAGGTCTCCTCTCAGTTTCCTCCAGGCTAAACAAGTGACCTCAGCTGCTCCTCATAAAGCTTCACCTCCAGACCCTTCGTCCTCATGGCCCTCCTTTGGATGCTCGCTAATAGCTTAATGTCTCTTTTATATTGTGATGCCCAAGCCTGAATACAGTACTCTTGCAAAATGTGTAATATGTATGAGTTTTCTTAAGAAAGAATGTTCTTTCATTTTTTAATATTTGTATACTGTCAAGCCTAATCAACAAGAAGGGAGATTTAATCTGTGAAACAGCAGCTAACAAGCAAACTTTAAGTGTCTATGTGTTACACATACATCTATATGTCTCACATCTATATGTCTCACATCTGTATATGTCTAACACATATGTCTATATGTTAGAAGAACAGAATACTTGCTGATAGAATTAGCTTGTTCAAGTGTAGGGCTTGACATGCTTCAGTGATCTCATACCTAGGGGGAGGTTAAGAAGGTTTGAGAAAGAGGATGCCCAATGATAGTGGACACAAAGAATGCAGAATTTATGAGCCATGAAGACATCTGGTCAAACTCCCAAGATAAGGAAGAAACTAATAAAACCAACTCAGCAATTGTGCTGAAATCAGCTCCAGATGGGTAAAAGATAATTCCAACAGGGAGAGATCCACAACCACCGACTCAGAGACAACTGACCCAAGAAACCTACCGACCCAAAAGAAGAGAAAGACTGGGCATGAGGACTAATTAGCAGTGAGAGAATCATTAACCAATAGATGACCGAACTAATTAATAAGAGAACATTGTAACTAGTAGCCAATGAACACTAATTACTTTGCTAAAATGTATGAATAGTAAAAAGTTTTGATAGTTCGTGTGCTTGATTTGTGGAATTCCACTGAGCATCCAGGCTTGGGCAACTCTGAAATAAATAATTATTGTCTCTCTTGAATGTGTAATTATTGCCTTGTTGCATACCAGGTGACAAATCAGATTTTTGTGGACAACAGCACTCAAGGTGAGGTAGCACCAGTGTGGAGCAGAGTGGGACAATCTCAACCAGCTGGTGATGCTTTGCCTGATGCCCCCCAGGACACAGTTGGCCCTCTTGGCTGCCAGGGCACTGCTGACTCACATTCCTCTTGCCCTTGACCAAGACCCTCAGGGCCCTTTCCGTGGCACTGTCCTGCACCCTCTCACTCCTCTGTCTGTACATCCAGGGTTGCCCCATCCCAGGTACAGAATCCAGCACTTGCCCTTGTTAAACTTCATACAGCTGGTGATGGCCCATCTCTCTCATTTGTTGAGATCTCTCTCCAGGGCCTCCCTGCCTTCAACAGAGTCAACAGCTCTTTTTGGTTTTGTATTGTCTTGCAAACCTGTCCCCTGGTTGTGTGCCCTTGTGTGCCCACAGTGGTGGCCCGGGCAGGATGCTGCCTGTTGCTTCTTGCCCTGCAGTCAGGAGCCTGGCTGTGCCTGAGGCAGAAGAGCATGGCTGTGCCACAGGCTGGGGGCACAGGCTTGCCCTGCAGAGAGGGCAGCCCCTCTCACCAGGCTGGGGTCTGTCAGGCCACCTGAGCAGTTTGCAGGCAAGGAATTCTAGTGGAAGGTGTCCTTGCCCATGGCAGGGCTGGTTAGAACTAGTTGATCTATAAGGTCGCTTCTGACCCAAACCATTCTAGGATTCTATGAATTTCCCAGAAGAAAACTTTGAAACCTTCTAATGCAAATTTTCTTTGAACAGCTTCCCCCTTTATTCACTACAAAGAGCTCATTGTCTTATTAATGTCTTAATACTTCAATGTGTTTTTAAATTTTATTTTTAGAAGGTTTTACATCTGGTGTTGCCCATTCTTCCTGCGTGCCAGGCCTTTCTTTTGTGAATATGAATTACCGACAAAACCAAAATAGTTTCGCTCATGCATGAATTGGAAGGGTTAATAATTTAATAAATTGAGTGGATACTGTATTTAGCAGCAAAATGCTACAAACCCCCTGATGTTAGCAAATGTTTAATACATTTTTCCTATGATGAAACATTATTCCAAATTGTTGTTGGTTTTGTTTTAGTTTTTTTTAATCAATTATATCTAACTTTTTAGTGCCTTAAAAAAACCAGCTAATTGCTGATGACACAAAAGTGGAAGGAGTGGCTGATACACCAATGGGTCATGCTGCTATCTGGAGGGACCTCAACAGGCCGGAGAAATGGGCCAAGAGGAGCCCAAAAAAGTTCACCAAGGATAAGTGCAAAGCCCAGCCCTTGGGGAGGAACAGCCCCAGGCACCAGCACAGGCTGGGGGTGACCAGCTGGAAAGCGGCTCTGCAGAAAAGGACACGGGGGTCCTGGCGGACACCAAATTGAACATGAGCCACCAATGAAGCAGCAAAGAAAGCATATGGTATCCTGAGCTCCACTAGAGGAATATTGCCAGGTGTGGAAGAAGGTGATCCTGCCCTTTTTATTCAGTGCTGATGAGGCCACACCTGGAGTGCTCGTGTTCAGCTCTGCGCTCTTCAGTACAAGAGAGAGAGACATAGACATACTGGAGAGAGACCAGCTGAAGGCCACCAAGATGATGAAGGGACTGGAGCATCTCTCTTTTGAGGAGTACCTGAGAGAGCAGGGACTATCCAGCCTGGAGAAGAGAAGGCTCAGCGTGATTACTTCCGATGAAACCAAGATTAGGACTTTATTTCTCATATAGGAAAAATGACACAAAATGTTGCTATGAGCAGTCATGTTCTTGGTTTGACCTTTGTTAGAAATGCATACAAAGTGCCACCTTTCCAGCCTCAAGTTTCCTATCTCCATCTCTCTGACGATTTGAAAGACCATAAGATGCCCTTACTTCTGTGGTGGAATCCAAACTGAGCACACCTGGGAGATGCTTATTCTGGGAAATGTTTCTGTAGAAAGGTATGTTAATGTTCTTGAAGTTAAATTTGGACTTTGTTTGTTCTCCCTCATGGCAGTAGATTTTTTAGATGTCTAGGGCTGTGAGTCATTTGACTGAAAGTCATGAAAAAGCTGTGAGAAGTTTCAGAGGGATCAGTTATTCAGTAGGATTTGAAATAGGATTCTGTCATTTGGTGGCACAGAACATTAAACAATCATTTGTGTACTCTCCAGGATGGCAGTAATTTAGTGGAGTACAAAAGTCCTTGTCTTCAAAGAAGCTTTTGGAAATACCTGTGTAAAATTGTTGATGGCTATATTTCTTACAGTTCCAGATTGGAACACTGAACTGAAATTTACTTCTAACATCTTAAGAGTTTTCCTTGCATAAGCACTACCATGAATTTTGCATGGAATGATTTCTGCATATATGGATTTTGGATAGGGGGGTATCATATAATGGATAAGACAAATCTTTAGAAAACACACCTCTAATTGTCCATCATTAAATTCAAACCTAACAATTTCTGACAAACTGTTTCAGGGTTATGTTTCAAATGTTTTATTCAGTCTGACTTTTTCCCAAGCACATCTTGTCTCTCTGTTTTGTGGCTAGACAGCTAAATAAAATTGAATCAACACAGTTATAGAATCATAGAATATACTGAGTTGGAAGGGACCTGAAAGGATCATTGAGTCAAACATCCTGGCCCCAAAATCACAAAATATGTCTGAGAGTGTTGCTTCAGTATAGTTGTTTTAATATGTAAAATATGTCTGAAACAACTTTTTCAATTAATTTCAATTTGGGGTTTATGTTTTCCAAGGTAGCAAATATGAGATTCTCAAAAACATAGGGCAGAGGAAATTGGAGAATGGGGGTTGTGATCAGTTCATTAGACATCCACTGTCTTGCCTTCCTTCTTAGGTGAGGACTCTTTACTCTTGCCTGCTCCAGAGTGGGGTCCTTCCCACAGGAGATAGTCCTCCATGAACTTCTCCAATGTGGGACCTTCCCATGGGCTGCAGTTCTTCCCAACCTGCTCCAGCATGGGTCCCTTCCATGGGGTGCAGTCCTTTGGGAACAGAGGACTCCAGCGTGAGTCCCCTGTGAGGTCACAAGTCCTGCCGGCAAACCTGCTCCAGTGTGTGCTCCTCTCTCCACAGATCTGCAGGTCCTGCCAGGAGCCTGCTCCAGCATGGGCTTCCCACAGTGTCACAGCCTCCTTTGGGCATATCCAAGGGCTGCAGGTCGGTATCTGCTCCACCATGGACTTCCATGGGCTGTGGGAGGACAATCTGCCTCACCACTGTCTTTAGGATGAACTGCAGGGGAGTCTTTGCCCCAGTGCCTGGAGCACCTCCTCATTCTTCATAGCCTGGGGGTCAGCAGAGTTGTTTCTCTCACATATTCTCACTTCTTCCTCCCAGCTGCTGGTGTTGCACAAGTTTTTCCCACCTGCTTCTTAAATACGGTATCCTGAGGTGCCACCACCATCACTGATGGGCTCAGCCTTGGCCAGTGATGGTTCTGTCTGGGAGCTGGCTGGCATTGGCTCTACTAGACATAGGGGGAACTTCTCACAGAAGGCACCCCTGTATCCTGCCCCGCATTACCTATCCTGCTGGCTGCATCTGCCCTCTGAAGGTGTCACAGCTTTGGGTGCCCAGGGCAGCTGTGAGCTGCTGAGCTAGGGTGGGACTGAGAGCATCTGTGGTGGGCTCTGGCACCTGTGACACCACAGGGGACAAGTCACAGCTGGGGTGGTTATCAAGGCCTGGCCATGAGCAGTCAGGGGGAGGCTGGGTTGGACAAGGGCTGGGACAGAAATGTGGCCCCTGCAGGGTGGATTCTCACCCTGCATCAATGGCCCAGCCACCTGCCAGGAGCTTCACCCCCTCTCCTACCTGCACCCAGCTCCATGTGGCTCCTATCCCTGCTCCCCCCACTGCCAGCTCCCTCCTTCCCAGCCCACTCGAGCACTTCTCTCCCTCCTCCTGCAGGCCATGGCTGCCCGAATGTTCCTCTCTGTGGTGCGGCACATCCTCATCCAGCGCGTGCAGGTGGTCAGTGATGAGATGGACGAGGCCACGAGTGAGCGCATGCAGCAGCGTGCAGAGATGCTGAGCCAGGAGATGACTCGTCTACTGCAGGAGCTGGAGCAGAATGACATGGCCCAGAGACACCTGCTCTTCACTGCCATCCTGCACTGGCAGTGCTGGGCTGTAGCCCTTGTCGTGCTCTTGGGGCTGTGGTGGTGGCTCCAATTTTTGAGAAATCATCATAGAATTGTAGAATCCTACAATGGTTTGGTTGAAGGGACCTTAAGGATCATCTGGTTCCAAGCCTCCTGCCATGAGCAGGGACACCTTCCACTAGACCAGGTTGCTCAGTGCCTCATCCAACCTGGCCTTGAACACTTCCAGGGCTGGGGCTTCCACAACTTCTCTGGGCAACCTGTTCCTGTGTCTCACCACCCTCATAGTAAAGAATTTGTTCCTAATGGCTAATGTAAACATACCTTCCTTCAGCTTAAAGCCCTTCCCCTTTGTCCTACCACTACATGCCCTTGTAAATAGTCTCTCTCCATCTTTCTTGTAGCCCCTTTAAGTACTGGAAGGCTGCTATAAGGTCCCCCCAGAGCCTTCTTGTCTTGGTTTAAAGACAGTGTATGCTAGGAGGTAGGACCTCTGATGGAATAGAAACCCATCTCTCCCAGACTTACAGTAAATTTTAAAATTATGAGGCTTTCAAGCAAAGTATAGAAATGAGTAACAATTTTTACTAAAAAAACGGAGAACAGAAAAGACCCAGAAAAAACCAACAACCAAACACAGAGAAAATGTCACCGAGAAGTCACTCGTACGCCTTCACATCACAGAGGCAACAAGAAGAATCCTGGTGCAGTCACATAGTCCCAGCAGCAGGAACCCAGTGCAGAGCAGCAGGCAGGGAAAAATAAATGGCAACTCTGGACGCTGTGGCGCAGGCAGATGCCACAGTCTTGATTGGTGGAAGCGGCTGCTGCTCTGGAGCCGGCAGCAGGCAAGCTCCATGTGGGTTGTGGGGCTCACCAACTCTGGACGCCACAGGGTGGGTGGATGCCACGGTCTTGATCAGCGGAACGGGCTGCTGCTCTGGAGCTGGCACTGGGCAAGGCACGGCTCAGGCTCCACGCAGCAAGGGACGGCAGGCAGCGGAGGGGGCTCCGGGGAGAGACAGCAGGGCTCTGATGGGCATAGGCCTAGAGTGGCGTGGGATGTGCAAAGCAGGAGCATGAAACAGGTCCTCCCGTGGCTGCCGGCAGCTCCCTCCCAACAGCAGTCCCAGGACAAAGAGAGCGGAACTGAAACTCCTGGTTCCCCTTATTCCCCTCAGTTATCATGGGACCCCTTGTTCCTGGGATCTCCTAGGATCTTTCCCCCTGTCTGCTCCCCTCCCACCCCGTGGCTGGTTCCCCAGGGGCAGCTGGACCCTACACTGCTATGGCGAGCGCCTCCCAAAACTCCATAGTGGCATGGGGAAATTCAACAAGAGAATCTAATCTACAGCACTTCTCTAGGCTGAACAACACCAGCTCTCTCAGCCTAGCTTTATAGGAGAGGTGTTCCAGCCCTGGGATCAACTTAGTGGCCCTCCTCTGGATTTGTTCCAACAGTTCCATGTCTTTCTTGTGTTGGAGGCCCCAGACCCGGACACAACACTCCAGGTAGGGTCTCATGAGGGTGGAGTAGAGGAGCAGAATCACATCCCTCGACCCACTGGTCACGCTGCTTTTGAAGGAATTTCAGAGAGAAATGAAAGACTTTAATATTTACGAGGAGTCAACTAACACAAACAAATTTTCTGAAATTGCTATAATTAAAAAAACCCCAAACTCCTGACAATCAAACATATGGCAGAAAGCAGAAAGTTCAACTACTTTTAGAGATAATGCCTTTCTATAGAGCGAGTTCAGTCTAAAATTAACATCTGTATTTGTTTCCTTTGGTCCTTCTAGCACTTCAAATAAAATGAAAATCTTTACCCTATTAAGCCTTAACTGCCGGCAGAAGAAACAGTTCTTGCCTTATTTCCTCTGTTCTATTGACAGGAACACCACTGGGTTCATGTGGGTAAATTGCCTGGTTAAAACTATTATAATCCCACAAGTTGTTAAGTTTCTTGAGCCTGTTTTGCTCAGCCCAGCCAATACACAGGCTGGGGCAAGCAAAACTCTTAACTTAAAACAGGCAAGTTGAAGCTTTAGATAGCTGTTCCTAGTTACACAACTTACTACTACCATTCATTTCGTCACATTGAAATGGATGGACCTCTTTAAATCATCCCCTTATACACTTGCACAATCAGAACAACTAAGCAACTGGGATTAGAGCACATTAGTCGACAATGAAGTAATATCCCAGATCTGCAGAGGTAAAATCTGTTATAGCCTGGAAGTAAAAGTGAAGTTATTAGAAAACTGTTTGTTAGGACAAGCATTTTATCTTTATCATGTTTATAATTTTTTTTAATATGAACATTGTATTTTACCTCCAGCAGAGACGACAGTGTTGATTTGGGAAATGCAAGATCCCAAAGATAAGTGGTAAGAAATAATTCAAAATATAGTTTTCACCATAGAGAAAATAACAGCTTGCCAAATATTGTGATGAAGTTTGACAGACGAACCAAGTATAGAAAGTAAAAACTATTATATGCTGTTATTATTCAGAAACAGGAGATGTACAGGCATCTCAGCATTATTTTGTCAAACACTGTACAGAGATCTGAGTACTCACTTTCTTCTTAAATAGGTGTAGGTGTTATTTACAAGTTATTTGTCCCCAGATGATGATTTATGTAAATATTTGTGTTAAACCTTTTTTGCCACTCTCACGGAAAAGGAAGAACTCCCATAAAAACTTGGTATAATGAGGAGCTAGTTTGGAGTTTGTATCACCATATAGAATACATACACCTTGTTTAAATTGGAACAATATCGGCCATTTTGATACCTTTATGCTTCTCTAGTTAGATCTCTAGCTTTGAAGAACTCAGACTGAAAATGCCTGCCTTATAAACAGATTTAAAATATAAGCTCAATTCTAACCTCAAATTATTTGAATGCAACTTGTCTTCAGCTGGAGAAGAAAGCTCAGATGGTTGTAATTACTAAAGATTGCTTGCTATTAGATGCAGGCACATAAATTAATTTCCTTTTATAACAAAGTAATGCCACTGCAGTTATACATAAGCCCTAAGGTAATCTGGGCTAAAGCAAACAGAAATTCACACAGGAAATGATGGACAAATTTACATAGGAGTTGAACACATGTTTCAATTGAAAATGAAGGGTTCTGAAAACAATATATTTATAATCCCCTCAAAGGGTTCAGCCATTTCCTGTCTGTGATGATCTAAACAGACAAAATATGCAAAACAGAGTAAACATTTTTTGCTAACATCATTATTAAGAATTATTAAGGTGGTAACATCTGACAAACTAGAGATGTAGCGAAGACCTTTAGTGAATAAACCCAGTAATACTTACATATCCTTTTTCATCTCTATTTTTAACAGGCTAATGATCAATCTTCTTACTTCATAGAGGGAAACAGACACTAACTCTGGCAGAAATGCCTTGCTAAAGTTTATGCACTCCTGGTTTGTGAAAAGCCAGGAAGAAAACCCCACTCTCCTGAGATGCAGTCCTGTGACCTATCCACTGGACCATGCTACTTCCCAGAATACTGTAGTTTTCAGAAAGCCCTCTATGAAGCAATTTTTCATAATTAAAAACAAACCAAACGTCACAGCAAATATTTCATATGTTATAAGTTTCATCTGAGGGTCAAAATTAACTTTCCTAAATTACATATTTCCTTGTGCATATTATTCTGAGGCTCTGAAAAGTAAAACTACATCTCATAAAAATATACCCCAAGGAACAAGATCCTTCATTAATTCCTTAAAGGTTTAGAATAATTGTTTTTAACTCCAGAAAAGTCTTTCAACTAACTGGATACTCTCTGATGTCAGTTCTTCAAGACTTGACACAAGAAAAAAGTTCTATGTGCACGCAATTAATCTTATATTTTATCACCCCATATTTTAATAATTTTCATCGCTTTGGGACCTGCACCCTAAAATGACACTAGCTCAACTCTGTAGTATTTAGATTTTGTCTGGTTTTGTAGTTTTTGAAGTACTTGTTTTTATAATTTTATCTTAACCTAATTTATGGTTTGATATACAAAATGTTTTATATTGGGATTTCAATAAATACCTTAAATACAATAGAATTGTTAAGGTTGGAAAGACCTTTAAGATCATTAATTTCAACTGTTACCCTTGCACTGTAAAGTCCACCACTAAACCATGTCCCTAGTGCCATGGCTACATGTCTTTTAAATACCTCCAGGGACAGTGACTCGACCACTTCCCTGCGCAGCCTGGTCCAGTGCTTGACCTTTTCAGTGAAGAAATTTTTCCTAATATCCAAACCAGACCTCCCCTGGTGCAACTTGAGACCATTTCCTCTTATCCTTTCTTTTGTTACATGGGAGAAGAGACCAAGACCCACCTCCCTACAGCCTCCTTTCAGGCAGTTGTAGAGAGCAACGAGGTTCCCCCTGAGCCTCCTTTTCTCCAGGCTAAACAACCCTGAGTTGCTCACTATTCATGCTCCAGACCCTTCAACAGCTCTGTTGCCCTTCTCTGAACACACTCCAGCACCTCAATGTCTTGTAGTGAGGGGCCCAAAACTGAACACAGGATTTGAGGAGCAGCCTCAGCAGTGCTGAGGACAGGGCGTCGATCATTGCCCTGCTCCTGCTGGCCACGCTATTGCTGATACAGGCCAGGATGCCATTGGCCTTCTTGGCCCAGTGGCCTGGGCTCACTGCTGGCTCGTGTTCATTTGCCTGTCGACCAGCACCCCCAGGTCCTTTTCTGATGGACAGCTTTTCACTCTGCCCCCAGCCTGTAGTGCTGTTGTGTTGTAGGGGTTGTTGTGACCCTAGTGCAGGACCCAGCACTTCACTTTGTTGAACCTCATACCAGTAGCCTTGGCCCATGGATCCAGCCTGTCCAGATCCCTCTGTGGAGCCTTCCTGCCCTCCAGCCAATTGTGCTCCCAGCTGACTTGGTGTCAGCTGCAAACTGACTGATCCCCTCACCTGGGTCATCAATGAAGATATTAACCAGGACTGGCCCAAATACTGAGCCCTGAGAACAACACTCATGCCCAGTTACCAGCTGGATGTAATTCCATTCACCACCACTCTGGGCCCGGCCATCCAACCAGTTTTTTATCCAGTGAAGATTCACTTGTCCAAGACATGAGTAGCCAGTTTCTCCAGAGGAAATGTGGGAAACGGCATCAAAAGCTTTACTGAAGACCAGGTAGTCAACATCTACAGCCTTTCCCTCATCCACTAAGTGGGTCATCTTGTCACAGAAGGAGATCAGGTTGGTCAAGTAGGACCTGCCTTTCCTGAATCTCTACTGGCTGGGCCTGATCCCCTGGTTGTCCTCTACATGCTGTGTAGTGGCAATCAAAATCATCTGCTCCATGACCTTCCCCAGCACCAAGTTCAGGCTCATAGCCCTTTAGTTCCCTGGATCCTCCCTCTGGCTCTTCTCGTAAATGGGCATCATCAGCCAACCTCCAGTCAGCTGGGACCCTATCATGGCCATTATTCAGCTCTAGACAACCCAAACACTCCATACCATACAGGGCTACCCTACTGCCTCTCCTTCCTTGCCTATCCCTTCTGAAGAGTTTGTTGCCATCCACTGCAGCACTCCAGTTGTGTGAGTCAACCTACCATGTCTCTGTGATGGCTACTGATCACAGTTTTCCTGCTGCACAGTAACTTCCAGCTCCCTGTTTGTTGCCCGTGCTGCGTGCATTGGTGTACACGTACTTCAGTTGGGCTATTGATCCTGTTGCCTTTACTTTTAGGGAGCTCTTACTCCTATGTGACCACGCTCAGGCACTTCTGTGGTTTCTAACACATCAATAACCCCCGTGTCTTTGCTGCCACGTGCATCTACATCCACCACTTCCACTGAGATGGCAGACTTGAAGGACCTCATCAGCACACTCTCCCTCTAACAGCAGTGTGGTGACCTGAAGCTTATCTCTGTTGAGCCTGGGTTTATCCCCTTCTCCCTCCAAATCTAGTTTAACGCTCTCTCAATGAAATGTGGTAATTTCTGAGCAAAGATCCTTTTCCCCCTTCGAGGCAGGTGTACCCCATCTCTTGCCAGAAATGCAACCATTCAACCTTCAGGCAAGAAAAGTAATTTAAGGAAGCTGTCATTCTATTTCTTACCAAACATTTGAAGGGAACTTCAAAGGAGAAGGTCTGATAGAATAATGCAGCGCCTTTGTCCCAATAATCACAGCATAAATCTGAATGCCTCTTCTCCAAGCCTGAACACAGTAAGGAAATCTGGTACCCTATCAGGCATCACAGCTTAATCCTTGGTATTTGACTGTCACAAATATGCACGTATTTCTTGGGATTTTGTTGATATCAGTACATATAAATTGTCTAAAAATGCAATTTGCATACATGAGAAACACAAGCATACAGGAACACTTAAAAAAAGAAACACAGAAGAGCAGGATAAGGAAGGAGTTCAAGCACAATTCAGCATTTCAGCATTCCGTAATTTTAATTTATTGGCAAATACCATTAGATGAAAAAATTGTGTTCACTAAATTTTTTATTAATTAAAATGTGAAAGGCACTCATTTTGGAATGCATGCTTGTCTCAAAAATCTAATTAAAGAGAACATATTTGTATGTGCTTTAGTATGTACTGTATTACTTCAGCTGTCAATTACCTGATATGTGGTACTCATTTGAGTACACAAATTTTTAAATAAAAAGTGGGCGCAAATATGGAAGAACAAATTGATGTATTTGTTGATATACAGCATGTATTGTTCTCAAGGATTCTCTTATTCCTACCATTTTTGAAATCTCAAAACTGTTTGGTAAAATTAAGGCATACTCTGCGTCCATTGATGATTCTCCAGCGTTCAGGATACTCTTGTGTGTGTGTGTAGATATGGATGACTCCTCTGTGGTAATCATCTTTGATGCACCGGACTTTGATCTCAGAATCTGGAATAACGCTAGCATTAAAAATGGTTGATCAAAGACAAGCGCACCGTTATTTTCGTTCCAAAAAAATTAATAGCTTCGTATATTCAAATACCACGGCTTTCTTTTCCTGCCTCCCCACCACTGTCATGCTGAAAGAAGAATGAAACTGTTCTCCTATCAAACTGCACATCTGACAATTATCTCAGCTTTACTGGCTCAGATTAAACATTTTTTTCCTATACAGCTGGATGCTGCTGCTGCCTTAAAACTTTTGATGAATATCTGCTTTAGGGTATCTGCATTTCCCTGCTGAATTACAAATTTTCATTGTATAACTTGCATCTTAGCTTCAAATACACTGCAAACTGTTTGGATGACAAGCCCCAAATGAGTAATAGCTATTAAAATTTCTAGACCAAAACAAAAACAAAACCCACATCAAGGCAGAGTTAAGGCTGAAAGGAAAGATCAGTAACTTAAGGTATAAAGCATAATGGCATACTGTACAAAGCATAAATTATCCCAAAAGTAAACATTCCACCCCCCAGTCCCCCGGAAACTCAGGATTAAGGACAAAAAATTAAAAGAAATCCAAACATCTTATATTATTGAAATTCAGCATGAAAGCCTCCAAAACAAACTAAGATCAGCCCTGCAGCAGCACCATGTTGTAAGCCAGCAATTATGATTAATGCATTTACTATTTGTGGCCTGCCATTAGCCTAACACATATTTCAGAGATATTAATTCTTCATCTTGTGAGTTTCACTGCAGAGCTGGTCAATACTTGACTACTTAAAAATATAAGATGTGCATCATGAGTGCCACGCTATAAGCAAAATACTGTTGTACTATGCAAAAATGTTTCGTTACTGTGAGAAGAAACCATTTCTGGCTGGACCAGTAAACCCAAATCAGGAAAGGCTCTATTAGATTTAATAACTTGTTAAAAGATAAACAAATGGGATTTCAATTCTTAAAATTAAAAGAAACAAACTTCTTATACTGCATAGCTTACCTATCTAATCTAACTGAGTAGACAGAACTTTTCTACAGAACAATAAGAAAAAGAATAAGAGAAGATAAATGCTTGCCAAAAATACCAAGGCCCAAAATACTCACTCAGTTTCAAAATTCTTTTATTGCAGTTGGATGAGATAAATATCTAAGACCAAAATCCAGTAAGTCACATTTATTTTTCTCTTGGAACAAATCTGCAAACTGGTTGTGTTTTATGATAAAGAACAAAAAGTTGCACTATATTTCAGAACATTTTGTTCTTTAAAACTGGTCAGACAGGTGGGAAATATTAAAGTACTACAAAATTAAATGTATAATTTTCCACTCCAGCTTCATTACCCAAATTGAACAAGTCCAAGCGAAAGAAACTATGATATTTTCTGCTTTAGAGATGCGTATCAGCCGGTGATGCACTTCAAGCTATATTAATTTGATTAAAAAGTTTATCCTTAATAACCTGAGACATCAATCCATGTATAGCTTCTATGGTGGTCTTGCAGCTGAAAAACAAGCATAAATTCAGTGTTGGACAAAACCTGAACAGAACTGTCATTTTCTTTGAAGATATTCAGCTGTTTTGGAAGTTCAGGGTGCCCATAACCCCATGAATCTTAACAACTGTCCAGAAGGGAGAAGTCACACACAGCAAGTTAGCCATTGTTGCCAATACCTTTTTGTTACTTAAAAAGCAAACTGACTATACAGAGACATGGACCAATTCCATAAAGCTACTCTGGCAATTTAGGACATCTTACATTAACAATAACAAGTGGGCTCTATGGTCCTCTGAACCAAAAAATAAAAAAAAAATAAAAAATCTTTGAAGGAATAGAGCTACCAGCTGTTGTTATCGATACCTGAAGGCTCTCCCTGTTCTCTACCTTGTCTCCTTTGCCCAACCCCAGGAGAGTAGCACACCGTAATCAAGGCTCCTTGGAGAAACTTTGAAGAAAACATTAAAGGAATAGTTTATAGAACCTATTAGTTATTAGTCCAAATATGTAACATGTGCAAAACCCCTAAACAGCTGAGAGGATTCCTACTGATCCAAGTTTTCTCTAGTGTCTGGCTTAGGGGATGCAGTATCAAGTTAACAAATAAAAACAGAATATACAAATGCAAAGGATGAATCAGCCCTGAAGGCGTGGAGAACGGGGACAAATTACTACTAGCTAGATAAAGGAATCTTATGGGAAAGGAAGGTGACTTGGACCACAATTTGGCTAATCCATATGTACCCTTAGAAAATGGCTCTTAGAGATGTGTATGTACAGTAACAGAAGACCTCATACATCACATTGTAATCTAGGGATGTATCCTACTGCCTTACAGCACTGTTTTTCCTGAAACAGGTACATCCAATAATCCTTTAGTAAACTCTGTGACCTTATTTTCTTCGAAGTAATTTAGGTGCCACTGAATCAACTGTCCTGTGTCTGTACAAGCCTTTTACTTTATGTACTGTTCTCTCAGGAAAGATTACTAATTGAAGAAAAACATGCATCTGTAAAAGTGTTACAATTTGTTTTGGGAACTACGGTAGCTTTTGTTACACAGGAAAGCAGAATTTATGACAACAACAATCCCTTCCACTCTTACAATTTATAAACTAACTACTGATGAAGACTAAACAAAAACAGAAAAGCATCTGCAAGAAATAATAAAATAGGATGATCAGAGGGGTTATTTCTTAGAATAAGTGTAAGCAGATAAGAGCAATGAGAAAATAAAATGTGGTCAGTATTATGGGACACCAAACAGTGAACAAAACTGATGCAAAATTGTCAGGAACTCCATCTTTTTCATGTCTTTTAAGCATTGCTATTCTGTTTCTCTACAGGAACTGGGAGATGTCACTTAATCTGGCTGTTATGAACTAGCAACAGCCTTCACTGTATGTATTCTGCAAACTGAAATAATCTAAATGAGTATTAACTTCTATAAAGTCACCCCCGTTCAAGTAGATGATGTTTGTTAGAAAGCCTGTAAAAGCTCTTAACCTTCCATAACAAGGAAAAAAATGCACAGAAGACACGAGCACAACAGCAGCTCTGATTCTGTTTAGCAGTGATCACAGTACATTTGCAGATATTCCCCCATTGCTTACTGGGGAACCAAGGCTTTGTCCAACACAGGCTGTTGGACAACACTCTCTCTTTAACTCCTCTCTTTATTAAGTCAAAGTCTGTGTCCACCTGAGTCAGTGAGTGACATGTAAATAAAGCAGTGTCTGTTCACACAACATCTCCTTTTTTTCTCTTTGTTTTTTTTTTTGCCTACCTAATAAGTCACCACTCATCTGGTATTCAAAAATCAGTCCCTCAGTAAAGCTGGAACTACCACACACACTGTTAACGTGGAGATGTGTGGGGTGGAAAAATACCAGAATACTGTTTTACGTATGAGGATAAAATGATGAGGAAGAGGGCCAGAAAACCTCAAAATCTGAAAAGTAGAACATCTCAGCTTTTGTTCAATTTCTGCAGACTGTACCAAGGAACTCTACAGAATTGTTCCTTACTAAATGGAATAATTATCTCTCACTCAGAACACTCCTAACACACCCGCAGGCGAGTCCTGCCTTCTCCACAGATGAATCTGAAATTGCACTTGCATGTACAGTGCAGTATTCCTTGGTTTTTAGGGTCTGAAATTTGCCAAATACAATGTTCTCGAACAACCCAACTGTATGACTCGTTGGATACTATTACCTTCTATTAAAGATTTTACTTGGAAACATGGTGACTATAATTCTGTACACCCAATAAGAATAACTTCATTAACTTATAAGGGCAAGTATTTGCTATCAGGCAAGATAGCTAAATATAAAGGCCAGAATATGTGTAATCTACTTCCTAAATGCCAAACAACAAGAACCCCCTTCCTCATTTGTGGAAAAAGGATATATTAACTAAGAAACATGGAAAAAAGGCAGTTCTTAATTTTTAAGAGTAAAAGTCTTACACAAGTGTAAACTAAACTTACTGGACTGTTAGCACTAGTTCTTAAAATCATGGTCTATACATTAACTTTATTTACTGTTTAAACTTGATTAACCACAAAAATGTGCTGTTTTCTATCAATGTTCCATTTGACAGAAAACATCTTTTTGTTTGCCGTATTCTGATGGAATTTTACTGGGATTTTTTGTTCAATAAACTGGACTTGAATTTATTCCAGAAAAAAGATTGAAAAGTCCTAAACTTTCAAAAATAACTAATGACACTTGGAGTCTCTCATTCACATCTATAATCTAATAATTCTTATCTCTAATCTTGTCAGGCTACAATTTAAATGGCATGTTACAATTACAGGCATGATAAAAGTTTAAAACAAAATAAAACCTTTTACAGAGAAGACAAATGTGTGCATTATCTTACCTGTCTCTTGTTGCTTTTGCAAGTTTGTCTTCTGATTTCTTGTCATGAGTCTCTAAACCCAGCATGAAACTGCCCCTTCCAAGCTGAGCTTCTGACTGTTCTAATTTTTCAGACAAATCAAAGACTTGGCCAGTGGTGTAGTCGGCATTCTTGGGAGAAAGAAGGCAATAAACATATTGAATTCTAAGCTATACATTCAAGCCTTTATATGCAAAATAAACAATATCTGAAAAGAGCTTTTAAGACTGTAGTACTGTATATTTTAACCTGTATCTGCAATTAAAGTGATGCAGAACATGAGCGGCATGAGTGATGGTTGAGAGAAAAGAAGCTGAACCTCAGACAAATTCTCAATTTCTAAAGCCTGGAATGGGCACTCTTTATTACTTTCAACCCATGCCCTAAGTTATGCAAGAGTAAGTAAAACTCAGTTGGTTCTGTCCAAGAGAAAAAGTACGAAACTGTGTTCTACAGAAGGAAGGTTTTGATGCCGTTACACTGAAAGTCTACCTGCAGTATTTCGGTTGCAACCTTGTTTTAACAGTCCCATTGACTGTTTTTTTAAAAAGTGTTTACTTATTAAACACCATTATTTTAAGGCATACTATAAATTCCAGTGCTGTACAGAGACACAAGGTTAAAAGGTGTAGAGAGAACTCAGTAAAATTAAATGTAAGTTATTCCCACCTTCTACAGAGCAAATACAAGGAATGTTTCAGTATTTATGATTAGGAAAAACTCACTTTCTTGTATAAACTGATAGACTCTTAATGTGGGATCTATATCTGTCAGTGTCCTGCTAAGCATTTTAAAGTGGAGGGTCTGGCTTTTAGCACTCTTGAGTGAATAAATGCACTATGGTACTTACAGTAAGTAAACTAGAAGAACTGAGAGTGTTCACCCAGTACTTGTTCCACAACAGCTCAAGCAATTTACGATCCAAAGATGATTTAAAGTATGAGACTTCTAAAGCATAATACCTTCAAAAACAAACATGTAAACAAAATAAGCTTCCATCTAAATATGTCCTTTGACCGTCACACACAAAATACATGCAACTCAAAAAATCCTTATCAATGGCAAGTATCTTCAAAAACGCAAAAGCACTGAACAATTAAAAAAGCTACCCCTAGTTTCAATTCTAACTCTTCAGATTTTCCATAAGTAACTCATATATAGCTTTCATATAGGAATGCATAATCCCCACACGTACTGCTGTGTTCTACTGAATGAAATTGCAAGGGTTTTTTTAATTATTCTCTTAACAACTTCTTGTGCAATGCAGTGATGCCCTGTTCCATGCCTGGAATACTTCAATACTGTAATAACTTACTTACAGTTGCTTGCAGTTTTGCATATGCCACCTCTAACTCCTTTAGGAACACTTGGTAGAGCAGTAAATGTTACAAATAGGCAAACAATTTTATGTTCTACCACACCTATTTTGAAAGCTAGGCTTTAGTGGTGCTACAAAATTCACAGGACATAATACAGTAAATAGAAAGCTGAGCTATGTTAAGTTGTCAGTGTAGGTGAACTCCAGCAACACTTAAGAGCTATATTAAACTCTATTTTGATCAGGAAAGTCTTGCGCAGGTTATCAATAATCCTTTTATCTCTTGGTTTCTCTGTAAAGTTATTTTGCTCAGCTTTTCTGTAAAAAGTCCCATCAAAGATAACAATGCTATAAAATCTACCAACTCACCACACTTTAATACTTCTGGAATATAACAAATACCATTATTGCACATATGCAACAAAAAATGAGATACTAAGCCAGAGATGTGTGGCAGATTCAAAATCAGAAATCCAGGTTGAGGAACAATGTACTTACTAAAAGATAAAATTGGAACAATTTAGCATTGGGCTTTGAGCATCAACTAAAGGAGAAAAATTGGATTAAGATTATCCAGACTACTACTGCTCCCATGAAGTTATTAATAGTCATTGGCATTTCAAACAGACAGGATCGTTAACAGTCTTAGGAGAATTGGCTGAGGGAGCTGGGGTTGGTTAGCCTGGAGAAAAGAAGACCTTATCTCTCTCTACGACTACCTGAAAGGAGGTTGTAGACAGGTGCAGGTTGGTCTCTTCTCACAAGTAACAAGCTCAGGGCAAGAGAAAATGGCCTCAAGTTACACCAGGGGAGATCTGAACTGGACATTAAAGGGACAAATCCATGAAAGGGTTGTCAAGTATTGGAAGAGGCTGCCCAGGAAAGTGGCTGAGTCACTGGAGGTATTTAAAAGATGTGTAGATGTGGCCTTTAGGGACATGGTTTAGCGGTGAATCTGGCAGTGCTGGATTAACAGCAGGATTCAATGGCCTTAAAGGTCTTTTCCAACATGAATGCTCTATGCTTCTATGACCATCATTCAAATTCTCTAAACTTTTAATTCTTAGTCAGACTACTCATACTACTGAGAGCACACCACCACTCAAGTCTTTTGCATTATCAGTAATTTAGTAATGTGACAAGTTTCTAGTTTTAATTCCCTTTCCTGCCTAACTGCTCTTTCATTCTAGGAAAGACTGGAAAATACTTTCTTGGTTTGAATGGAAAGCAATGACTCATACAAGAAGCCAGCTTCCTGAGATGGATATTATAATGATAATTACTAAGCACTGCCAACTTCAAGAAAACCCTATCAAATGTACTCTTCCAAACTGACCACTTCTAAATAGAAAGAATAAAACATAACCTCCTTTCATGCTTAAAAACATGGGCTTATGGCCAATGCCAGACCATTAAGAACTCTGAAATGACAGGAAGATTACAGTTCTACAAAGATTTCTGTGTAGCTCCTGTTCTGGACCTTTCCTCAAAATGGATAGGAGGCAGATTCCAATTGTTTTAATTTCTTCATCACTTCAGAGTCAAACTTTGCATTCAACTATGAAAACAGTGAAGATCAGATACCCATGCACCAAAAGCATGAAAAAACCTCACTATGCAACAGCCTACAGGGCAGTGTCAATGAGGTCTGCAAGTTCTCTGTACACAGATGCTGAAGGCAGAATTGAAACCAAGCTGCTGTTGAAGGAATTGGTCCCATCCTTCCTTAGTTGCTTTGCAAAGGCTGTGTCTGCAACAGCTGTCTCTGCCTTCCCCCTCACCTTAGCTTAACCAGCAAGGACGGGTGTGCTCTCATAAGTTAGGCCAGATCAGGGGACTGGCCTGGCAAAACAAATGCCCCAACAAATAAATAAATGGTAGGTATGAAGTGAGGCACATATGTCTGGGGACAGAACAGCTTAAAAAAGAATGGTTAAAACTAAACTACCTTTTTAATTTATGGAACGTAAAAAAGGAGAGAAAAAGCAGTAATTCTTTCTGTTACTGATCTTATCCTTGAGGCTGCACCACTTTCCAGTCCTACCAGAGACAGGAACAATCTCAACATGTCCAGTGATGCAGGACAACGAGCACAGCTTGACATGCTCACAGGAACAGACGGATTACAGGCTCCCCTGCCCTCCTGATCACTCTACATCTGAGCCTTTCTTCCCTGCCCTAACAAGGCACCACTACTAAAAGGTGGCCAGAAACCAACTGCTAAAGCTTTTAACCAGTTCATCTTCATCTTTCCAACAGTTCTCTCTTAAAACATCTCCTGCTAAATGTCAGTAACACTTCTTCATAAAACCAACAGTGCTAAAGCAATGCTGAACTTCAAAACTTGAAAACACTCCAAGGAATTTACTTTTCCGTACTGAATCACTAACCTAAACACAAAAATGCTGAAGTTACAAGTTTTTCTGTTACTTACTGTTTACAGTGTACACCAAAGTCTTCTATTTTATTAAGTGGAATAGTCTGGTATTCAGAGGGACCTTCATCTGGAGGTTTATAGCCCTAAAAATTCAACAAAAGGCAAAGATGACACAGTAGTTCTGGGACTTTTTTTAATGCCTAAACACTTGGAAGCACTTCACAAGAAACATTTAGTTTATGCAATTCTAGTTTATTTTTTCTAGGGAAAATGACATTTCGCCCGGTAATCTGAAATTCAGAATTTTCTTGGATCTCAGGTTTACATTTGGCTTTACTAGCAGTTGTTAATTTACAGGTCTATCAAAAGCAAACCAATGGTCAACAGTTGAGTTTTTTCAAACGAGAAATATGGCAGGCTATAATTAGACTAAAGAATGGGCAAGCTTCTTCTAGGATAGTATTTCTTTACCTGTTCTTTGAAGTAATTTCAATCCTCTTTGAGGGAAGATTGGAGATGTGAGAAGAGGGAAGAAAAATGCATGCCTTGGATATGCCTTAGGGATACCCAAAACGGCAGTCACTTCTTTAGCCAAGAGGATGCCACTCACAGCTACTGACTAAGCAAAAAATGCTTGCAGTCCACTGTGAAGACTCCCTAAAAATAGGCTTCTAATGTGCATTTTCTAGACATAATTTGGTTTTCAGGTGCAAGATTCTTCTCCTTGCTCAAAATTCTGAAAGTATTTATGAAGTGGTTTTGCCCACAGAATTGAATATGCTGAATCACAAACTGTTCTAAGAAGATGTCTCATTCTTTTGGCAACACAAAAATAATGCTTGGATGCAACTGGAGACCTTTCACAAACATTTCTGTTAATTACAAGATTGAATTTTTTTTTTAAAATTAATTAATGTTGTTAATGGTTTTACTGTATGGCTGCCTGAAGTTCTTGACGAGTCAATAGTAACTGGGTATTTAAAAGATACGCCTGAACTTTCTTAGACTGAAATTAAATAACACAGTTATATCTCTGTCAGGATTATACACAAGAAACTGCATTTGGAGATCTAGATCTCTAATATGGATGTGATTTTCTAGTTTTAAGCCTAATCCTTTCATACTGTTTGACTTTTTTGTACATAATTTTCTGAAGATTCATAATATTTATTTGAAAGCTAAGTAGATAGTTTTAAATCTTTTTCTCAAATGAAAAGCAAATTACAGCATTTTAAACATGCTATTAACATTTGGTTTTAGGTTTAAAAAAATAAACAGAGAATAAATAACGTAAATCTATTTTGATGAGTGCTGCCTATCCATTAAAAAATGGCTTTATGGAGCTATATAATTTTAGGACAGCTCCACAATCCAGATAGTATATTTCATTTAATACTGCCAAAACTCTATGAAAACCAAACCAGAAATCAACTTTTGTAAACGTAATCAATTTCCAAAGGCACACAGTCACCAATATATCAGCGTGTCTTCTTTTTGGAATGAACAATGACATACAGTACAGCACAGCAGACTAAACTGCAGTAATCTTTAGAACTAATCTATACTTATCTAAAGACGGTTCAGTGGTCACACACTAGACTATTTTAATTATTTACCTTAGGATATGTCCTAAATGCTCCAAGATTTACTTTTCCTGCAGATATTGTTCTTGTTGGGTCAATCTGTAGAAATACAGGTAATACTCATTATATGCATTTTATAAATTATTACAGGCATAAACTAAGTTTATAGTAATAGTATTTCAGAAACGTAATTCACACAAACGGTATTAGTTTTGTCATAAATGGTGTTTTTTCTGCTGGTATGAGACTCTCTAAACAGACGGGAATATCAATAGCCTCCTGTGGGCCATTTTTTCAAACTGCTTTTCCTTGTTTACAAAGTACTTAAAAGAAATTGCACTTTAGAACAGTCAATAAACCATAATAAAAATCTGCATTTTAATCTTATAACCTATAGAGGTAAGAAAAAGATATTATTTGCTGCATTTTGGCAGAAAATGCAGGAAACTAATTAAGAAATCTTCTTGCTAACATACATACTAATGCCCTGTTTAATTTCGAAAGTAATTAAAAAAAGAAGAGGAAAAAAAGAAAAAAGCAGTCCCTAGAAAAGTGTTCTTAATCTGTAAAATTATGTCCTACAGGAAAACTCACATGGTGAAAATATTTCTTAAGGGTCATTTATCTTTCTCTTATGTAATTCTTCCATCAGTTATATTCCTTCTTTATGACTAATTCCAGTATTTTTTCTTTATTTCCTTCAGAAGCAATGGTTATACAAGTAGTATCTAAAACAAGGTTTACTTTTGAATTCAAATGTATCTGAAGCCCGGAAACACATGAAGATCTCAAGGATTTTTTTAGGTTTCTACTTCAAAGATAGATTTCCTAGTGTCTTCTACCTTGTACTGTGCCACTGACTTAATTTAAAACGCACTTTAGATGCAAAATAACAGAACTCGGTGAACATGCTTTGCTGTATTTCAGCAGCAGGAAGAGAACAAAAGAAACAGATTTTTTTTGTTCTGTCGCAAGAAGTTAAATATGGATTGCTCAATACATTCTTTTGCAAAAGCACCAAGCAGAACTTTAAGTTAAGAGCAATGTATGGATTTGTACAAAGCCACCATAGCTGGAACAATGCCATGAAAATGGTCTTGGCAAACAATGCTACTGGTTTGGCCAGAATGTGGCCCAGCAAGGCAAAAGGTGTGGCACCAATTTAAAATGTGGATCTAACACCTCCATCATGCAAAATACACACTGTTAGAACGCTGACAGATGGAAATCTAAAAATTATTCCCCCTTCGATGTGATTTGCTACGCCGTTTGATCACTCATCAGCCAGTACTTACAACCACTGCTACGAAGGGTTCTTGAAATTGCTGATTAAGCATTTGGGTGCTGACGTCGATCCCCGAGAGCCAGCAGCCGTAGCCAGGGTGACTGTGATACCAGCCGATGGCATTTTCCAGGCGTCCGACCTAGGAAGAAGGAAGGGAAAAGGCAGAGTTCACCTCCGTTCCCAAAGCACCGGCCGCCCTCCAGCGGCCCTTCCGGCACACTGCAACGCCGCGAGAAGATAAACAGGAATTTCTCGTGTTGCTCAACTATTCCCTAGAAACCGCGCAGTGTGTAGTATTGGCAACCTCTGCTACCGCTGCTGCCACACAACAAGGACCTTCAAGGAGTCGGGAGCTGAACTTCAGTGCCAGCGGAAGTACAGAAGAGGTTCCACACAGTGAGGTGGTGAGCTGGGGCTCCTCAGCAGGCACGAGGAACTTTTTAGGATCGTTATGACCCAAGTATATATAATCTCATATAATGCATGGAAGATCAGCAGAGAATGAATTGTTTAGTACAGTAACACGTCTCAGAGGCATGTACTATTAGATTAGTGGTAGGTTTAAAAATTATCTTGAAAGGTGTGTTTTCAAACACCAGAAATGACAGAAAATACTGCCCAGAGCCAGCTCTAAAACCCAACAGGTGAATTTTTGACACATTTTTATCAGATAAAAACTCAAATCAGGAGTTTCCAAATACCCCTGGCAATCTCTAACAATACTGAAAGAAAATGAAAGAAAAGGAACAAAGCCAAAAAAAGCCAGGAGAATAAACACCCATTGAACCTAATTTTTGTAATCCTCTCTTGAAGAATTGCTTACTGGCTGTTCCACACTGAGTAGGATAATTTTGGTCCAACCTTACATGCCAGTTCTTTACTGAGAATTAAGATGTGTTTGGACACAGTGCCTGTTTGGTTTTGCCCAATACTGAGTTATGTCAGCAAGGTTCAATCGGAAGAATTTAGAGATGAGAGAGACATAAACTTGCTTACTGAATGTAACATTTATTTTATTTTTTACTGGTGAATAATGTTTATATTTGCTTTGCAACTCCTATAAAAGAGGCCAACAAAGCACTGAAGAATGTGTATTATTTTTCAAAGCCAAATAATGCATTTTAACTGTATTTATACCAGATCCTGCCCATATAGAAGCAAATAACTGGAATGTTGGCCTCTATAAAGCACTTATGCAGGGGAATATATCAACCAGCAACTTAATATTAAAATGAGTTATTCCAGGAACAAGTGCTTGCCAAAATCAAATATGGAACATGCATGTAAACGCTGCCAGAGCACCAGGAAGGCTGAGTTGTTATATTTGCACACAACTTCAATTTCAAAATTGTGAAACTATAGACAAAACTGTACAACATAAACAACAGGAAAACATTCCTATGATATAAGAACTCTGGACTGTTTTAAACACAAGCTGAACTCACTGTATATAAAGCCCCTAATTTTATGCTATATATTTATGGTTTTGAAACTCAGTATTTCTACCTAAGAACAGGATATACCACTATCTAAAGATAGTATGAACGTATCTTTAGGCAAAGACATCTCTTCCAGTTACCTACTTTCCACAACAACAGTTACAACATCATAACATTAACAGTTTCCTGACAAAACAAACTTATTACTAAAACAAAATGGATTAAATACATTATTTCTAAATTTTCTCATTAATAGGGTTGAATTATTTAAAAAGGTCTCAGAACATTACTACTTCTGGATTACGTTTATTCTTTGCTGATGTTATGATTTAGCCTAATGCACATCTATTTCAACATCTCTACCTGTATGTAAGGCTGTGAAGATAGGTAAAACACTCCAAAATAACCCAAATACTCCTCTGGTATATCCACATAGTAAGTAAGGGGCTTCTAACTTTAGCTGGTCTAAAAATCAAAGTGTCAAATAGGTCTCAAAATTATTTGAGCTTGGAGAATTAAAGTTATTTCAACTCTTATTTGTTGTATAGGATTGCCCTGTACTGGAAGAAACGCATCAGCAGGTGTTCTGATGTGCTGTGCTGGTTTCTACACCAGCCACAGAGCAGAGTCATATCTCTGTTATCCCTCTGCACATGAGAACTTTACTGCATAGTCAGGTTTAATGGATCTTTGAATACAGAGTGACGAAGATGGGAAACAGACTTTCGAGTCTGTTCAGCTAAATTTCCAAATGAATAATTAAGTTGCACTGAAATTTACTTATTCCTTCATCAGCAATTTCTTCCTGAATGTGTTCTCTTTATTTTATGGAAAAGAGCAGCATGACTATGCAGTAAGACTTCAGAAGAAGGTCAGAATAAATGCCATATTCCTGATCCACAAATATACGTATGTCCGATGTGCACATATTTTATATTTAATTTTGCATATCGGTCTTAGAAACATGTATCAGTTTTTTTAGGAACATGGTCCCTCCTTGTACCATCCACAAGCCACCAGCTTCAGCCACAAAAACACTTCCTCAGCAATTAAAATAATTTTTGAAGGAAAGAATACAATACTTACATTATAGAATCATTAAAGTTGGAAAAGACCTACAAGATCATGGAGTCCGACTCCTGATGACTTACTGCAAGACATGGAAATACTTACGTGGAAATGTTTACGGGGCCCTGCGTTCCCTGCCGCTGACACAGTTCCCACTGTCATGTTTGAGGAGAACCAGGGCAATCGGGAAGGCACTGGTATGAGCGGGAAGCCTGCGAGCCCCCGAATGTGTCCCTGCAGCTCACCAGACCCACAGGATCTCCGTGGAGAGGCAGAAACACCCGCTGCCCACCCCTCCTCACCTGCTTGGCGTTCTCGATGTACGCGGCCATGTACTCGTAGGCGGCGGCCTGCGCGTTGACGCGAGTCTCGGTGCCCTCCACGGGCAGGGCGAAGCTGTCCATGATGATCATGGTCTCGCCGTCCACCTTGCCCAGCATCAGCCCCATGACCTCCAGGTTGCCGCCGGACCTGGCGTGCATCACCATCTTCAGCAGCGCCAGCGCCGAGATCTTGCAGTACTTGAAGTAATGGTGGCTGCAGCGACACAGAGGCCGCGGGGGGAAGGCAGAGCCGTCAGATCGGGATCCTCGCAGCCCGTCCCGCCCGCCCCGCCGGCCCCGCTCTCACTCACTCCTTGGTCCAGGGCTTGGCCGCCAGGATCTCCTGCTGCTGCTTGCGGTCGTACTTGTAGATCTCGTCGATGCTCTGCGCCTCCTGCATGTTGTTGGCCAGCTCCCACGTCTTCTGCGCCATCCCGCTCCCGGAGGCGCCGCTCCCCGCCATCCTCCCGCTCCCGGCCCAGGCCCCGCTCCCGGTCCCGGCTCCCGCCCCGCACCGCCGCTCCGGGCCGCCGGCGGCACCAACCGCGGGCCGGGGGGGGGGCGGGGGGTGCGTCAGGGAGTGGTACGGTCCGCGCAGGCCCGGGGCGGGCGGCGCTGCGCCCCCAGCGGCCGCGCGCGGCTCTGCAGCCGGGTCGGAGGCGCGGGGCCGCGCGGCGCGCCCCCGATCGCCCCGGGATGCGGCACCCCGGGAACCACCCCGGGAACCACCCCGGCACCGGCCGGGCGGTGCTTCACGGGGAGCCGCCCGCCGAGTGTCCTTTGTTATTGTTGCTATTACTGTTGGTTTTTTACTTTTTATCTTACTGTGTCCTGTTCCGGGCTCCTCAGTACAAGAGGGACACGGACCTCCCGGAGCGGGTCCAGCGGAGGGCAACAAAGATGATTACGGGACTGGAGCATCTGTCTTACAAGGAACGGCTGAGGGAGCTGAGCGTGTTCAGCCTCGAGGAGAGACGACTGTGAGTGGACCTTACCAGTGTGTATAAATATCTAAGGGGACGGTGTCGAGAAGATGGAGCCGGGTCTTCTCGAGGGTGCCAACCATAGGATAAGAGGCGACAGGCAGAAACTGATGCACAGGAGGTTCCACCTGAATACGAGAAAGAACAACTTTCCCGTGTGAGTGACCGTACACTGAAACAAGTTGCCCCGAGAGGTTGTGGAGTATCCCTGACTGGAGATATTCAAGAACAGCTTGGACGCGATCCTGCGCCACGTGCTCCAGGACGACCCTGCTTAAGCGAGGAGGTTGGACCAGATGACCCCCTGTTGGCCCCTCCGTGATGCCGTGAAGCCCGCCCGCCGCCTCCCACGGCGCTCCCTTTCCCCGCCCGGGGGGAGGAGGCGGTGCCGGCCGGGTCGCA
>JAWMRA010000078.1:116724568-116784598 GCA_035584735.1 Pseudotriccus pelzelni
CCGCCCTCCGGGGCAGGAGGGGGCGCTGCGCGGCGCCGCCCGCCGGGTTCCGGGGCGGCGGTAACCGCGGGGCGCGGACGGAGCCGCGGCCGCCGGCACCGGTGAGCGGGCGGCGGGGTCGGGGCGGCTCCCGGGGACCCTTCCCCGCCGCCCCGCCGGGCGGTTCGCGGCGGCCGCACCGAGCGGGGGCGGCGGCGGGGCCGAGGGGGGTTCGGCGGGCAGCGGGACGGGCTCCGGGATGGGCTCCGGGGCGGGGGCGCAGCCGGGGAGCAGTGCCCGGTCTGGGGGTTCCTGCGGGGGCGGCGGGGCCCGGCTCGGCCCGGCCAGGCCCGGCTCAGCTCAGCTCGGCTCGGCTCGGCTCGTCCCTCCGGTGGGGCCGCTTGTTGTGCGGCCGTTGCCTGACAACGGCGCCGCGGCCCGGAAAAGGGGCCGAGCCCCGGGTGCCGCATCCCCGCCCCGGCCCCGGGGGGTCGGTGCCTCCGGGAGTGCCCGGGAGATGCTGCCGAGGAGGGAGGGAGGCTGGGAGGCGGGCGCTGCAGGCCGGGGGAGAGGCGCTTGGAGAAGAAAACCTGATCTCCTGGGTCTGAAAGTTTGCCGAAATTGGTGTCTTTTTAGATCAGAGTACGTGCTCTGCTCTCTGGGAAGACACATAAGCCCTGCTGTGGAGGGGAGGTAGCTCGTGAAACTTGTTGGTTTGTTGTTTAGAGGGTAAATTGCCTTCTTAGTTGCAAAAAAGTCGTGCTGCTTTATTCAGAGCTTGTTATTTGTGAGCGTCCAGATCCTGGACTCTTTAGTGGTTTTTAATCCAAGAATTTGAAAGAAACGGCAGTGAAAGGTACAAGAAGCACGTCTCTGGCAGCAGGAGCTTAGATTCAAAGTGCCATTCACAGGGATAGAGAAGCAGCCAGTACTGGCTGCTGTGAGACCTTCGGAGGTTTGGGTGAAACTGTGGAAAATATTACTTAATGACACAATTCTTGACCGTATAACCTGTAAGTACAATTACTAAACATGGCATATTTCAAAGCATTTGCTTTTTCAGAGGTTTTTCAAAACGTTTCCCTCCTTGCCAGCCATGCTGCAGTTCATATGGATGGGAATTGCCATTTTGCCATCATTCCTGATGTTATTTTAATATTGCGTGGCATGGAAGAGGCAAAATCTACTTGCACATGCTGATTTTAAGTTTTGTGCCTCATTTTCCTGAACAAATAGGAGGAAAAGGGAAAGATTAAAAAGGAATGGAATAAACATTGCTCTAGGTGATGAAGTAGCTGCACAATACATAGCTAAATATACTACAGAAGATAAATGTGCACATAGGTGTTTTGGATACCTTGAATACAGAGACATGGTTATTAACTCTGGGCATAGATCCAACAAAAATGTCGTGTTCAAACCTGACTTCTTGTTCTTGAATATATGCTTTTTATTGCTTGGAATATTTGCTTAAGTTGAAGTCTGTTTAGTTGACTCTGTAATTATTGAGTTGCTTTTGTGAAAACTTTCAGTTGGAAAGGAAGAAAGGTTATGAAAATCTAAAATGTTCCTGAAAAAAATAATACAGATAAAAATTTTAATGAAACATTTTCATACAGTAGTTGAATATATAGCAGCAGTATGTTTAATGAAATTGCACTTTGAATAATGCCATGTTTTAGGAATGCAAATAATCCAAGATTTAAAGTTGCAAGAGCTAAAGGAAAGCTGATAGATTTGTGCTAGCGAACATTTTTTTAGAAATAATATTTACAGAATATTGTGTTTTCCAAAAAGCATGAGAAATATGTTTACACCTCATAATTTTGGGAGCATATGGTTTATCCTTGGGTTTTCAAGTGTTTACAGCACATTCTGACTTCCCCTTTTGCACTATGCACATCCTCATGGAGCAATGTCTCCAAGCTTGGTTTTGAATCTGCTACTTTTGCTAGCAGTTGCAAGGGGCTAGAAATGCACAAAAGGCATTCAAACACTTTGCTAACCTGAAAATGAGTGATTTTGTTTTGATTTGAAGTGGTGTTATAGTGTCGGGCTTTTCCTTGGGGTGTGTGTGCAGTCATGTGAAGCCAGTTTGAAGTTTGACAGTTCACTGGGAGTTTAGTGCTGTCACCTCCGAGATAATTCACTGCACACCTGGGGGCTGTGGTGGCCTTCTTCTCAGATAGAAATGTGTTTTTTCCGTCTTTTTATTGTGATTAGTCATGATCTCTTCACATGATGCAGTAGATGATAAAGTTGATTCATATTCAGTGGGACATTTGCTTACATACTGGTATATTTTTGGAACTTAGCAGTGTATGCATCACATTCAAATTGTTACGCTTTTGCTTAGAATAATAAGATTTTTTTTTCTTTTTTAGCATAATATACTCGTTTTGCCTATCTCATAAAGTCTGCACTTGTCCATCTTTTAAGAAGATCAACTGAAGCAGAAGGATGTTAAGACACAAAACGTCTAGATATTTCTAAGAAGGATTTGTCTACTTTTCCAGGCTATTTAGCTGTATTAAAGGTATGCTGAATCAACAGTGCTGTAGCATTAGTCATCTTAGTGTTCTCCAAGGCCTGGAATTGCCAGCTTTCTTCACACCAATCGAATTGCCTGTGTAGTTCAACTGTAACAGTTTTGTGTTTGGTTTTTAATTTATTATATTACTCTTTTGAGCGACATGATGGGAATGCAGAATGCTGGAATATTCACGGTGTTCCTCGTACTAGATAACAAAATATGCTGCAAATACTCCTTTCCTTATGCTGTCTCTTGGAATAAGTTTGGTTTCCATTCCCATGCAGGGGTTTGGAAACAGTGCTGGAGTTTATAAATGCGACTGTAAATAGATATAAGAAATATAGGTGTTACAGACAGTGAGCTTTTGAAAAGACTTCTCACAGTGCCTCCTACATGCGGTAATTTTCCTCTTGATGACTATGCAGCACTGGAGGGGGGATGAGACCAACTTTTACCTTTTTTTGTATGACAAGTTGCTTCAGCCTTTTTTCATTATTCTTATGTAACCTAATAGGCTGAATAAAATTTATCAGTGCCTGGAAACTTATCCTCTTTTAAACTTATCCTTTATCAGTGTGCAAAACTAATGAGATTAAAGATTTAGGACAAATCAGACAGGGGTATTTATTTTTGGAATTGATTGTCCTGTATTACCACTAGGAATTGTAAATAGGTTGTCCTAGTTCTGCCTCATTTGTAATGATATTATAATTTTATATTATGAATCAAAAAAGAGAAAAAATTTAAAGGAGTAAATTCGAAGGAATACATCAAGCAAATGTATTCATTAAATTAAGTTACTATGCAATTACTTGACTTTATCTGATAGAATTTGGGCATTTTTTGTTTTCACCTTACTTCTAGTAAGCATTTATCTCAGTCTTTCTGGACACATTATTTTTATGTTTACCTGTGTGCTACCTTATTATATCTGAGGTGGTGGTTTGGTTTGTTGTTGTTTTTAAGTTCTTTGATCCTCTTCCTGAAACTGGTTTTCTAATATGCCTTTATCATTGGCCTAATGTTTACTTCATACAATCTGTAGGCTTTAGAAAGATACCTAATTAGCCTCCAAAAAACCTGCTGGGTAGTCTTGGTTTAGATACTGGATGTGATGGGATTGTTCAGCAACCTGCGTAAGCAATCCTATTGCTTAAGTTGTGTGGGTAACATGAGAGTGATGTGAGGGTCATAATTTTCTTCTCAGTTTCATGCTTCTTTTAAGTATGGAATATAAGTTAGAGGGTTCTTTTTTAGTCAGTAAGCTTGGTTTTGCAAAACTTCTCTTCCAGTGGAGTTAGTGAAAACACTGAGTGGAGATTAGGATGAGTACGCTTGTATGCAGTCATTGGTTTTGGTTTTGTCTTTCCTCTATTCCGTGGTTACAGCTTTGCAGTACTCTTTTTTCTAGTAAGACTGTTCTAACAAAGAATATTCAAAATTAACTTCTGTACAGTTTCATTGACATGAATTTGGTTGACTGTAATTTTTATTATGAGGTTATCCAAGTGCAGCAATGTACAATAAATTCCAAAAATAAGATGCTAAATTTTCTGCTCTGAAGGGCTGTCAGTTAAATAGGCAAGGTACACAACTAATGTAAGAGAGGTAGTCAGCTGTTCTTCAGTGCATGTTTTCTTGCAGATGATTGGCAGATTATTGCAGAATTGTAGCTATTCTTACTGCCTCTGCTATTTTAGTGGTACAGGAGGTAGTGATACACTGTTGGCTCCAACTCCAGAAACACTGTACACGTATTGTGAGTTTTTTCTTTGTTTTGTTTTGGTTTTAGTAAGCTTGATTATTTTTTAAGGCTTCTCATGATAGTAAGTTAAACACAGAACTGAGTGTATGATTTGGTCCTTATTTTGGACTATACATGTAATTTGCACTTTTCATACTCTTTTGTCTAATGATTCCTTTATCCTGTTTACTTTTGTGCATTTTCTAATTTTGATTTAATTGTTCACTAACGGTCAGCTTGTGCTAGTGTGTAGCAAAGGGCCATTGGTAGACTTGCAGTTAAAAACTAACCCCAAAACACTTTAACCATGTTAGAAAAAAGGATTAGAGGAGTATCTTCAATCTTATAATCTGGAATCTTTAAATTTTCTCTCTGGTGAAACATCAAGTAGTGTCTTCCATGGATGGGTTTCCTGAGTCAGGTGTTTTGTTTACTCAGCAAACATCTTAAGGGTTGTAGTTCTGAGGGACAAACTTGATTATTTTTCAACTATTTTCTTAAGCAACTATAATTGAGCGTTAAATTTTTGAAGTTCTAAAGTAAAGGCAATGTTTAAAGTTCTATGTCTCTTCTGTAACTGTAGAAATGATGGCGGACGACTTAGACAAATCTATTGAAGAACACAAGGCCAAGTTTGCACAAGATAAGGCAGAACTTGAAAATGATCCACCTTACATGGAAATGAGGGTAAGATTGTTAAAAAGCTGTCCTGAATTTAAGTACTTTGTGTTGCTAAGTTTACTTTTACTGTGCTCTTATAACTGTATTTTTTGTTAAATTATATAGTAAGGATTAATTAATTTCTAACTTAAATACTTTGTATGTGTGTAGAGTTAAAAAAACCTGTATGCTACACAGTAGCTTCCTCAGGATTTGTCTTACAGAAACTAGGAAATATAAAAGGAAAGTAACAATTAAACAAAATCTGTTCTTATCACAGTTTTCCTATTAATCATTTTAATGTGTTAATCCAGCGTTACTTTCAATCTCTCTATTCTCCAGTGCAAATAATTGTTACTGATGTTCTTATACGTGGTATTTCCTTTACCTTGTAATGCAGTAAAGCATTTTGTTTTATTTTCAGAATAAGGAATCAGAGAAGCTTTCTGAGACTAGGAAAATGCTAATTTCCATGGCAAAAGAAAATATACCTCCGAATAGTCAAAAGAACTATCCTTTAGGTATTGTATTTTTTTTTAATATGTTTTCTAGATTTAAGTAGCATTGAATTACCTTTGGGAATTTTTGCAAGGGAATTACTGCTTTGGATCTTTAATCATAAGATGATCATTTCAATCCAAGTGCATAAGAATTCTTCAGTCTTCCAAAAATCTTGAGATTGTATGGAATTTTATTTTTTTTGCAGTTACACTTTTTTTTTTTTTTAATCAGGAGAATAGGATGAGCACTTTCTCTTTCTTCCTGTAAAGGTAGTGCCACTAAAAAAAATCCAAACCAACCAAACAAAAAAATCAGCTTGCCAGTCGTTGATAGGTGATGTGTCCTTTCTTATTGTATTTGAGTGAAAAAAGCTTTGTAAGTCTGTCTTTCATCTGGACGTTACTTCAAAAGGATACACTCCCTGTACTTTGTGCCAGGGAAGTAAGAATACTTTTCCTTTCAGCCTCTTAGGTTAAAAGCCCTAGTCCAACCTGACTAAAATGCTTACAGTTAAATTAAGTGTTTCCTTTCAATGGTAAGCATCCTTCAGATGTTTAGGCAGTTAAAACTGTTTGTATTGCTCTGTAATTTTGTTACAATGTAGTCATTTGCTAAACAGGGAAAGAACAAGCACTTAGTTTTGGTTGAAATCTTAACTAAGGGAAATGGTTAATTTTTTTTTGCTGTGACTATCAGTTTTAGTAACTGTTTTCGTTATATGTTGTCCTTTTTCTTCTTTTCTCTGTGTTCTTCGTGGTTTCTGATTGGAAATGTGTGGGATAGTGTTCTATTCTCCATTTTAATGTTTCTGTAATGTGCCACCTTTCCTTACTTGTCCATCTCCTTTCTGTAGGCACTTCTGTTTTTCCTTAGTTACACTTGTATAGCTCAGCTTTGTTCTGGCAGCTTTAGAGCTTCTTTGTGTCCTATTTCTTGTTGATAGGTAACTCTTTTTTTCTTTCAGTGTAGTTGCTTTGAGTTTGTACCTCATTAATTTTCATGCTGTGCCTACTGTAATCCTGCTGCAATTCTGCAGCTTCCAGTGGGAGGTAGAACCTAAGCTTGTGAATCTGTGGGTCTGAACTGATCTTAACTGCATAAATAAAAACATGTTTTTTGTAAGGTTGTTGTATAAATAGAACTTCCAGCCATCAGAAAGACAAGCTCTTCAAAGACTTTTAGAGGAAAACTTCACAAAAAATACTTGAAATAATAACTGAATATCCCTTGCTGCCAGAAGTCATAGTATATAAACTTGGTTAGAGGACAGCACCTGAATAAGTATCTATCACACATTTTTGACAGTTTTGTTAGGATCAGCATATTATTCCTGGTGTTGATAATTGCTTAACAGTGGAAACATATGATACAGAAAATAGAACACAATAGGTAATATCCCACTGCCTGACAGTGACAGACCAACACCAAACAGTTAAGCTGTTTTAACATTAAAATAATTTTTCATTCTGTGAGAGCTATAATAACATATTATGTTGTGTTTGCTATTACAAATTTGGCTTAACTGTTAACACCTAAATAAAATAACTCAACAAAGTATTGCAGGTGAGGGGCATTCAGGTGGTCTTAACTGAAAGCCAGTAAGTACGTATTGCCATGTCATGATTTTATCCCAGCTGGCAACTGAACTCCAGACAACCAGTAGCTCACTCAGGAGTTGGGGAAGAGAATCGGAAGAGTCAAAGTGAAAAAAATCATGTGTTGAAATAAAAGCAGTTTAATAATGAAAAAAAAAAAGTGATGAAAAGGAAAATAACAAAGAGAAAGAAATAAACCCCAAGAAAGACAAGTGATGCAAATGAAAACAGTTGTTTGCCACCAGCTGACTGATGCCCAGCTAGTTCTTGATGTTGTGGGTGGGAGTAGAAGACTTAGACAAAATTTATTCAACAAGCCCTGCTCTTGAGTCATGAGATCCAGAAAGTATCCAGTCTTAGCCTCAGATTTTGTCAGTGGTTTAAATTCAAGGAATTACAGAGATATGATTGAACTGCCTTTGTCCTGCAGGTTTTAATGATGGCAAACTGAGAATATTTATTTAAAATGAATCAATTATTACAAATGATCAGACAAAAGATCTTCGTAAGAATTGTTTATTACACAGTATAAATGGTAAAAGTAGTAGTAGTTTTAGTAAGTGGCAGGAGGGCCTATCCCAATAAGGCCTAGAATCTGGTGAGATAGGTCAGTGCACTATATTGAAGTAATTATTGAAGCAATTAATTAATTAAGCTAGGAAAAAAAGAAATAATTATAAGTAGAGATACCATTGCTTGTGGGGAGGTCTCTTCTTATCAGCCTGGAGGAGTGTCCTTGGAGGGTGTCCCCAGCGAAAGGGAGGAATCTCCATGCGCACATCCCAAGAAGGGTTATATTAGAGGAACCTGACTGTATGAATGGGCTTTTATAGTATAAAGTGATGGACTGCTAGTCAGAAATTTAAGGCCAGCTACCAGCTGTCACATCCAACTTCAAAAAGCAGGATGTGTGTTTGGAGTTTGGTGAACCAGGCTGGTTTTATTGTAATTCAACACCCAAAGCATTACCACGGTGCCATCAGTAACTCACTACAGAGAGCTTGCATGGCTTGCATTCTCTGACCAGATTCTAGGCCGTGTTGGGACAGGCCCTCCTGCCACGCTTGAGCAGCAGACCCCACCAACCTCCCCCCAGTGTTATTGCTGAGCACGATGCCATATGGTATGGAATATCCCTGTGGTCAGCTGGAGTCAGCTCTTCCGGCTGTGTCCTCTCCCAGCTGCTTGTGCACCCCCAGCCTGCTGGCTGATGGGTGGAATGAGAAGCAGGTAAAGCCTTGATGCTGTGTGAGCACTGTTCAGCAATAACAAGAACATCCCTATGTTACCAACAGTTTTCAGCACAAATCCAAAACACAGCACCACACCAGCTACTATGAAGAAAATTAACTCTATCTTAGCCCAAACCAGCCCTTTCTATAATAATAATTTGGATGGTGAAGTGGATTGTTGTTGATATTATTGGCTGGCTCTGCTTTATGTATCCATAATGTAATTTCCTGTGGATTAAATTAGATGGGGACTTGTTCCTTGGTAGCTACTAAGTGTACTCTGTAGTTCTAGCAATAATGTTGAGATTCAGACTGAATGATGTGACAGTTATTTCTCATCATTAAATGCATGCAAATGTTTATTTCAAAATGCATTTAAATTCTTAGCCTTTTAAAAAAAATTGTCAGTGTCCTTATATGTGATTAACAGAATATGAAATGGCAGATAACTCCAGCAATTACACAAAAAACAAAAGCAGAAAACCATTGAAGAAGAAAGTATATCTCTTATTCTGATGTAAGAATTCAGACAAGTTGCTCACAAAATTAGGATGAATGCATGTTAACTGCAGTACTTTTGCTCTGCCAGGCTCTCCTAGAATAAGTCTTTGAAGTGAGTAGTTTTCAAATATCCCCCAGATCACTGCCTATGATTGTTATCTCAGTGCACTTCTGGTGGCCAAAAAAAGGTCTTCTGTAACAAAAATTAACTTTAAACACTTTTTATGCTTGAATACTTCACATATTTGAATCAAAGCACTTGATTCCTTAATTGTCACTCCTTTTCTCTTTTTTTTTTTTTGTTTTGTACTGAATTTTACTGGCATCTGTGAAATTACGGAATGAATCTTTGCTCTGACCTGTTAGTTGCTTTTGGTCTTTTTCTTGGTTTTCTATAACTAATTAAAAAATAATTCATGTAAAAATAAAAGGGAAGAGCAAGTAGCTGAAACAAACCATTTCCTCCTCTATATTCTATTCTTCTTTACACTTACTCTTTTTCTTAGTGTTGACATGGTACATTACCTTTTCAAGCAGAACTCACACTTACTTTGTGTGTGGTATTGGGAGAAAAGTAACATGCAGGTTGGAGAAGCAGCTTCTGTGCAGATTTTGGTTAGCAGTTGAACTCTGAAAGCTGTTTCAGGGTAGCATATGACATATTTAATCAGGTCCTTTGGTTCTGCAGAACAGCTGGCTGACACTGTTTGTCCCTTCTTTCCTGTTACACTGTTTCACTGGATTAGGTGGATAGTGTCAGCTGTGTCAGAATGTATCTCAAACCCGGCCAAACAAATTCAGCCAATAAATTGGGACTGGTGTAAGAGCAGATCTTGAATACCCCTCTCTTCCCTCTTACTCCTTGCTATTAATTTTACGTAGTAGAAATGCTTTTAGAGAAACAATATGAGATAATAAAAAAAGCCCCCACCCAACAGTTGTAATCTTTGTCTCTTGTTGGATGGGTTTGTGGAATTCACCAGCTCTTTGTGGAGGGTGGTGAAAGTGGCTGCAGAGGTGGCCTTCTGGGGCAGGGGTTGTTTCTTACAAAGTACCTTAAGATGGATTTTGGGAATGGCAAACAGCTTGCACAGCATTATTTTTTTAATTTAGCAGCTGTTACGAGACCAGATAGTAATCTCGGAAAAGTACTACTGTGTTTTGGGTCTGCTACAATTAAAAACACTGAGGTGGAAAGGAGAATTATTATAATTATCATGTGGTCAGATTCTAGTTATATGGAAGCAAACAGATTTTTCAAATGCTTTGTGCTAAACGAATAGCTTGTTGCTTTCAGTTGTGAATTATGTTTTCTATTGTGTGATAAGCACAGCATAAAGTGTATTAATTTAGGAACTAACATGTCAAAGGAGATTTCTTCTGAAACATACATTCACAAAAGAAATACGTACAAACTTTAGGTTATATTATACTATTTGTTAACTCTTCAAATAAATTCAGTTTATGTTGCTTTTTTTCTTTTTTTTTTTCTAGTGGAGAGAAAAAGCACAAGGACTAGAGAAAAACTAATATCAAATACCAATCCATCTTTCCATCCATCTACTCATACATGCTACTGTTTTTTTGTCTGTTTTGTAATTACTGGTTGCATAATTAATTTTTTTTGTTGGTTGTGTCAAAATCCAGATGTAGCTTTTGCAGGATGTGCTTTGCATTGGTAACAAAATAATAAATATGGTATTTAATGGTGTTAAACTTTCAGGTGACTATGGCGTGAGTTTACCTCTTGGAGAGGAATATGAACGAAAAAAACATAAACTCAAAGAGGAACTCCGAGAAGATTATAGGCGGTATCTTTCTCAGGTAAAGCTGCTTGACTGGTTGCTTCATTTTAGTGAGTCTCTTCAAATGATTCTCTCATTTAATTGAATGAAAATGAATGATATCTGTAAAAAATTTTTATAAGAAGGCATTCATTATGAGCAATGGCTCATTTCAAAGACTTGGGTAAAAGTAATTTCAAAATGTTACCTCTAGGAAGGATTATATATTTTAGGTTTCTACAGATCTCATTGCCATGAGACTACATATTACTTAGTACACTTTTTCTGAATACTTTATTTATTTGTCTTTTCTTCTTCCTTAGTTTTTTGCTTAAGAATTTAAAATCTGTTACTTCCTTCAGTATTTATATATTCTGTGGTCTGTAATTGGGGTAAGAATATTTCTATAATTAGTGTGACTCCATTTGACAGCTTCTTTTCAAGTTTGGGAAGGAAAAACTTTGATGTTCTGCTTAATGTGATTTACTAAATGTCACAGTCAATTTAAAATTGAAATGATATGTATGAAATGTCATCATCTTGGGAATATTCCATATCTTCTCTTTGTGAGATAGAAAAAATAAGGAACCAAATAATTTCTGTTGTGTGAAAATGCTATTTATCAGTGTCTTTAGTTCTTAAAATGAAAAAAGGAATTTGCTTTAAGAAAGGAAAGAGTTTTTGTTAAGTCATATATTTTTGAATGAAAGACTCTTTTTGAATAGTATCTTCTCCCTGACTTTTAGGGTATTTCACAGGCAAAAAGAAAGGTAGGGTGCCTGCAATATAATTTTTTTCCCTTTCCAATTAGTTGCTTTTGCTTTGCTTTGTTTGAAGGCTTTGTGCTCTTGGAATTTAAGAAATCATTACTTTTTTTTGGTGCTTTGTGTGTTTGTGCATGCTGTAGTGATTAGCTGTGACTAACAGCATTTGCTTTGTGCAGAATGATTAATTGTATTTATTATTTTCCATTAGTAATATTTTAAAACATTTGTTGATTTCCTTTTTCCTTTGCAGTTGCTATTGTTGCTGTCTAATGTTGACTGTACAATAGTTTTTATTTTAGCAGACATTTGCTTCCAGGCTTATGAGTTACATAGATATTGATCAGATATTTTATTTTTTTTCCATGATATACATACTTTATAGAGCTGGAATAAAATAGTAACCTCTGAAATATTATAGTGTGTCATTGAAACCAGTCAGGGATTTTTTTCTTCGCTATCACTATCATCAGTCATGCTTAGGGAAGCAGTAGAGCCAGTTACTCAGCACCGAGTGGCCAGAATGCAAGAATACTAGTATTGGGAGTTAAAATAAAACCTCTGGTATTATTTTTGCAAGCTTTGACCAATTGATTTTTAATTATTTATATCATTATACTATCACGTGTCTATAATTTTAAAATTTAACACAGTCTATCGAGATCGTTCAGATCAAGCGACTTCAGTAAAGCACCAGGAGGTAACATGGTAGAAACACAACCTGCTGGTTTCTTTGGGGCTTTGAATAACAGAAATAGCATTTGTGAAAAACAATAGCAATAGCGGAATAAACTGCCTGACCTCTGACCCAAATTATGCTTATATAATTGTTGCTTGTTGTTTAATCTTAAAACTCCAGATTATTTTTGAAGTTAGAATATTGTGTTAAAAATTGTTTTATAATTATCAGCAAAGTACCCCAATAATATAAATTTTACATTAACTTCTAGTGTTTTATTCTCACCTGAACTCCAATTTTACAAATTTAGGTTGACAAGGTTTTGTTTGTTTGTTTGTTTTAATGTAGTACGTGTTAGCTGTATTAAGCTTGTAAGGCCTGAGCAAAAGATAGAATTACAATCTTTGATTTCTTTTCCAATCTCTAGTTTCTTTTGCCCACCTAAAGAGATAGTGTAACTTTTAGCAGCTCTCGCAGTGACAATTTTTTTTATTAATAACTTGTTTAATCTTGCTTATCTAGAAAAAGGCAGTTTCCATATCAACTTCTGATTTTTGGCAAATATGTTTTTAACACCAGAGATAATCTCTCGAGACGTCTTTGGAATGCGAGAAAATAATTACTTAATAACGAGGATTACAATGTATTTAATTTTTCTAGTAGGAATAAGTTGGTTTTCCGTATTAAGCTAGTTGTCTTGATGCTTGAATGTTTGCAAACCCCTTAAATCTTCCAATGTGTAGTTGTAAAATATAAGTCATAATGATGTGGTTTTGTACTGCAACAGTCAGAGCTCTTGAGTCCCTCCAAGTTTTTAAATTACACTGCAGCATAGGTAACGGAAGGAAACAGTGCTAGTGAATACCATATCTCCCCCATTCCTTTCTTAAGCCCATGCTACACAGTGAGATGATCCTTTTGTTAAAGGTAATCAGATTTATAAAACAGAGGTGATTAACTGAGAAGGGCCTGGGAATGCTGTTAGTAAAGGAGTGGTGTGTGACGAGGCCATTAGACCTGGAAGCCAAGGATCTGCTCCAGCATTGGTGTTTGGTTTGAAAGCAACTACTTTGACTTTCTACACAGCCCAGTTCCCAAGCTGTGACCCAGGGATCTCTATGGAGCAACAACATAGTGGTTTTGATGGGAATTTCTGTTCTGAAAGTGACTGATGGTCCACAAGGAATTACAGAATTTAGTAATGGGTCATTATCCTGAAAAGTATGGGGAGTACTGGTATAGAAGACACTGTTGAGATAAAAAGATGTGACTATGGTAGTGTTAGCACAGATTCCATCTGTTAAAGTAAGAGGTAGACAGGTTTTCTGCACTTAGAAAAAGCGGTTTTCCATATTAAGTAAGGTATCACCTTGGAAAACTCCTCTGATGCTTGTGCTTATACTAGAGAAGAACTGACTGGGGTTTCTTTGAATGAAAATTGATTTTTTTTTTAATATGCGGAGACTAGCTGTAACACTTCAAATAGTGTAACAGGGAAGAAGTGACAAACTTTCAAACTTAAGCTTAAAATTTGGCAGAGACGTTTACTTTCTGCATTCCTTGACTTCATTCATGTGTTCCAAGAACATTCTACATTTTCAAAACATTAAGGTTGTCTTCAGTCTTTATTTCACTAAATTGCTCAAATTAATTTCAAACAATATAATTCCTAAAAACTATTTAGTTGAGTAAGATTTGTTATTTTAAAATATATTGAATGGTTTTAAATTTTTTTTAATGTAGAAAAATTATCTGACTACTGGTGAAGTAGACCCATATACTCAGGGATTATCTCTTCCTATTGATGAGCGAAGATCTGCCAAGGTAAATATATGAAGGAAATTAAGTAAGTGGAGTATAACTTGAAAATGAACCTGAATGTTTTAAGGTGTTGTGGAAAGAATATTTCCATTCAAGTTTTTTTGTTTGGTTGTTTGGTTTGGTTTTTTTACACAATTGAACATTTTTGGAGGTGGTCATTAGACCACCAAAGTCAAGCGTTTATGTTTTGTTGTGGTGTTTATATGTTTGTTTTTAAAAAATTAATCCTATGTTATGTGTACTCCATGTTTCGTAATTTGATGTATAATTCCATACTGATAGTAGTTTGTGGTTTGCAAGTTCTGATCCACAACTTCAGGGCATGTGGTGTGTTCAGAGCCGCTAGTGGCTATGCTTGGGTTTTGTTCAGCTATAAATATTGATCTGATAAACAACACTGTTTTTATTATAATTGTATATGGTTTTCTGCTTCATTTCTCTTCTTACGCAGCCTGGGGATTGTTTTAAAAATATTTGCTTGTAGGTGTTTCTACAGTGACATTTTTACCAGTTCCTACCAGCACTGAAGGAAGCGTGCTTTCTGCTGTGCACAATTTGCTTTGGTGTCTTTTGCTTACGCTTAACCTACCCACTTATCCTCACGTGCTTTTTTTTTCACAGTTGAATCTGGAAATCTAAATAAAAGCTGCTTTGATATTTCACATATTGCCTGCTCTTAATATAGGAATCTTCCCAATTTCAAATCTTTCTTTGAGAGTACAGATGCTAATTTGTTTTGTGAATGGAGTACACATTCTCTTTCTGCATTTAGCCCTTTTGGTCTCTCAGAGGTTTCTTACCAGTTTATGATCTTGCTTTCATTTATTTGAGTAGTATACCAGCCATAAAAGCCTCCCTGCTCTTGGAGGTTCATGGAGGTTCAATTATGAAAATGCAACATGCATACATGGATTTTCTTTACCTCTGATCCATTCCTCTGATGTATGGTGTGATTCTGTGAAAGCCTAAATCAGTCTTACAGGAGTCGTCTCTCCTCATGCCCTCACATTGGTGGTCTTATATTCCCAGTTCCTTTCTTATGTTTGCTTGTAAATTGATCCAGGAAATTGAGTCAGCAGAAACACTGTAATTTATCAAAATTTTTGCTGATTCCACAAGTGCCGCTGGTTGGTTATTAGGATTGGTCAAGCCGCGGTGGAGATGCAAAGCAGAAAGACAAACTGTGTTGCTGGAGGAGGACAAGACGTTTGCACTCCTGGTGTTTTATTTGATTTTGGGGTTTTTTTAACCTGTGTTGGCTTGAGGGGACACTGTTGATCTGTGTTTGGGACTAGCTGTCATTGTAACCTGGTGCAAGTCTTCTGTTTTGGGATGTGTTGGTCTTGCCTTTGCAGTGCTTACTTATACTTTCTGCCTCTCTTGTAATGGTTTGGCCATATGAGGAGCCAGGTGAGAACTCAAATTGCTCTCATGAAAAAGCCCCGAACTCCAAGTTACATGAATGTAAAAAGGAGTCAGAAAGAATGAAATGCCCAGAAAGGGGAAAGGACTCCTCAGTGGCCACTGCACTTGAACTGCATTTGTGTTATCTTCAGGTTCTCATGAACTTTGTGTTAACCCTTGCAAGTATGTGCGCTGAAACTGTGGAAATTAAAGTATCTTTGATTAATTCTGTGGCAATTGAACTTGTATTTGAACTGGGAACATGTCTGATCACTGATGGTTTTATATCATAGCTGCTCAACATTTGTTGAGATTGTTTGTACAGTTATGTTGTACCCTTTTTATGCTTTTTACCCATTTATTGCTGTTGCAGAACCTAGAAGCTGCCAGAAGATGTCACACTGTGCCCTGCTAAACTGTGGGCTTCTGAGCAGATAGTGATGAGAGGTTAACATTTGCATTTTGGTTTCCTTTATTAGGTCGAATGTGCAGTCATACAGCATATTCAATTTTCTGCTTAGTATTTTGCCGCCTGTTAAAGACAAGGCTTGTTTCTCAGCTTTGGAAAATGCCTCTCAGGCAGCTTTCATGGCTCTCTGCATGTTTTGTATTGTCACTATTATAAAACCTATAGACACAAATTTTGGGGAAAAAACCCACAAAAATCAAATGAAACAATTCTGGCAACTGTTAGTATGATTTGCAAATCTATTATTAGTATTTCCATGGTGATTGAGGTATAAATTTTTTTTATTGAAATTCGTTCATGAGAAAGTAAATTTATGTGTAATGTTCAGATTTTTTAATACCTTTTGCTTTTTTAATTGGAAAATGCTGCAGTGGAGAAGAGCATGCTTTGTAATGTTGTGATATCATTGTCTTTTTTCATTTATGTAATAGTTGGAACAAGGTAGTATAAGAGATGTCACATGCACAAGGTACTAATACAAAGGAGTGATGTAAGTTAGAGTTTACTTTAACTAGAGACTTATATTTCATATATTATTAGGCTATTGATGTGCAGTTCATGCATATTTTTGGACCTGAGCAAGCTGGTTATAAATATTGTCACCTAGAAAAAGCAGCTAGGATAGATCAGTTTTTTTCCCAGGTTTTTCTTGCATTCTTTGCACTTCTGACTCTTTTTGCAGTCAAGTTCAAATCAAGTTTAACTGCTTGCTTGAATTTCACAGTTCATGTTATACCCTAAGCTGTAACTGAAACATCTTGTCTATACATGTATTTGTTGTCCTGTTTTAATTATGAGCAGGGCAAGTCACAACTAATCTTAACACAAAAAAAAATTGGTATGTGTAACAATCTTTTCTAAATACATTCAGATTGGAAATTAGAAAGTGGTTTCTAATTGTCAAAGGAGTGAGTCTTTGGGAAATTTTGGAATAGGCTTAGCAGGAAGAAGCCTAACTGGTTGATCTACAGTAATGTCACTGAAGACTAGACTTGATGCCCAAGGAGCTGAGTTCTGCTTACAGATTTCAGATTAAAGGAAAGTACTATGTTTGAGAATGAACAAAAACCTCAAAGCAATTCAGGCCTTATTTGTACATCACAAAGAATGGGGGGGCCAAACACACAGTTTGCATATATTCATTTAATACTTGCAGTTCTATGAAGTTAAAAGCTACTACTAATGCAAAATTATGATGCCCTTTTCAATGCCTATTTTAGGAGAAATTACGACTTGAAAGAAACAAGGAGTACAATCAATATCTCAGGGATAAAGAAGAATGGAATGAAAGGCTAAGGAAATTAGGGAAGAAAAACAGAGAGGTAATACAGTTTTACAGTCTTACCAATGATTAAGACATACAAAGTAAGACAAAACAAGCAAATTATGTTGTTCAATGAGGCCAGCTTTATTAATGTGTCCAGGAGGTCCTGGTTACAACTCATACAGTAGAGTTCTTGATTACTGCTTCCATCATATCTGTGTCATAGATGGATGCTTTCATTCTTCTGTGTGTCTAAAGCAAGTCCCTGGGTTGTTTTTGGTGATAAAACTGGTGGCCAGAAAAGCTATTTCTTTGAACAAAATATTGAACCTTACATAACTTTTATTTGCAGATGCTCTTTTCCTTAGTCTGTATCGAGTTCATGAGAAAGCAAGGCAAGCGCAGGCAACTGTCCAGAATAGGATGCTGTGAATTTGTGAATAAAAACAAAAATCAACAAAATTTACTACTGAAAGTGAGCTAGACACATGCATAATTGAAATGACATTCTGACCTGAGGCCTTTGATTTGTGTGGCAGTAAGCAGCTAGGAACACACACACACTCACCCACGTTGGATGAGGGAGAGGATCAGAAGGGTAAAAGCGAGAAAACTTGTAGGTCGAGGTAAAGACAATTTAAGAGGTAAAGCAAAAGCTGCATGTGCACAAGCAAAGGGAAATCAGGAGTTCATTCCCTAATTCCCACGGGCAGGCAGGTGTTCAGCCATCCGCAGGAAAGCAGGGCTCCATCATGTATAGCAGTGACTTGGGAAGACAAATGCCATTACTCTGAATGTCCCCTCCTGCCCTCCTCATTTCCCCATCTTTATATGTTGAGCATGACATCCTATAGTGTGGAATATCCCTGTGGTCAGTTGGAGTCAGCTTCCCTTGTACCCACAGCCTCCTTGCTGGTGGGACACCATGAGAACCAGAAAGCCTTTGGCACTGTGTTAGTGCTATTCAGTAGGAACTAAATTATCCCTCTGTTAACAGCATCGTTTTCATCACAAATCTAAAGCATAGCCTCATATAAGTTACTGTGAACAAATTTATTCCAAACCAGTACAACAGCCAATGGGATTTTTAGGCCTGATTAGCATTGTTGTGAGACCTTTTGCTTTAGTAAACTGGAAGCAATGCATTGATCTGAGAAATCTGCTTTCTACTAATAAAATCTTTTCTAGAAAGGGTAAATTTCAGTTTTAAAATATTTTGGCCTCAGTTTAATAATTTGGAACTCCCTAGTGTAGGTTTGATTTAAGAAGGCCTTCCACTTCTTTTTAATACAGAAATTCTGAAGTGTATGCTAGCGTGAAAGCTGGGTCATTCCATGAAATGCCTTGTATTTGTACTCAAAACATCTGAAAGTTTATTGTCTTTCTTTCAGCAGTTGGCAAGTGCAAATACCCATGTATTTTTAATTTCTGTCCAGAAGAATGTTTCTTGTTTCTAGAAAGACTGTTTTCTTATGTAAAGATCTTATTTAAAGATCTTTTCCTCCAAGTGCTTTGGAGTGTCATGTAGTCATATAGAAAAATATTTTAGTCTGTGAAGACATGTATAAGGCAGTATTCAGGCATTCTTTAGGTGTTGAAATTCAATATCTGTTTCTTAACTAACTTCTTGAAGGGTTGGAGCGCTACACAACAGTGGTCCCTAGGAAACTGGCAAAAGTGCTGCTTGTGTTTGTGTAACTGAGTCTGTAAATTTCTAAAATTTTTCTACATGTTTGGGCATTTATGTGTCCTTATCTCACTTGTCTAATGAAATCTATTTAGGGACTCAAGGTTTTTTCTTTTTGCTTTTTTGTCATCCAGTTGCACTTTTAAGTTATATTTTTATTATTCTTGCGTAGAAACAATTTTGCTGTCATAAAAGAACAAACAGGGAAAAAGCCTGGTGACGATTTGAGGTTGTGCCATCTCTGAGGGATATTTAACTTGAAGTGAGAGTCAAATAACATATATGACCTCAGAAGTTTGATCCAACAGTTTAGATAATCCTTGGATAAACTTCAGTTGCAAGGAACCTCTGGAAGTCATATAGTACAATCCTCTGTTCAGAGTTGAGTTAACTTCACAGTTAGATCAGGTTAGTCAGGCCTTATCTGCTTGAGTTTTGAAAGGATGAAGAATGCACAGTTCTTTTGGGCAACCTGTTCCACTGCTTTAACTTCTTGATCTGAACTTCTATTCCTCTATATCCCACTTAAATATCCTTTGCTGCAACTTGTGACTGTTGGTTCTTTGAAAACTGTTATTCTGTCATCTCTGTAATTATCCTTTGGATAGAGACTACAATTACTTGTTCCTCCTGCCCCAAACAAACCCTCCTTAACCATCATCTTCCAGGCTGAATAAACCCAGCTTTGTCAGCTTCTCCTTTAAGAGCTCAAATGCCATCTCAGTAGCCAGCCTCTGCACTGTCTCCAGTTCATCAGTATCTGGGGAGGAGGCAGGAGAGGGCAGAAATTGGGCACACTGCACTGGAACCTGGATACTGAATAAATACTGAGCAGAGAAGGATCACTTACCCTGACCTGCTGACAACAGGTCATGCAGCCCAGGTTGTTGTTTGCAGTCATCACTGCTGAGGGTCCTCTGCTGACTCATGTGCAGCTTGTTCCCCACCATTAACCCCGGCCTTTGTCTGCAGAACTGCTCCCTAGGCAGTTGGTGCTCAGCCTGTGCTGTGTTGTGTGGCATTTGTTCTGTCTCAGGTGCAGAGTTTTGCCTTTGCATTTGTTGATCTTCATGAGGATTTCATCAGTGTATTTCTTCAGTTTGTCAAGACCCTTCTGAGTGTCAGTCACACCCTCTAGTACATTGATCCTTCTTCCCAGTTTGGTGTCACTTACATCCTTAATTTATTTTTCATTGCATTTTGTAAAGTATGAGTTACTGCTATCTTTATTCCACAAATGAAAGATTAGTGCACAGAAATACTACAGGATTTATCCAAACCCATGTTGTTTGTTAGAACTGTGTATTTAACTCTGGTCCAGCGTGTCATAGGTTTGGTTTTTACTGACTAAACTATCCTTCCTCATAGTGACTTCTCCTGGAGAGCAAAGAAATAGATTAAGAAATGGTCAGGTTAAAAGGTTGTGGTGATAGGGAAGAAGTATTACAGACTTGTCTGAGTCTGGATAGAATAAAGATATCTAGTCTCTTGGTGAGGTGTAAAGTTCCAAGTGGTTTTTTGATTATTTGCACCTCTGAAACTGAAGGTCAAATTAGAGTTGGTAAAAGGCCTGTCCAAGATTGCTAGCCATGCTTCTGAAACACATTAGATACAAAGAAGAGTACCTATTTTAATCTCAAGAAAAATAAATACAACGCTAGCTTTTAAGCACTTTTCAAAGTATTTTCCTTGCTCACCTCTTACCTTTCTTCCAGTACTTGTTTAGGGATTGTTTGAAGCAATACAAAACTAGGGTTTTACTCAATGTTATTAATTTATATTCAGATCTTTTAATATTTTTTTTCCATTAAACAGAATGAGATGGACAGGAATAAAAAACATGTCACTGTTACCAGGCTCCAGCCGGAACTACATACAGAAGTACAGCCCTTTAGTTCAGGTGCAGAAGCTCCCAAGAAGGATGCCTTTACTTCTACAGAAGATTATGAAGAGCTGCAAAATAAGAGATGGCTGGAGGAAGACAGGTACCACAGGTTAGATGATGAGGTTGAATTAAGAAATCGACTATTAAACAAAAGACTTGATGCAGATTTGGATGTTCCCAATGGAAGACATCATGGATTTGCTAGCCAGTCTGTAATTCCTATTAGGAAGCATCACAGACTTGATGAAGATCGTGATTTTGGTAGAAGATACTACAGAGTGGATTATGATCCTGAGATAAGTGAAGAAATGGACCCTAGATTTAGATGTGAAAACACCTATGACAGGAAAACTCCCCGGATTTTTCATGCTGAAAGGTATCCTTAATTCCATTTTCTCTCTTATTTCCATAGTGTTTGTTGACAGCCATGGTTTGTTGTCATTGAAAATTATACAAAATTCCCACGGGAAAGCAGGATTTTTGTACTTACTTGCAAAAAGGAACTTTGCAGTAATTTATAGAAAAACTGTTGAACAATTGGACCAGTACCTAAGACTATACATCATAGGTTAAGGAGCATTGTATGTATTATAGCAAACCAAGGATACTAGAGAAATTACCGCAGAAGAAGCAGCCACAATTAATTTTTATGAAGAATGGTTTCCCAGAAAACATGTTAGTATTTGAGAGCAAACACCTGCACTGGAAACCCGAAGTTACCTCTGTTTTCTTAGTCTGTGATAGTTATAGTAAGTCAATTTTCAGTTCAGATTCCAAAACCGGTTTGAGCTTCAATTTTTGGTACACGACACTGTGTATAAAATGCAAAAATGTGTTTTTAAAAAGTCTTCTTTTTTACTCCATGTCTTGGTAAATGACAGGCTTTAAACCTTTGCGTAGCTGAATGAAATCCTGATGGTTTTAATAGGTACTAATCTCTGTAATAACTACACAGGTTGAATAAACATTTAAGAAAGCCCAAACCAAATGAAAGAGGGTGTCTCAAATAAATAATTCAGAAGGAAAACTGATATTATGTACTGTTCAATATTAAATAGTCTTTTCTGCGTTAACTGATACATCAGTTTCGTTACTTTGCCATAAATTGTTAATCTTTCTCTTCCAACTCACTTGAAAGAAAAAAAAGTATAACCTTCCCAATCATTCAAGGTTTGGCAGTCTGGCCACCTTTGGTTATTCCACTGCAAGGACTGGTTGCTTTCAAAACCAGATGGGTTGTGGTGAAAACAGTACCGAACTTGAAAGAGATGTGTTTTATATAGCTAAATTCAAATGAAATAGATCAGTAAAGTTTATTGTAAACAAATTTTTAAAGGGGACTCTAAGGATGTTCATTTGTTCACTTTCCAGATCTTGGGATCATGAGTGTTGTAGATTTTTTTTTTCTCCTATTGCCAGAATTATTTTCCTGCAGTTGCTTCAAGCGAAGGAAACACCAGCATCCTCTCTTTGTAACGCAAAATAAAGACTTTTTTCCCCCCTAGATTTAATGCTTCTAGAAAAAACAAAGGCAAACTGTACTGCTTTCAACCATGTTAAATGTTGCAGTCATGTTTCGTTGTTTGTTGCTGGTGGACTGGTTAAATGATCTTTTGAGTTGTTGTTTACAGGGATAATTTTCTGAATAGTACCTCAAATTAATGTCTGTGGGGGGGAAAAAAAAGTCCTAAAATGCGTATCTAGTTTAAAAGAATTTTTTTAATTCAGTGATGTCATGCTTCTTTTTCAGATTCAAATGCCACTAGAGTTAAAATATTTTTTTCTCAAAACCTTTTGATAGTCTTTATCAAAAAAAAAAAGTAAAGGAATTAAATCTATGGAGAAAGTGAAATGTCTGGAAGCTTTTTCAAGAGGCGGACTAAATAAACTGATTATTTTAAAGTTTCAGACTGTGTTCAGATGTGCTTCTAAAAGTGTGTGTTTATTCATACTGTGTTTCTGAAAAAGACTAGCAAGTGGAAGCAGTGGTTAAATAGAGAAGAGGAATAAGATTTGCTGCCGAATGAGATTCAGAGAAAAGAAAATTTGTTCCATTCTGTACTGTAATGTCGGTAGAAATGAGCAAAGAAGGTTTTAGGGAAGGGTCTGCTTGTCTTACAGCTTTTCAGAAAGAAAAATATTAGAAGCTAAACTTGATGTCTAACGAAGATAACCAAAATATTTTTGAGACTAACAGCAAGTTTAATCCTCTGTGTTAATTCACAGAATGTTCTCTTTTTATTGGGTAGCTGTTTGCCACTGTCTAAATGCAGTTGGGCACAGAGTCTAATATTTAACATATAAAAATAACCATTTGATAATGGTTTACTTTGTTTCTCAAAGAATTCATACAGAATTATATAGATAAAAGATCAGCAAGTATAGTGTTTGAACCAACAGTAGACATCATGTCGAATAGAAATATACTAGTTTTTAATTATCCCAGATAACGCATATGGTGCTTATATAAATATCTGTGACCAATATATCAGTAGGCAATTCACTGCTTATTTGAAGAGGCCTCTGAAACAGCTTTAGTTCCAGTTTTCATTTAAAAGAAAATGTAGAAGATAATCTTATCTTTGCTACTGGCAAACTTGGTGTATCTTCTTAAAAGGAGTTGCTGGATCACTGTCTGAATGGCCTAAACTTAAATTTGTACATAAAGTTCTTTGGGGTTTTGTTGGTGTATTTTCTATTACTGAATTTTTATTAAAAATTAATTTTCAGTATTTTTTAATTAAATGTGTTTTTTAATCTAGTACTTTTTTCTCCTTTGCAAGGAGCTCCACTTAACCTCCTATGAACTACATTCAGTCTCTCTTCAAGGAGAAGTACATCCCTTAGTGGCAGCTCAGCTTCTGAAGAGTTAGCATTTTTTTTTATTTCAGGCAAAGTCAACTTTTCCAGAACACGTGTGATTCATGACAGAAACTAAATTCATAAGGAGGCATATTTTTGCTTCCCGTGCTAAAGTTCTTATGTTCCTAAATGGGGTTTATTAGTTTGGAGAGGCAGATGTTCATAACAGGACTTTTCAGAAAGGTTTCTGTTTTGACAGAGGCACAAGGACCGTGGCATATTTCAACAAATAGAAAGCGTGACAGGGAAGTGAGAAGAATTGCAAAATATTTTAGTTCTTAAGGGTGGAATGCTTTAATCCATTGCCAGCAGTCAGGTCTGTCCTATGAGCAGGAGACAACAGCTTTTTGATTGATTTGGGCTAATATATCTGGGCCTGCCTTGCTAAACTTGCTGCTTTCTACAAATAAAGGTTGCCTCTTGAATCCTAAGGTTTGTTTCTTTGCTTCCTCCCTGCATCCTTTCATTACACTATGGACTAGGCTTTCTCTTTCCTGACTGCATTTGTCTTACATCTCCAGCCTTGTAAGGCTGATTGATGATTGATCATCATCAAAAAGATGATCTTGACCATGAAAGGAGATCATGTTATGCCAAGAGGGTGGATGTCATCCTTTCATGTTGTTTTTGTGGGTTGTTATGATTCCAAATCAATGTTTATTAATCTGCTTGCTTTGTTTTGCCTTTCATTATGGGCTTTTATTAAAATTACAGTGGTTCTTTTTACGTAAGAGATGGGGCTTTTTCCATGTTTACCTAGGTTGGGTTTTTTTTGGTTTTTGTTTGCTAAATAGGAAGTCCATGGCTCTATCCAGCTCTGGAAAATATGTAACTTTATTAGCATTTGTTGGATACATTATTTTCCATTGAATACCTATTCTTGTCTTATTTTGTTATATATAACTTGAGGTCTGCAATAAAAAGTTGTTATTTTGCAAGACAGGAAAAACTTATAAATTCAACTACCCCAGATCGTTTTAGGAACTGCTCCCTTCTGTTCATACAATATTTGGCATCTTTGAAGTCACTTGAATTTTCAATCATATCACTTCATATGTAGATAATTCAAACTTTAGCTCCTGAATTTTTGTATTCACCGTGTTGCCTGTCTTTTATCTTGATCAAAAGTCCCCTCTCCCTTTTAAATTCTATCAGGTGAGTAGTGAAGGGTAGGTTGTCATTAAAAAAGCTTTTCATATCTGAATTGGTTGTTTCACCAGACTCACCCAGTAGCTGTGCACCAAAACCTGTTGTAGACTGTATTAGCTCCTGGGGATTAAGAGGAGCAAGATCTGTTACAATTAATGCAGTGTGAGTGTCAAAAGCCCTTTAGCTCTCACAACTCTTAACCAGGCTCAACAGTTAAAGGTTGTTTGAAAGCAGGCTTGGGAATTCACATTGCAGAGAGAGAGCTGACCTGACTGTGCTAGCAAAGTGAATTATTTCTAGAAATTTTATGTGATATTTTCAGAACTGGTTCTGCTGTCCAGTGTGCAGTCAGGCTGAAAATACATTTGTGCAAAAGTGCTGGACTTTCCATTTTAGACTGGATGTTTTTAGGCAAGCATAGCTGAATATTTTCAGTTTCTTTAAGGCCCTGTCTGAATGGAATAGTAAGAGACATACCTGTAGATTCTGAAGACAAATTAAAGGAGAGAGCATGTGTGTGGCAGATCTGAAGAACTGGAGATTCTAGGTGTGGTATACTGTGCATTTTTCTGATAATTGCACTACAAAATCATGGTGAAAGGAAAATGCTAATTTAAAGTCCATGATATGTTATCTGAAATGGCTGATAGTTTTTCCTGCAGCTATTATAACAAGAAAAACGTGTTTCCTTTGAGAACAGCCATTGAAGGTTGCATGTCAGTTTTCTTTTTGAATCAAAGATCACCTGTTTCTCCAACTGAAGACTTTGATTGGTTCATATAATGGGGAATCCTTTTTTGATAGTAGTTTTAAAATTCCTTTTTTTCCTCTTGTCTTGGTTTTGCAAGTCCTGAAGTGATCTAAGCGTAAGAGGCAGAAGCAGAGCGCTTGTGAAGCCCTTACAGAAACTCTTGACTGGCACCATTCAGTCTGTCAGCATGGTTGAAGTGCTCAGCTGAGTCAGTGTTTCTGATGGCTGCAAAACCACACGCAATTGGGAACTGTGAGAAACGCTTTATTGCCAGGCAGTTTCTTCTTTTGCTCCTGCCATTTCTTTGGATTGTGGGAAAGCTGTTTGTCGTAAATGTATCACACAGTGACGTAAGTGTGCCTGTCTTGTTTCACGCAGGCTGTGAAAGAAATTCTGGGGTTTGATCATTCGGTTTTCTTTTTTTGCCTCTGCCAGAAATCAGGTGCAGATTCGTTCTTCAGCTAATGAGGAGGCCAGGTCTGCAGCTGAAATGCGCTATAGAACAGGCCTTGTTCTTGGTATGTATCAGAACCTAACTAATGACGCTGGGTTAAACTTTCCTTGGGTATATTATTTTTCTCTGTGAATAATTAAAAACTAGAAAAATTAGCTTTTTTTTTGCCCCCTTGTAAATAAATATTACTGACATAGAAAAAAAATAAAGAAAAACATGTTTTCCCCCTTAATGTTACAAGACTTTCTGATTAATTTTGAAGAGCCCAAGTTTCTTCTTACATATTATTAATGGTTTAAGGCCTAGATATGTAGTGTTTTGGTTTTTTTTACAAAATGAAGTATAGGAGAAATCTTAACCTCTGTATTGTTAAGGACACAACTTTATAGCGAATTTTAATTGCAGAAATATGGAAAATGATAATTTTCACAACCTTGGGCAAGAACAAATGATTCTGATCATCTCTTACTGCTTGAACGTAGCCATAAAATTTATCAGGGAACATTAGTGTGGAGTGTAATCAGGAGAAATACAGTTAAAGGTTTAGCATTCCTAGCTGAATTAAGAAAATTATAAGGCAAGAATAAATAAACTACAGTAGTAGTTCTTTAGATGGGAGCTTTTGGAGGCAAGCTAGTTTTGAATTATGAAAGAATTGATTAACAGTTGTGAGAATAATTTCTGTTTATTTTCCATTTGAACTTACCTGATCTCCAGTACTATATGTGGCAGATAAAATTTTTTTTGAAATGTTCAAAGGCAGCATTAAAATAGTGGTGTTGTGATGGTCAGTCTCTGGTCTGTCCAGTCATCTCGTTTGTGGTAACTTGAGTACACAGAGTTGTGAATTTATATTCCTGGCAGTTCTGATTAGAAGAGTATTGTTAAACTATGTTGTATAAAGATTAAGTAAATTAAAACTTGACATTTTTGGAAATGAGAAGTGATTTCAGATTCTCCCAAAATCACCAACTGTGAGGTTTGCATATTTTGGTCACTTTACAGTTTCAGCACAATAGTTGAATAAAAACGTCAGTCAGTCATGCATCAAGTTTTGTTGTTGATTTGGCTTTTATTTTGTTTCTTTTCAGCTTTCTTCTCTTTATTGTTCAGGTCTCCTTTACTAGAGGTCCACAGTAACTTTGGGTATGGAGTATGTTAGGAGCTCCTGTGTCTGATATTTGTACTGTTCAGAAAGTAGTGAAGATGGTTTTTATTGTCCTGTTTGTAAAATAACAGAAGACCTCCACACTTATTCTGAGGGTACTACCAGAAGTTGAAAGTTTTTTGGGTTCCTTAAAATCCATGTGGTATCACTGTTTCCCTTTGCATACACATATCTCCCAATTCTTTGCTAATTCTTAGTAGTCATGGGAATCATCCTAAAGGTGGAGGAATTTGCTTTCCTCCCTGTAGACTTGACTGTCTTAATTTTAAACTTTCATTTTGTATCCAGAACAGTGCATCATAATTTTGGAGTGTTGTAGTTTATCTTCCTTAGTTGCGCATTGGAGAGAAAAAAAAAAAACAACCCTAACTTTTTTTAGTTGCTGTTTTATCCCATAGCTTTGAAATTTGTAGCTTCCTGACTCTACAAAACCAGTCAAACTGGGAAAATAATAATGAAAATTTTAGTGGTTTTGATCATCGTACTCGGAACGAACTGTATATTAAAACTATCTATGTTTTTTTAGTCAGTAAAGATCCACAGTTTGTATATTCTGCTGTGTTTCAGGTTTTAAATTGACTGAAATGCAGTGGTTTTGTTCATTACTTTTTGTGTATTTTGTGGAGCATTTACACAAGTGTTTGGTCATTTCCATTAGGTGGTCAGGACCGAGAACTTCTGCAAAGGAGAAAGGAGAAATACAGGCGAGAGCTAATGGAGCAGATGGCTGAGCAACAGCGAAATAAGAGACGGTAATGGAAAGTTACTGTATTTTTAGAAGATAGTGGCTGGCATTTAGAGACATTTCATTAAATCAATGTGGTAAGAGAAAAATTCGTAACCGAGGAATTCCAGGTAGCTAGGTAATATTGCATTCAATTAAACTCATTGCTGTGAGAGCTTTAGTTTTTAATAAGCAAATTTCCCAGCCCTCAATGGAACAAAGAAAACCCAGGTATTTTTTCATTTTAAAAAAGTTATTTTTAGTTTCTTCACGGTAAAGAAGCTTTAACTGAAGTTATCTTTTTTGCTGATACAGGTGTGTCTAACTGCTTGGCAAAGTTGAGTATTAATCTTGTTTTTGCCCTCCAATTTAGGAAGGTAACTTCTTATTTTTGAAGGACTTGACCATGTGGCTTATGCAGAATAATAAAATATTAATTTCTTCCTTACCTATTAGCAGCTGCCTACTGAATAACAGTATGGATACATAAAAACACACAATGATATTAGTGAAGGGATAAGGAATTTAAAATAAGTTAGTATTGACAGTTTCACTATGATGAAAAATTGTACATGCTGAACAAGCCTGAGCCCAGAAATTACAAAATAGTGTTTGCTGCACTTTTGAATCATTCATTTCAATGTATTTAATATTAACTTCTTGAATGTGAATAAAGATAAATTTGTAAGAACTGTCCTGAAAAGTTGTAGTAAACAGGTTTGTGGTGGTTTTTCCTTTTATGGTAGTTAGATTTTTATTAGGTGGAATAGATGGTAGCCAGATACTTCTTGAGAGTTCTGTTTATTTAAAATACTACACAGTTTCCTTCACTGACTCCAGAAGAAATCAAGTGGATCATTGTGTTCTGTTATCCTGTATTTTCAGAGTTATTTTAACTACAGAGTTGTGAGCTCTGTGCTTTGAAAGAATGAGTATAGTTATTACTGCTTTCTGATGTCATTGTTTTTTTTTAAAAACCCCCAACAAAACAGTGAGAAGGAACTTGAGCTCTTAGTTGCTGCTTCTGGAGCTCATGACCCAGAAAAGACGGTAAGAAACTTGGATTTTCTTTCCTTCACCTGTACAGATTTTTCCTTTTTTCTTGCTCAGTCGCAAAACTCTACAGGGCTACTATAACATGATAAATGCTGATTGTTTTTGTTTTGTTTTGTTTGTAATAGGGCATCAGCATAGAACAAAATTGAAACCAATGATGATAAGGCTGAGTCATGGTTTAACCCCAGTCAGCAGCCAAGTCACACACAGCTGCTTGCTCACTCCCCCACCAGTAGGACAGGGGAGAAAATAGGAAGGATAAAAGCTAGAAAACTTGTGGGTTGAGAGAGAGTTTAATAGGGAAAGCAAAACTGCACACACAAACAAAGCAACTCAAGGAATTAATTACCTTCTTCCCATGGGCAGGCATCTCCAGGAGAGCAGGGCCCCATCACATGTAATGGTGACTTGGAAAGACAAACACTGTCACTCTGAACATCCCTCCTTTCTTCTTCCCCCCACTTCATATAATGAGCATGGTGTCATCTGATCTGGAATGTCCCTTTGGTCAGCTGGGGGCAGCTGTCCCAACCTCCCAGGCACCCCCAGTCTCCTCAGCAGCATGTCAGTACAAAAAGCAGAAAAGGCCTTGTCTCTGTGTTAGCACTGCTCAGCAATACCAAAAACATCAGTATATTATCAACTCCGTGTTCAGCACAAATCCAAAATACAGCCCCATACCAGCCACTGTGGAGAAAGTTAATTCTACCCCAGCCTAAACCAGCACAGGCCGTAACTTGTTGCACGTGCTTTCAGCTTAAGAGGAAAATATTTTCATGGAAGTTATTGACCATTTTCTTGTGCAGTGACCAAGTGGAAATTTTGTACAGGTGGTGGTTATCATGGAAAAAATACGTTGAGTCCATTGTTACCCTGTTAACATGCACACAGTAATAACTTTCCTTGGGAATGTAAAGTATGCCGCAGAAAGTTTTTTTTCTCTTTTTCAATTAAGAAAAAATCTGGTTGTTTTGCAGACGAGTTGATTTCACTGTATGAATTTTTACTTTCAAATTTGTAATTGTTTTTTAAATGATTCAATATAGCGTTCAGAATTACAAGTATTTTTACAGGATTTTGTATAAAGCAAGATGTTTAACATTATGTGTCTTGTAAAACTTAATGTAGAGTTCCAACTGTCTCGATTTCCTTAGTAATGTGATGATTACATTAAGAATTCTGATTAGCATATGTCAAGGAGTAGGTTGTCAGCACTATAGCATTAGTATCTGACTGCTTGTCACAGAACTTGTATGATTTGCATGTGTGTTTGCTCTGTGCCTGAAGCCATCACATCTTGGAGATCTGCTGCTGAAGGGTTGGTAACTTTTTCAGTCAAGAATAGACTGGTTATTAGTTTGACTGGTAACTGGTTTAAATTAGCAGCAGTGCTGGGTTTTGTTGAATGCTACAATAAAGCAAGAAACTTAATGCTGTTTCTGGAGGATTCAGTAGAGGTGAAAGGGGGTCCGATTTGCTAGAAAATGAAGGTCGATGGATAGCTGTAAGATATTATTAGTCAGCATGTGAGACTGGAGGCTGAGAATGTGTGCAGACAGGCAGTAAAGCTGTATCAAAATTCTTACTTCTAAATGTGGAGGGAGGACACTGATCTGGCTGCATGTTCCTGCCCTCCTTGCTGGAAGTGTCTGTCTTGCTTGTTTGATCCCTTTTGCAAACTCATTCAGCTTGGTTAGCTGGCAAAAATCTGAATCTTTTTTGCTGCTTTAATTGGCTTAGAGAGGTCAGCTGGCTGATCAGGGATTCAGGTGGTGAAAGGGGGAGGGAGGGATTGTAGAGCTGGGAGCCAGGCAGAAAAAGATACAAAACTGAGCAGAGGATGCTGGGTCCTTTGGCTTGGCAGGCTGCAAGGTCAGTGTAAACAGTACTGTCTAATCAAAGTGGACTGTGCAGAAGCATGCTGTGCTGCAGTACTCAGCATACCATATGCATCTCAAAAGTGCCTGTTGCAGGAACAAAATTATATCTAGAGCAAGTCCAGAGCATGCATAGTGTTTTAAAACCACTAATTTAGCTGAAAGCCTTCAATTAAGTAGAATTGCTGCATTCATTAAGCATCAGTCACTGTTAGCTTTAAATTGCCTCTCAGGGAGAGATTCTAATTAGGTGGATTTTGTGATTAATTACAGGTTGGTTAAATAGCAATGCCTGATTAAGAATCTATAAATATAGACTGTTGTATATATGGCTTGTTGAAAATGAAACAGTCCCCAGATGAACTGAGTACCACAGTGACATCTGAAATTAGCCACAGAGCTGAAATCTGGGGCACTTTGGGAACAGTTCACATTAAAGTTGTTAGTGTGAAAGGCTGTTTTAAATGTTCTCCTGCTCAAGACACTGGATTTGAAAAGACAAGTTAAAAAAACAGTCTGTAGACTGTTTTATAATTTTCAATTGCTGTAACTTGTATCTGTTAGCTAATTTTGTTCACATCTAGAAATTTGAAGTTAAATGTTATAAGCAAATCAAATAGATTTTGAGAATTTTTATTTAATGCTGTAGTCCATGATTGGTGAGTACTAACTGCTTTGTATATACTGTCTTGCAGCTAAGTGATGAGGAGGTAAAGATTTAATGTTTTGCTGAAATACTTCCATATTGTAGGGCATATGATTTGCTATTAGATACTTAATAATTAGCTGGTTTCTGGTATTGCTTTCTCTGTATGCATGTTAGTTGAAGCACTGCAATGTTAGGACCAGTGAACTCAGAACAAAATCTGTTTTACTTATACACTGTATGATTTATTTCCATTCTTCTATTGCGTTAGCTTATTTAAGCAAACATTAAAATAGTTATGCATAGCAGTTACTGTAAGGGCTTTCTGGGTGTGATAGGGTAGTTCTGAAACTAACTCACTTGCATGCCTTTGCATTATTTGCGTGTTGCCTTTGACTGTCTTCTGAGGCTGCCAGTTATCAATAAACATTTGGTATTTCCATTTTTAAAAAGAACCACCCCAAAAATTCCCAGCTCTTATGGTTGAAAGCATCAATCAAATCCAAGGAACTTAAAAAATGAAATAATGGTATTGCAAGGAAATGTTTATTGGAACAAGTCTCAGTATGTATTTGATTTTACTTTTTATTGATTATGAGCCATTTTAATTTTGGGATGGGGGGAGAGATTTTGTAAACTTTTCCTATGCCTAATATAATATGAGAATTCTGTCAGTGTAGAAAATTGGCAGCTGTAGATAACCTGTACTGCAGACAGAAATGTTCTTTGTTCTGGGTATTAACTAGAACTGTACACTTCCTGAAACTTGCCACAGAGATTGTTTTTTGTAAGTCTGTGATAAACTTCCTAGATTTCCTTGTAGTATTAGATTCGCAGTAAATCACTGGGAGAAAAAACTGCAATTACTAGAAATTTGAACAGCTAGTTGGGACCCAGTGAAGTGTTTTAAAACCACCTAAATGGAAGGTCAGAATATTTCTTAGTAATAACAAGATAACCATTTTGTTTCAGTTTTTTGTTTACTCTCTTTTTTTCTCTTACCTTCTTTTTTTTCCCCCCCTTTAGCCAAATAGACTGAAGCAGTTTGGCTTCACAGCAAGAGCTTCTGAAGAGAAAGTACCTCCTGAAAGGCCCAGGGTGGCTTTCCAAACTCCAGTGCCTGCCCCTTCAGCCTCTCCAGTGATTGAAGACTTTCAGAGGGATAAAGACTTTCACAGGGGTCTAGCCAGCACTCTTGGAGAAATAGCAGCTCCCAGGTGCTTCACCGTCAAGTCCATTTTGCGCGTTAAATCGGATTGTTGTTAAGCACGTTATTACTGCTGAGGTAGAGCTCAGTGGTGCTACTGATCCTTCTCCAAGGAGCTGGTAGAGGTAGAAATAATATTTTGACAATTAATAGAAAACTAACTACTTTGCATTGGAATAAATTGTAAATGTCAATTTCTTCACAGTTTATTTTGAAAAGTCTGTGGAGGCGGGATTATCTGCGAAGACAGCTCTCTCTTAGTGGATGTTGTGCTGTAGAAGTTATGTTCCGTGACTGTAATATTGAATCATGTGCAAGGATGCTTGAGCACATGCCCAGCAATGTCCATATTTTCAGAAGGCTTGTATGACATGAGTTTGGCCTCTGTCAATTAGCAATATCCTGGGGCTAAGCTCAGGCATGTGCTGTAGGCAAGGACAGCATCCACTAGATGCTGCGACTGAGACTCAACTGTTCAGGGAGAGAGAAGGAGCTTCAGGCATGTGGCTGAAGCTGTGCTGAGCTACTCACCCTTTGACCAGAGGCTAATCCTTGCCTAGTTTTATTTACTGTTACTGATGTAACCAATAAGTATCATTAACTGAACCAGTAAAAAAAGGCGTGCTTGTTTTATGTTCTTTAGATCTCTGGAATAGTGTGAGTTCATGTACTGTTCCCTAAGGGAGGGTAAATTCCCTACTGAGGCATATTGTTTCTGCACAGCACTAATGAGAGGTCTTCCGCTGAACTAAATTAGAGTTTTTTCATAATGAATTCTCTTTCTACTCGCATTTGCTCTCCCTTCTCTTTCCCTCCCTCTCCTCTGCCTCCTCACCTTGCTTCTCCGGATGATCTCTTTTCAGTTGTACAGCAAACCAAAGAGTTGTGTCCCTTTTTCCTTTAAGGCTTGCACCATTGCCACCACCTCCACCACCGGTTCTGACAGACAACTATAGAACACCTTATGATGACGCATATTACTTTTATGGGGCTAGGAATCCTCTGGATCCCGCTCTTGCGTATTGTAAGTTGATGATTTTAGGTGGATTGGTTGTTAAAGTGATTCAGGTGACTACTTTTGATCTAGTTAAACAATGAATAATGCAGAACTAGTGACAGCAAATTAATCCCATTTTTTAGATTGAATGAAAAGGGCTTTCTTTCAATACAGTTTTTGAATGAAGTAGTTTTTTTCCAACTACAAAAGGGGCTGTGGCTTCCAGAAATCCTGTTCATCACTTGAACAAGCTCTAGTCTCAGCTACTTAGCCATTACTCCTCCTACATTATAATCTTCATTATAATATTGATAATTAAAACATTATTTTTTAAATTGACATAAATAGTATAATTCATTGCATGTTTGAGTGTTGCTACAATTTCAGATATAATTTTAAATATTTTTAAAACACTTATTAATACATTAAATATCTTAAAATAATGTACAAAGAATTCTACCTTTGTATTTTAAGGACTCCTTTTTTTGTCTATCCTTTGATGGCTTCAAAAGTGATTTCATGAAAGAAACGACTGTGATGTGTGTATGGAGGGACTGGATTGTGTGGTGTGTGTTTTTCTCTTTTTTTCTTTTTTAAAGGAAAAAGCAGAAATACTTTTTAAAATTTGTTATACTACCTTTATAAAAAAAGGTAAAATGAAGGGGAAAAAATCTTACAAAAATAACTCTTTTACTAGTTTTATTTGAATGGTATGTCTATGCACTGGGGAATTTCAGGAAAGTTAGAGATTGAAGAGCAAAAGTTTTTGGATTTTTTTTTTTTTTGTCTCCATTGTAAATTTCTCCCTATCTTGTTATGTGATAGCTTAGGGCTTGAGAAAGACTTACTTGTTTGTTCCCTTATTTAAAAGTTGTGTGCGTTTAACCTTTTCTTTGTAATCTTATTTTCAGACCACAGTTTTAACTCACAGAAGTTTGGAGACTTTGTTGGGGTTGTTTGGTTTGGGGTTTTTTTCCTGTGTATTTTATTTTGGTGTTTGTTATTTGCTTGTATTTGTTTTTTACTCTTGTATCAATATAACTTCTAGGATAAAATGGCTAACAGTTTAGAGTATTAAAGCAACTAATACTTGAAATTCACATGGGAGAGTTAAGTTGTCCTAAAGCTTGATTACACAGACTGAAATATTGCTAGTGCTTAATATTTGAAGAGTGAAATTGTTGGAGGTGCATCTCTTACTGTCTTGAACACAAGCAGTACCGTGCACAGTAATGTCAAGCCCCTTATGGCAGGGTGCTGCAGGTCTTGTTTCAGTGAGAGTGCAGGTGTACTGCAGTTAGGTGATACATTTGGAAAGCATGAGGACAAGTGTTACTATAAAGTGAGTTATTTAATTTTGTTGTTTCATTTTAGAATACGATAATGAAGTAATTTGTAAAATTTAAAGGGGTTTTGTTGAATTTAAGAAATAGATTTGTACTTTGGCATTGTATTTCACGATTAGGAGGGCATTATGGATCAGCTAAATTTGTTATAGAAGCTGAGTCCTGCACTTACAGAGTCAGAGCAGTGAACTCTGTTCTGTTATGACAAATACTTATGTCTGAGCATTCAAAATTTAAAATAGTATTTTTTTTTTCTGTGTAGATGGTACTGGTATGATGGGAATGCAACCCACTCCTAATCTGGGTCCTCCTTTAAGTCAAGCCCCAGTAGAGCAATCTGTGTAAGTATTATCTAGATTCGTATTCTTTGTTTGCATTTATCTTTTCCTGTTGTGAATATTTTGCTGAGAATGGATATGCCTTTGAAATAAAATGTATTAAACACAACTCTTCAAACTTCTAATGAAGGATTTCTATCTAAACAATGAAACAATAATTCAGCAAACTCCTACTTTCATATGGATTTATGAAAATGTTTGGGATTATAATCTGCCAGGCTATGGAAAACAACAGCTTTTAAGCACTTCAGGCAGGATTTTTTAATTTATTTTTTTTTCCCCCATCCGGACCCTGTGATGTTTTCCTTTTGTACGTGTGGGTTTTCAATTCAGAAGTAACACTGGACAGAAGAATACAGGAGACAGACAAAGAAGCATAGGAATACTTTCTGAAGAAAAAACACAGCCTTCCAAAGAGGCAACATTATCTTACCAACAAGAATTACAGCAGCAGGTACTGAGTGATAAAGCTTCTGACTCTTTATTAATTTATTTTTTGACATCTAGTGGTTGTAACTGTGGTACTCTTTTGGACATTTTTATTTAGCTTACAAGTAAAAAGCTTCCTAACTCTCCCTGCCTTCACCACTTTCTTCCTCACATTCCTCAGACCCTGCTTCAGTTGATTTTAGCTCTTCAAACGGACAGTAAGCTCTTCAGTTTTTTTGTCAGAGGCAGAGAGAGTGTTAAGAATTACAGCAAACATATTAGCTCCAGGCACATAGCTTTATATGATTATTTTCATAAACACAAGAACCTGCATCTTAAAGGCAATGGATTATATTGCTGTGATATTCCTACTGAAAGATTGCTTTTGAGCATTATTGCTATAATTATTAGGAACAGTCTGATTTCAGGAAGTTCTTCATGATCATTTGGACACTAATTCAAAAGCTTCCCTGATGTTTATTTCCAGTGGGTTTTTGCAGTGGTGTCTTACCTTTTTTTAGCTTCCTTTTTGATAGACTAGACAAATTTTTTGAATCCCCTCTTCTAGTAGACGTCCTAGACCCCTACTCATCTTAGTGGCCTTTTGCCTTTTGTACCTTGAGGAAGCTTATAAAATGTATTTGGCTATAATAAGGCATATTATTTTGAAAGAGATTTTGCTAGAACCCAGTTCAGTGGCACTTGACACTTTCTTATCTTATTCTTTATATATTTCTTTGCTGGGGATAAATAATGGCTATAAAAATATTATAGTTCTAATTATGATTGTGCATAGGGATAAAAGAGAGGCTGCCAAGCAAAGTCAGATAAACAATTAAATAAACATTTAGGAATAGTGTCTGATACTGCACATACGCTTCTCTAAAAGGCATTTTCTTACTATAGGCTTAATTAAATTTTATCTTGCCGTATGAGAGACTGCACAATTTGGCATAAAGGTCTAATAAACATTGTACAATAGTTTTTCAGAGTTATTATGCTGCTTATGGTTGAAAGCAAACAGGAGGTATTCTGCTTTTTTTTCCTGTTGACAAGACTGACTGACCAGTTTTGTAAATGGTTGAAGGAGCTAGGTGGGCCTTTTATATCTCTTATGAAATTTTATGACTACTTGATAAGGGAGAATCATAGAATTTCAGAATGGTTAGACTTGGAAGGGACCTTAAAGGTCATCTTGTTCTACCACCCCTGCCTGCAGAGACACCTGCCATTAGACCAGGTTGTTCAGAGCCCTATCCCAACTGTTCAGAGCCCTATCCCAGCACTTCTAGGGATGGAACATCCACAGTTTCTCTGGGCAGCCTGTTCCAGTGCCTCATCACCCTCACAGTGGTTTCTATTAACTATATTTATCTAATTAGTAAGTTTATCTAATGTACACACGAACTTAAGAAAAATACAGCAATATATTTTAGTTACATAAATAGTGGTTAATGTTTGAAAAGCTCTAAGTAGAAGAGGAACTTTTTGGCAGCTGCTCACTTTGTATATGTTACATTTATGAGGATATTTAGTTGCATACATGTAACCTGATTTTGAAGAAAAGGAAGAACAATCCGTATGAACCTTTCCGTGTTACATACATACGTCATATGGTATTACTGCAGAAAACTGGTTCACGAATGGTTATAGGATTGTGTATCATTCTGCTAAGGCCCTTATTGTTAGGAGTCATCTCTAGTCTAAGTTTTGATTAAATGAAGTATACCAGGTTGAGAGAAGCAACTGTTGTAGTATTGTACAATTTTGCCTGTTTGATTTTCAGGCAGTATAAACATCTGTATCAAAGATCCAGGGATATGGAACTTTGGATATAGAGCAAGTGTCAGATGTGAACATTTCTGGAATTTGGGAATCTTACAATGTGTATCTGTGTGTTTCTCTGATTATGCGCAACTGGCAGTGCGCGTTTTCACAACAGCATTCAGTGCCCTGTTCTGCAGCACAGACAGTGAAATGTTTGGATTTGCTTGATATAGATGAGGGAAATAGGTAATGGGAGCATTCAGTTGGCACCGTTAACTTTTTGTTAAAATTATACTTAATGTGATATTTTTATGGTTTGTTTTTAGATAAGAGAGAGAGAGGAGCGACGCAGGCAGGAGCGAGAGGAGAAGGAGCGCTATGAAGCCAAGTTAGAAGCAGAAATGAGGGATTACAACCCCTGGGGAAGAGGTGGTGGTGGTGCTCCTCTCAGAGATGCGGAAGGAAATCTGATAGGTATGTTTGCCAAAATTATGTGTTGTCTTTTCAAGACTGATGTTTTCTTGCTCTCCTAAGGGCTCTATTCAGCTATGTCATTCCTTGTTTTGTAATGCTGGTAGCCCTTTATTGACAAACAGACTTACTTTTTCAAGGAGGTCAACTCTAGGAATATTTCAGTAATTATTTTAATTTCTGTATAAGCGTTCAAAGAGTACAATTTGAACAACATGGGAAACACAAGATGTGTCAACTAGAAGTGAAGACACAATGCAGTCATAAAGGGAGAAGGAGGAAAACAAGCTTTTAGAATCATCAGCAATACAAATATGTTAAAGTCTCTTGGGAAGACTTTTATTTAAACATGTCCCAGGGACAGGTTTTAAACTGTTTTTCTTTTTAAAAGTAATTTCTAGGGTTAGAAATTTCTACTTGTGACATGAAAAATGGAAGCATGTTTTATATAAATATACAAAGCTAAGTGGAATATTTAAATTTCCACAAGTAACGCTGCTGGTAAATGGCTATATAAAGAGCAGTCAGCAGTAATGCTTTTTAAGGCTTAGTTTTTTTCCAAGTGCTCTTTTATACAAGATGGGAGTAGTGAGCTGGGAAATAGGTGTGATCCAGGCAAGTTGTTCATCCACCCCTCCAGTAAATCATGGAACACTTACTGAATAAGTAGTTAGTTTCAATTATATGACGCTTGAGCAACATATGGCAAAATTAATAGTGTAGTTTGAAGGTAGCAGGTGAAGTTTAAATGCTTTTTAAAAGATTTTGTAGCCAAATTACAAGTTTAGAAGCTTGCATTAAGAATCCAAGCTTGTGTTTATTCCCAGAGCAGATAGAGGTGTTAATACTGCCTGACTTTGGGCACTGCATTGAAGTGTTTGGGTTCTTTCTCTATGCTTTAACAGTGGTGAGAGTGGAAATGCAGGGGTCTCACACTAGCCTGAGCTCTGCTGAGAACTTTCTCTGTAAATGAGGAACCAAGAGAAAGAAGCTTCTTACCCTGTTTTCCTGAATTACATATGTATTTTTCCCACCATAGCTGGCAGCATTATGGATAAGCTATGAGTCAAATGTCGTGCAACATAGCATGGTTTCTGCCATGTCTCTTTTTTATGCAGTGTGACTTGTCTTTTTATCCTCTTAAAAATGTCTGTAAATAGCTTTTGAGACTGATATATGCAAAGGCTGCTTTACAGAGAGGTGTGTAATTTGAAGTTCCTGGAATCTGTGTGCTTAAATGACTATGTAATTATCATTATGACTACATAATTATCTGAAACACTATTTCAAAAGGTAATCTGAAAACTGTGCAGTACTTTTTTTGTTTTGAAATGAGCCTCCTAGGTAGTATGGTAACACTTCAAAACCAGTTGAAACTAACATCTTTGATCAGGCAACATGTAAATTTTGGTGCAAATGCTGGATAATGTTGCTTTGCTTACAAATAGAAATTTGTGTCTGGATTATTACTGAAGACATGAAAACCAAAATACACTTCAAATGCTTCAATGCATTTATCACTCCTAATAGTAATCGAATAGAGATTAAGTACTTAAATACCAGTACTAAACTCAAAAATAGTTTACAAGTTGAAGGAGATAGAAGAAGGGGTGGTTTCTAAATGTATGCTTATCAACATAGACTTATCAGTCACTTTTGGCTTTGATCTCTTTATCTTTCCATTTAATAGCATTTTGGGGTGGGAAAAGAGGAGATTTGTTGTGAAGAATCATTCATGACAAAAGAAAAGCAACAAAATAAATCTTCTAATTGGTTAATTAATAGTACCTAATTATTAATATTTCACCTTTAGCCTCTTTATTCTTGTCTTTGCCTGAATCTTCTGTTCCCATAGCTGATATGCTCAGGAAAAGTGGAATTTGATCAAAACCCCCTGTATTCTTGAGAATCTAGGGTGAATATGCTTTTTGTGAGAATAAAATACTATAAACAGTTATTTCCCCTTTCCTTTAGCGGACTTGAATATCATGCACAAGCAAAATGAAGATGCATATCATAATCCAGAGGCAAGACTAAATGAAGATAAAAGGGCTCTTGTAGCTGTTGACCTAAGTTTGGCCTCCTCAAGACCTGAGAACACAGAAGCATCTACAAATAAAATAGCAGGTTTATACTGTATTACAGCTCTAATTATCCATAAGTCTTAGTGATCAAAATTCTCTAGTTCTTTACCCCTTTTTAGTAGTCCTGTGATAGTGTTAGTGCTCTCTACGTGTGAAATCAGTATCATGCTTCTTTCCCAAACTTCTTCATTGCTGTCACTTGCGTGCTCTTAAAATGTATTTCCTTATCTGTCTTGTCAGTAGTGGTAACTAATAACTTTTTTAGCATTGTTGAGTCAGGATCAGTATATTAGCTTTCCAGGTTTCAGTGTTATCTAATCAAATCTTCATACATGCTTTTTTTTATTCTTAAATGACACAGTAAAATACAGCTATATAGTAGGTTAGTAGATGAGAATGTAGAATAAAAGGAGGTGGAAGGTCTTCAGGTGTATGACGTTAGAGATTGAAGGTGAAATTGGTACAGTAATGAGGTTAACAAGTTCTAAAAAGTTACAGGTAAATTAGGTCCATATGGAGCCCTGTGCACTGCCTCCAAGTTATAGGGATTTTATTTTATTTTCACATTTAAAAACTGATACATCTTCTTACATTTTGTGAGATATATAAATGAGAACACTGTGGTACTCCAGATCTGCCCCCAGTTTGGGCAAATGCCAGGATTGGTGATGGTGTTATTAAATCAGCTTAGATGCTACTTTTCTTTCTCCTGTCTTAACTGTTGCACTGCAGTATAAAGAATTACTCTGTGTCCTTACTACTGACTTTTGTTCCTTCTATCCCACCTCTCACTCTTTATCTCTTACAGACTGTATATTTAACCAAGTGAAATAGGAAAGGCTGATAAAGTAATAATATAAAACAGCCAAGAGCCCCCTGGTTAGACCACTTACTTTGGAATCAGGTGGTAGAGCACATCAGCGATTGCAACTTTATGGTCTCGCACCTTGAATTTGATCAGCCAGGCAGTAAAGTGGCTTTGTATATGTTTTGGTGGGTTTGGTTGGTTAGATTTCCAGGGTTCTTTTGTACACCAGCCCACTAAAAGAGGAACTTGAAAGATAGTACCTGATACACAGCAAGCGTTTTCCGTGATAATTTCCGTAGTAACTTGTGTCTGTCTTGTATCCATGCCTTCTAAATGGTATATACAATTTATTCTGCTTTTTTGCATGGAACATATCTATGGGAAGTAACCCCATCCTGAAAGAGCTACATGTAAATTTAGTTACATTTCGGAAAGATTCAAACACTGCTTCCATGTAAGGCAGAATGACACTTAACCTCAAAGTGTACTCCTTGGTATGCAAGCACATGCTCCTAAGGCTAGGCTGTAGTAGTAAGCATGTGCATTCCTATGGGAATACGTGTATGTCTTATTTCTGCTTTCATCTGACTTGGGTGGTACGTCACCATGTAGGGAAACGTAATGTTCGTCTGAGCTCAGTGGAGCTATTGCTCTTGCACATCCTTGAGGCACTGTCCTTCAGAGGAGGCATGATATGAGTGAAAAACACGCTGTATGAGCTGGAAAGTTAACACAACTTACTCTACTTTTTCTTTTCTTCCTTACTTTCTCCTCTGTTTCCTGTAGGGATTCTGTTCTGCAAAACCTGCTCCGTGTGGTATCTGAATTAAGCCTCCTATCTATAGCTTTTGGGACTGTACGGTTATGATGTGTTTGTAACTCAGGGCTAAAGGAGACCTGACACTTCCTGCTTCATTGACTGAAGGCACCTTATACTGGCAGAATTCAGTTTTCTGACTGCTTAGAATTTTATTTGCCAGTCTGGGGCTTTGCTTCGTGTAGCATCCTTTGCTATTTTACCTAAAAATTTGTTCTATTAGGATGCTCTGTTTTCAAGTAGTAAATAAACCTAAGGAACAGAACTATATGTTCTAAGAGCAATTGCAAGCAGTGAAGTTATGAGTTGTAAAGTATTTGCTATTCTAATTAACTTGCAGGTAATATTTTTAGATACTAAACTGCAGATCAGACAGCAAAATATATGATTTTTGTAGGTGTTATTTAGTAAAAAAACCAACTCACTTTGATATTATTAATTAAGCAGCTAAAACTTGGCAATATTGTAGGCAGGAAGTGTAATAACTTTTAGTCTCAGCTATAGTCTTGCATTATGACTGTCATAAGATACCTTTTGAAACAAGTGTCTTAGACTCTCTCTTCACTCTGACTTGCTGTCTTAATTTCGCTTTGATTTTTGTCTGTAATTTTTCCCCTCCCTTAGGTTTTACATTTGCACAGGCCTCTCCTTTTGCTCGAGGTAACGTGTTTAGTGAACCACCGTCTCCACAGTATCTTAAGCGACAGGAGTCGTACAAGAACTTTCTTCGTCTACAGGTGAATGTGCACACCAGATATCATCTGGTTAAATGAATTTTAAAAGGAGGGTTTACCGTCAGAGTAAATCATCACTGCTGGCCGAAGACCCTACTTACCCAATCATACCCAGTTCTGGACACAGGAGGTGTAGTAAGAGCAGTGTACTATTGAGCTGCTCAGATTTTGGCTTACATAATAGCATCACTTTTATGAGCATTTCTTATTAGTTGGCTTCTTTAGTCCAGGGTCTATCTTTTTTTTTTTTCCTAAGTACAGCTCCTCAAATACAGTACTGGGTTCTCAAACTGTGCATACTGTACAGGTTTGCACACATAAATACCTAAAGAAACAAAGATGTTTGCCCTTGGAAGTTTACATGATACAAATGCACGCTCATCAAAATGAAATGGTGATCAGTGAGACAGTCACAGTGTAGTTATTTATTGATGCGTATATAAAACCTGACTGTTCTTCTACCAGCTTCTGTCTTCTGTCTGTAATACTTCACATTTAATCTTATGCCACAGGAATTAAATATCAGTGTAATTAAATATCAACATTGAGGAAATCCCAGATAACTTAAAAGAGTACTAAAGTCATACAGTAGTTTGATGCAGATCTCTTGAAAAGATCAAGGTGTTTTTTTTCCATGTATGGGGCTGCCAAAAAGACTGAAGGGCAGACCTTTAACTTTAGTAAGTCAGCACCGGGTCTAAAACTACTATAATTGTGGAAAGGAAGAAGAATTGCCATATATTTTTTGGTTTGGTTTCCCATCTTTATTTAATCAGTGAAGAAAAGTGTTGTTCCAGCACATCTGGAGTAGAGTAAGTGTTAGGAAATAGTCTGGGTTTATTAGTAGCATTTATAACTAGTGTTCTTACCGGAGGGTGGTTCTGTAAAAGGTGGCCAAAAAGAAACTGTAAAATAGTGTCACTTTAAAGGAGTTCTGAAGCTGAAATGTAAGACAGGCCCTGCTATTCTTTCAGTTGTGCCATAGAACTTTTGACTGTGCAAGTATGTACTGCAAAAGATCATGACGGTAAATGTTGTTTATCAGATTATTGCTGGCTATTGACAGTTAAATACTTCTTTGGTTTATTTTCTAGATTGAAGAAAAGAGACGTAGGGAAGAAGCAGAGCGAGAAAAGCTTAGAATGGAAGAAGAAAAAGAGGAAAAACGAGTAGCAGAAGAGAGGATGAGAATTCAAAAAGCATATGAAGATGAACAAGAAGCAAAAAGGAGGAAAGACGAGGAGGTATTTTGATACTTTGACTTTTTTACATCCTAAACTAACCCTTTGCAATATTAGTCATCTGGACTGAGAAAGTAAACTGAGCAGTGTCCTGGGATTTTGTCCTTGCCTGTAAATGGGTCTACGTTAGCCAGAGGAGAAGTGGAAGATTGTCAGCATTAACTAGCACGTTCTTCTCACTCTTCATTGTGCACTATGAACTTGAAGTGCTGTTAATGCTTCTAAGAAAAATTACATGGTTTTATAAGTGACAGTGGTGCTCTTCTTTCTAAAGGAATTTGGTGATAAGACCAATAAAAAGCTTTGTCAGATTGGTGAATTAAAAAAAAAACAGCCCAGTTTTTGACTTTTTGTATTAACATCTTAAATCTAGCTCTCGTGGAATTATTTATATTCCGAATGTAACTATATAGGAAGGTTTTGTAAAGCTATTTTTGAATTGGTAAAGAAATATCTTTGAGATAAGAATACTGCTTGTTTTGGAAGAACAGCAAGCAAATAGAATGAATGCTTTTCATGGAGGTAAATTCAAATCCAAATCAATCCCTGTGGATTTAATTAAAACTAAGTTTTAAAAAGTAAAAGCTTTATTTATCAGGTTTGAAAAAGTGAATAAATCTTCATAATTCCGAATATCGTAAATAATTGTAGGAGAAGGACACAGGGCCGTCAGAGATGGAGGAATCTTTCAGTACCCTGTGGGATTATGAAAGATGGGTTCAGGATGTAGGACTTCAAGTTTCCTAAGAGAGAGCACTTAGCTTACATTCTGAATGCTCCTTCCATAGTACGAGCAAGTTAGCTGGATGAGCCTTGTCTTCTGAATACTAGAGCTGGTCTAGTATGGAGTGGGAAGCTTACTGGTATTATCACTAATCACAAACACAGGACTGAAATTGAGACCAGAGGATAATTTTCTCTGTGGGCTTGTGATAGTGTGGTGCATGTTTACAATGCATTTTGTTTGAATCTGAATTTTTGGAAATTACTCCTTCAGTTCAGCCTTAGCTCATGGCAGATCTGGGGTCAAAACCTGATGTTTATAGAAGTTATTAGGAATTCTGTTAAATGATGTGAGCAAAGCCAGGACTGCAGATGTTTATTATTTGCATGAGATATTTTTTTACTTTGAATGTTTGAAGTCGGCCTAATGAAATACACTTTTCACTTCATACTAGACACTTCGATGTGTAATTTTAACTTTCCAAAGAAAACCAAACCAAAACTTTAGTAATTTTGAGTCTTTTTTACGCACTAATAATGTTTATGTTACAGCGAATATTGAAAAATAGAGAAATAATTCGATTGGATGAAGAAAGGAAAAAAGAGGCAGAAAAAAAGAGAAAAGAAAAAGAAGAAAAGCAAGAGGAACAACTTCGACAATATTTTGAGAAAGAAAAGATAGAAGAGGAAAAGAAGGTGGTATGCTTCAGTGACTTTCTAAGATACACATACTTCTTTCTAACTTTTAGAAATAACTGGATTTTAAAGAGATGGCATGATTTTTTAGACCTCTACCTTCAATGTTGTTCCCTTCTCACATTATCAAGCTGCAGTATACTTAATGCACAAACAGAGCAGCTGATTGAAAAATCAGACATGCTGCAGTGGAAACTTATCTTGCTGATTTAATTTGCATTAAAAAATAGTAAAAACAAGGTTAATAAGAGCAAGCTGCACTCTATAGTTGGTTTTTATATCTGCAGTGAAGTACCATGACCTGCATTTGCAGAGGTGCAAATACAAATAAAATTAGTTATATGGTGTAGAGGACTGGTAGGACCGTTCATCTTGAACAACGGTGTTCTTGATAATCTAGTTGTTTTCTTTTGACCTGGGTGGTGTAAAAAGTCCATCACATAGAATTTTGATGGACCAGATCAAAGTAAATTATAAAACTGTTTCTCTTACAAAATTTCTACAAAATTTCTGTCAGTTCTCTAAAGCGGACAGATATAATGGAAGTGTCTAGAGGAAAAGAAGATATGCAACTTAAACATGAATGAAAAAAGTCCCTACAGCACAGGAAAAAAAACCATTAAAACTACTGTAGGTAGGAAACAAAATCACATGAAATTTGGAAATAATTTTATGCATTTAAGAGCATTTTTCTGTCACACAAAAAGTACTAACAAAACTCTTCTTGTCCAAAATAATACTTTATTCAGAAGCTGTAGGAACATAGTTTCAGCTTTACTTTCCTCCTTGCAGTTTTCACGGCAGTCTTCTCCCATCGTTCCCACTCTTCAGAGCAAATCAGTAAGAAAAGAAGAAAGGATTCCCTCTGCTGAGAGCCGTATATCTTGCTATTCACAAGTATGATTATTGTAGCAAACTTCTACTGGTTTATTTAAGATCATACAGTGTATTTAATCCTATCAGGTTTTTAATGGTCGCCAGTTATTACTGGAATGCCACAGGTAACTGGAAACGTAAGGATAACTGTGCATTGATCAGTCTTGTAGCTCTGAAATTTAAATTTGATTCCAAGTATTGAAGAAATGTTTTGGCCACGTGTTGTTTGAATTTTTTTTTCTGCACGTGCATATTCTGTAGGGATGAGTACCTCATTTTGGAGAGGACAGGTGCTGTCCAGACCCTTACCAAGGGTCTAATCTGATCTCAAGATTTAGGATAAGACAGCTTACATATTATCTAGCAGCTCATCGTGTTCCCTCAGAGAAGAACTTAGCTCAGGCATAAAGTTTAATGTTGATTTTTAGCTACAGACATTCTTGTTTCATTTTTATGTTTTTGAAGGTGCAAGAAGATTATAACTCCTAATATGCTTTGCTTTCTTCTCTGCATCAAAAACGACGTGCAGGAGTGGTCCTGAGACCTCTCATTTCTTTCACTTCATAATCTTCCCTGGGACAATATATTATTTTTTTTTTAAAATAAATTTCTCCTGTAAAGCGTAGGTTAAATAATTGATTATAATACTTGAATCTCAGCCTACACTTCTCTCTTTTTACTGAGAAAGTGGGTTTTGGGTTTTTTTGCAATCTTTCTCTAAGAACTCAGCTGAATACTTTATAGTGCAGTTTCAGAGAATGTTTTGTTAGCCTTTAAACCTTACTAAAACCATTGCTTTCCCTAAATGTGAAGAAAACTCTGGAGGAAGGTCAGTTTAGTTCTGTCTTAGCAGCACTTGGTATACGTTTGTCTGGATCTCTGAATAGTGCATTACAGTTATATGTAAGTTTATAGTGGCCGTAAATACTACCCACGTATAGGAATTTGGATTATACATTTAAAGATCAGATTTAAAAACCTTAGGCATTAACAACCTGTAAGGTTATTATTCTGTCCTCCAATTGTTAATGTAAATTGAATGTAAAATAAGGAAACAGAACGTACTATATTTTTTTTCCTTCCACATGTTAACATTTCGTATTCATTATGGTCACTAGGATCCTGCACAACAGCCAAGAGTTCCTTCTCCACCTGTCCCTGCTAGAAGAAATCAGTTACGTTCATTAGGTGGGGATCTGTCTTTATTGCAAACTCTCCTTCTGTTACAACAAAATTGTTCTCCATTGCAGTTCCCTTTCTTTCCTGCAAAGGAATAGTCCTTTAAAGTTTGCATTTATATGTGGGTGTTTTCTCTGTCTTAATAATATCAGTGTATTAGTATAGTATGTCTGAAGTTTTAATGAAACATAAAAATGCATTTATTATGTGTCTTCATCAGGAAATAGTTTTCAAATATCCAAATGGTTTTCAAATATCCAAAAAAATCTCTGATAAAGGAATAGTCTTCACAGGAAGTGCTGGATCTCTCAGTCAGAACAGTTGTTACCACTGTGATCAGAATATTGTAAAATGGGAGAGTTTTGCATTGGCTGAGTAATGGATTAAACCAACAGTTGCAGTTGTAACTCTTAAGTTCTGCTTGTATTTGTTAATCTGCCTAATCCTCTGCTTGTTCCTCTTAGCTTTCACTGATGGTTTTAAAATTCAGCTGTGCTGGGAGGATCTCCTTTGCTTTTTATATCCTAGTTATCTTGGCAGTATATGGTGGAAAGCAGTTATTTTCCTTCTGACTCCTTTTTACAAATATATAAGAAACAACATGTGGAATGTAGCAGTAACACTACTACATATGGAATGTAACAGCACAACACTATCCCGTTGTGGCTTTTCCACTAAATGGGAGAGTGGTTCTTAATGCAGCCATTGGAAATTGATTGACACAGACTGTCTGTCCTGAGAGAAGTAAAAACATATGAATTAAATCTCATGTTTGAACATTAAAACTTGCTTCCCTGCTAGGTTCTGGACACAGTCTAAAATATCAAATTACTAAACATGTTATTTGGAAAATGAGGAATTTATTAAACTGGTTTAACTTGTGCAGGAATGCTGTCCTGACCACAAAAAACCAGCTTAGACCCAAAGTAGGTCTAAAAAGTCATCATAAGCACATCCTAAAAACTGAAACTGAAGTTAGAAGTCTTGACTACTTAAGACCGTCTGCACTGTACAAACATATATCTCACTTTTGAGACAGGAAACAGAAATGAGGTTGTGTGCTTGCAGATACCACCTCAATTCCTGTCATCTGCCTCTGGACCTCTGAGGACTGTGTAGGTTTGCTTATTTCAAAGTAAGGCTTTTTGCTGGCAATGCCCTCTTGCTGCTATTTCATAGCTTTTCTTTTTTTAAATCCAGCGAAACATTTCTAGTGACGTTTGGATGCTTTCTGCTATTCAGGGGATCTGGCCCTTGTGCTGTTTCAAAATACAAGCTCTGACCTAATTTCTAGTGTATGAAATGCTGTCATCCTTGTGTTTGTACAGTCTTTGTTTTATTTAACATTTCATTATCTCTGTTTTCTCCTTTTTTTTGCCTGATGTTTATGAAGTAGGCAGAAAAGTGGCTCTGACACTCTTTATTTTTAAATTATTTGTGTTAAATTCCAGAGGAAAGAAAGAATGTGATAAATGAATTATCAGAGATGAGGAAACAGCTTCGTAGTGAAGAAAGGCGACTGCAGGAACAGTTGCTAAATGTGGCCACTGATGATGATGTACCAATTACACGGTAAGAATTTAATCTTCAGTTTTAAAAGTTAGATTTTGCATAGGAGCTTAGAGCTGCCGTGTATTATTAGCTAGTATTAGTTGGCCAGTATAAATGAGTGAAATGAAGATATAAAGATAGAACTTTTATATAAAATTATCTTCATTTTTTTCTAACATGTATGGGTTTTTTCCAAGAATCTTGCTCTAGTTTATTGTAAGACTGGGGATTGCAATGCTCTGCCTCAGAAAGAGGGTGTGTAAGGCAGAATTTTATCTCATTACTTCTTTTCCTAGGGCATAATTTGTGCCTGTAAAATGCAGTACTACTGCTGTTGAATATGTTTTTGAATGCCATACTGCTGTGAAAGTACTTGCTTTATTCTTGAAAAATCATACTCTCTTTATTTGATAAGTTTATTTTGTTTCCAAAGTGGATTAGTTAATCATACCAATTAGTTGGAAAAGACTCACCTGATCACCAGTCTTAGTCCTATTCCATAAAATATGAGGGATTTTATTTAAATTGTAAGTAGGTTATCCCTTTTTATAACAACTTTCAGAATTATTTTCCTGTTTAGGTAGATTTATTAAGGATAAAAGATCCAAATTTTATCAATATTATATTTCCATCCAACTCATGAATACTGCACTCTGCTTGTTTTACAAACTTTTCAAGCAGGAGGAGAGACAAGAATCCGAAGGACATATTTGAGAAGGCCAGGCTTCGCCTGCGGGCTCCAGTAAGGCGACCTTCATCAAAGGAGACACAGGATCCTGTCAATATACAGAATATCTGGGAATTTAATGAACTTAAATACAAAGGCAGGTAGACCTTCTTGTTACTGACGAAGAAGGGTAGTGAAACATCTGTTCTTTTCCTCCATCTTCCATTCCACCCAGTATTTAAAGACAAAAATAAAAATCAGGCTCTTCACACCTACTGCTCATACAACACACTCAGTGGATGGCCTTCTGTATTTATATGTATCTCTTGTGTGGTTTTTCCTACAAGCACGTGGAATTCAGAGCATCCTAATGCTGCGTTATCACTCGGAGCACTCACCTGTCTTCTGGTCCTTGCTGCCTAAACGTCCTGTGCATTTTATATTATGGTGTTACTGAGAGCAGACCGAATTAGATTTTTTTCACCCACCAACAAATTATGATTCTCTATAACTTTCTGGTTTTCCTTTACCAGAAAAAATATATTTTTAATATAGTAAAATTGTAAAATCGTTGCTAAGTGGCTCGTCCTCTTGGCCGCTGTCGCCATTATTTTTAATGTGATTTTTTTAAGACTTTGTAGCTACTTCTTCAAAAATGCTTCTCAGAAATGTTGGTTTAGGGAAAAAAAATATAAATTTCTTATCTTTGCTATAGATTCTGAAACGCGTATTGGCTTGAGGCACATGTATCCTGATCCTCCAAAAGATGACCAGACTCTGGAGATTCAACAGCGGGCACTGTTGAGGGAGCAGCAGAAGAAACTTGACAGAATGAGAATGAGGAGAGAAACAGAAGGTAAGGAATGAATGGTCTGAGATCAACAAAAATCATTGAAATTGTGTTTTGAATTTGATAAGAATTAAAAACCACGAGGTCTAGTTTTACTTCTTGCAAGTTCACTGTCAGCACTGCAGTACAAAACAGTAGAATACTAGAATGCTGAAATTCTACCATAATGTAAGGATAAAGAAATTGAGTGTGGGAGCTTTTGTGGTTTTGTATTTGTTTGGTGTTTTTTTTTAATTACTGCGACTGTTTCTCTTTGGTTCCCTGATGAAAGTAATTTAGCTAGTGCCTCATACTTCAGAAAAATGCAAGAGAGAAGTAGTTTTATTGCTGTTTTTAAAGAAAAATACAGAGCAGGGTAACTTTTCAGCTGATCTGTGATAAAAGTGTTAGCAGATAAGTTCCTTGAAGCAATTTTTGAGTTCTCACTGAGGAAGTTGATGGCTTTGAGCTGTGAATTGATTAAAATGCATCTGGCATATCTTCAGTTTGCTCTCCTTTTAATGGATTAAATTTCTTTTATTTCTATAATCTTGGCTTGAGTATTTCAAAGCTTCAGCAACCTTTATCCATGAACAGTCTGTGCTTTAGAAACCACATGTGAGATACCTTAAATACTTTGAGTCTCCAGAAGGAAAATGTTGCTTATATTGCTTAACAGAGATGTTCCTAAGATAGTAAAATGTTAATATCCTAACATGGTAAAATATTTTGGCTGCATATTGCAGAAGGAGCGAAATGTAAATTTAGTGCCCCTTTTTTGCATGCTCCACTTAATTCCAAATGTAAGGTTCATTTAGACACCTTTTACAAACAGTCATGAAAGACCAATATCTCCAGTTATTTTGGATGTTTAAAAATATGAAAGTTGCTTCAGCCTTTCCAGACTATACAAATGAACTCAGTTTTGAGTGCAAGATACAGATTTCTCAGAAGTGTGTTTGCCTCTGTAATTCAGAGTGGCCTAGCTAAATTTTTGAAGAGAGAGTAACTTTATTTCTGTGGTGGCTTAGCCTTTACTAGCAGCCAAACTCCCACCCAGCTGTGCTCCTGCTTACATCCCCTCGCTCCTGCCCCTTGGTGAGGTAGTAGGGGAAACAGGAAGAATAAAGCTTGTTGACCAAGGTATAGGTGGGAAGGTTGATTGACAACTGCTAATGTGGGCAGAACAGACCTGACTTGAGGAAAATTAACTTAATTACTCTAAACTTAAATATTTAATTATGGACTTAGAGTAGCGGGAAACAAAAAGACAAACATCAAACCCACACCTTTTCTGCCCTTTCTCCATATCCAGCTTCACTCCTTCACTCTGTGCCCCTGCTCCCCTTCCTTGGTACCACCACAGGTTCTGTTCAGCCCCTTTGATGATGCAGTGAGTGGTGTCAGGCTGAGGCAGGGGGGGAAATATGGTCAGTACATAGTGGTTTCTCTCTTCTACTTCTGTATTCTTGCACCTTTGCCATCTGCTCCACCATGGTTCCTTCAGGAGCTGCAGGTAAATCTCTGCTCTGGCACCTGGAGAATCTCCTCCCCCTCCTTCTTCTCCAACCTTTGTGTCTTCTTTTCATGCATTTGTCCTCACTCCCAACTGCCATGCTTTGCTTTGCTCTTTCTTAAATATGCTTTCAGAGGCACCACAAGCTTGGCTGATGGGCTCAGCCGCAGGTCTGTTATGGCACCAGCTGTGCCTGGCACAGAGACATCCATGGCATCTTCTCACAGTGGCCACCCCTGCAGTCCTCAACTTGCCCCAGTCACCCATACAGCTGCTCCTTAGACTTTTTTAGCCTTAGAGGTGAGGTAAAGTTGGACATTTGAAACAAAACAACCAACACAAACACATATGGAAGGAAAATTGTGATACCTTTCCATACTGCTTTAAAAAAATAGAGAGCCTCTTCTGGTCCCTGGTTGTGCTCTGAGGCTTCCTGTTAGCTGTTACTAGACCCATATGTGAGTAAGATCAACAAAATCGGTTACCTGGGTGTGAAGGGTGAGTTAGGGTGTTCAGTATCCTATTGAGCATTAAAGATGATTCCCATTCTATCTTGGACAGATGTGCTGGTGTTCAGGCAAATGTGTCCAGTACTGCTTATGGATAATAGAACATCACAGTTGCAAATAAGCATATTTGTACCACTTCCTGTGTTAATTACATGGTTGTGAATATAATTTAATGTCTAGATGGAGTGCATAGGGTTGTCTTCAGTCTTCCTCTCTGTAAGATTTACTGAAGTGGTGAAAAATGATTCTCTAGCTTCAGCTGAGATTTCACGGGGGCTTGTTTCTGATTTTCCGCCGTTAGAATGTTTTTTAATAGTCCAGTCAGACAAAGTTTTCATTTAATGTTGTCTGAAGAGGAACCTCCATAATCTAGAAAGCAAATTTGCGTTTTTCGTTAATTTCAAGGGCATGCAGTCATTTTAGACATCTGCTAATGCTAAATGGATAATGCAGGATTACATGATGACAACCCAAAAAGGCCTTTCCTTGGACAAGTTGGATTAGTTGCTAGACAAGCAGCTGATTTTTTTTTTCATGATTTTCTACCAATGCTTCTAGAGGATCCTTGAACAGCTTTCTCTCTCTCTCCTATCACTTTACAACATCATTTAACTTCATAGTCTGTTGCTGAGCACTGAACAAGAGAATTAGTTGCTAGGTGTTTCTCTATTTACGATATATTTTCCTCAGAGGAAAGTTCATCATCCCCTCACTGAAAATAGATGAGTGGTTTTATTGTCTGATTTAAGAAAGATGAATTAGAGCAGTATGTAATTTTGGACTGTGGGTGAAATGTTGTGGGCTGTAGTGGCAAAGGTGTACCTGTTTTCCCACACTGTGTAAGTGTTCTTTACCTTACATGCTTTTTATACAGTTTTCCCTCTGATATGGCTTTTTTTTTTTCCTTCTCTTTACATAAAGGAGAAATATGTGGACTATTAGTGGAACTATAACCTGAGAAACTACTGATTTTAAATGTCCTCGGTTTTAAATGCTAGATGTATCCCTATAAATAAGACAGTTTTTTTGAGATTTCTGGACAACTGTTATTTCAGGGGATAGGAGGGAAAGGCAGAGGAGCAGCTTTGATGTTGTTGCACTGCAGTGCTGGGCTCTGCATGACTCGAGTAGTATATTGGGAATGGACTGATAGCCCGTGTGCTCTGGTTTGGGATGCTACACACTGAATAAGTTTGCTAGACAGAGATGCAAAGCCCCAGAACGATCTTATTTTAAAAATAATAGAATAAAAAAAAATAAACAATTACAAATTAAATTAAAAACTAATTAAAATAATTATTAAAATTAGAAATTAATAAAACATTATTAAAAGTTTTATTTGAAAACTTAAACTAAATAAGGAAAGTAACTTCAGTTTTGCTTCTTTGCATTTCCAGCATGCATTAGGTAATTTTTACAATGTAAGTACAACTGTTTAGCTATACAAACGTGCTTATTCCTGGCAAGCAGATGTCTGGAATATAGAATAAATATTTTTTGAGTATCCATGAATCTTAACTACCAAGCTATGTAATATTTAGCTTCACTGCATATAAATGAGACTCATGATTCGCATTCTAGCCCATGATAAACTGCTAAAAATAATGGCAAAAGCCGAATTGGGGACAGGAATTATATGGCTTGGATGATCCCTAATTGTGGAAGAAATAATTCAGTTTTGGCTCTCTAATTTTTGAAATTTGATACAGAATTGGTTTGTATTTCCACTTGCTTCATATCTAGTTTAAACAAAGAATGATAAATTAGAGAGATTTCCCCCAGCTTTTGGGGTCTTTTGTGTCCTAGTTGGGAAGTTCAGATGGAGTTTAAAGAACTGCAGTTTAGCATTAGCAACCACTGGGATGCTGAATACTATTAACTTCTGTTCTTTTTTTCAAATTCACAAATGTGTTTCATGTAAGAAAAAAAATGTGACACATAAAATTTAGTATGTGAAGATGATGGCAAGAAAACCAAAATATGCATGCTAGGAAAGGGAGGATAATCTTCATTATAGTAAGAAGGCCATCAACTTGGAGTTATTTGCTACACTTTGGAAAACAGATTTCTGTCTAAATGCTTTTTCATCTGCAGTTACTTAACCTGTTGGGTTTTATGGGTACGGCATTCCATTTGCATTAGGATTCAGCAGTGTGCAGAATGCTGGACAAAAACACCATTTCTCTCTAACTGTGTGGCTGGATTTTGTTGAAGCTGCAGTAATTCAAACAATAAAGATATGAAGGTATCAACAAGCAAAACATTAGAGAGAAGAGAGAGAAACTTAAGTATTCATGCAGCAAACTTTTGTGCCTCCGCGTGTTGCTTTGATGGTTTAAACTGCGCTGCTTTCCCACAAACTGATGGTTTTTACATTATTCAGTCAGTACTTGGACATGACCTTTCTATAACAAGTGTTTACAATATTATTGTAAACATACCTCAGAAGTAGTTCTGACTGTTGCGGTATAGAGAACTTTTTCAGAATTCAGCACAATTTAGTGCAGTTCTAGCATTTAGTGAAATGTGATTTTATCTTTTAGAAAATGGTTTTCAGTAGCCACAGAAAGAGCTATGTTTCCTTTTTCTGGATAACAAGGAAAGTTTTGAGTAAGATGGAAACCTTTTGATTTTTATTAGCAGTGAATAGTATGGTTCTAGTGTGAAACAAATGTGACCGATGAATCCAGCCTTAGGGGCTTGCACATGCTCAACATTCTCAGAAATAATACACTACAGATTTCTGTTTGATTTCTCTGATTCTACTTAAATTTACGTAAGGAAACTGGAATAAACGTTGCATTCAAATGTTTTGAAAATTTGTTCATTCATTACAATGTATGTAAATTTGAAGATGTAGTGCATACTGGTCTTCATTTTTATAATTGTATACTGATAAAACTTTTAATATGTTTTGTTATTAACTGACTTTGTCAACACTGTCATTTTGTCTCTTGTCTATGTTGCTTTTGTTGATCAAGATGATTCTCCTTCTGACAGCTACCCACAAACTATGGGACTGGTAAGTATAAAACGGGATTTGTATTGTATTGCTTTTTGAAGTGTGAGAAATATTGTCTTTCACTGATTTGGAGAGGAGAATTACACTTAAATAACAACGCAGCAAACTTACTTCTTTTGCTTGTCCATACAGTGAGTAACAGCCTCTTTATACTTGACATACAAGTTGCTTGTGTTTGTGTATAGAGATAGCCTGATTTTTTAACTCCCTTCCTTTTATATTCATTGATATGTAGTTTATCTTCATACAATGTTCAATTGCTGTTTGGGGGGAGAATCGGTAGAAAAAGACAAGCCAGAAGAAGCAGTTGCTCCAAATTTGTGTGGTTTACGGGATGGACTTGGCAGTCAAGAATTAAGTCTATTGTCTCAGAAGGGATGTTTATTCTCTGACTTGGTGAAAAGAGCAAAATAAAGGTCAATCAAATTGGAATTTGTGCTAACCCAAACTATAGAATAACAGAGTTCAATTGTGTTTCATGGTAATGTGAAACCATGCAAAATAGGAGACTGCGCAAGAGCAAAGACATTAACCTTGATGATAATGCTGTAACTAAATGCAGAAATGAAAGAGTTTTTTATTTAAAAGAATAATCATCTTAATGCACTTTGTAGTTGTAATTTGTTGCCTGAAATTCTCATTCAGAGCAATGCTTTGCAGTAAAAGATTTGTCTTCTCTTGTTCTGTTTCCTCTGATAGTTTCTACTGCTTTGATTTTAGAGTAGTTTTCAATATAAATTATTCCACTGTAGAATTTCTGTAACAAATGATTGCATCTGTGGAGTGAACTGGGAGCATTGGTCTTAGTGCTTGCTATTACGATGAAGAAATTTGTTACTTTAATGTTTTAATGTCAAAGCTTGTATGTGGTGGGATAAGCGAAACATAAGGAATCATTCTTCATTTGATCAATACTTCATACAAACCTGAAGTGCAAAGCTCCCCTGTAGCACCGACTGTTCTGAAACTCAGACGGAGAGAGAGGGATCCATTTCTCGATGGAAGTGCCTGTGTTGCACAAATCACCGCAACACCTGCCATGTGTGGGCAATTTCAGCAAATGGCATTACTACAGAAAAGTAAAAAAAAGCCTTAATGCTTAAAGGGAATATGAGTTATTAAAAAATGTATTGGGTTTATAGAAACCGAAAGTAAAGAATAATAGAATATAACACTGTAGAGCTGCTCTTTACTTTGTAGAAGTTTGGCAATTAATTTACATTAATTATAATTTGGCTCCAGAATTATATTGAGGCCTCTGAATTTCCATTTCTTTTGTTTCACTTCTGTAGTTCAGGAATGAATCTAATGAATTCTTGAAGAATTCACTGTTGGAATCGGATAGTGCTTTTATCGGTGAGTTTATACCTCTCCTTAACCATTTGTGAGTGTACAAACATGGTATTTAATCCAATGCTGTGTCTCTAAAATGATTATTACTGTTTTAGAAGTTACAGTGGTTGTAGGTATGGTGATTGGTTTAAATTATGCCTCCAAATTAAAATGCAAATATTTATGAAATTGTACCGCAATAAATTCGTGTGGATCACCCCTAAAATTAATGATGCTGCCTTATACCACTTTACATCCTTTTATGAGAAAGTATCTTTCTCTGCCCTTCGTGCCTTGTCTGGGCTGCTAGTCTTGTCGGAGCTCTTTTTGACATCTTCCCAGCTTTGGATAAGGAAAAGCTTCTATTTATTCAGCAGATGTATTACAATGGTAGAATATACAATGTTCTTCTGTTGTTCTGCAGCAAATAAAATACTTTATTGGCAATCACAGCTTACAACTGCAAGCTGTCCACAGTGAAATATAAAAGTCTTAGTGATTATTTTCATGGGTATTCTTTTGATTTACAAGCACGCTCAATTTTAAGTATGATTATATGGGCGTAATAGTGATTCTTTCTAAATTAATCACTTTTCTGCTGTTCACATATTATTTCATTTCACTTGAAACATCATACTTGTAAATACCGTCACTTTTTCGTTGTCTGAAGTAGATGGTTTTGAGTTTTAAGGTTTTTTTATAAAGGACTGCCTCATATTCTCTTACGTCTCCTTATTCAACCTTCATCTGCATATATGTGAAAGTGCAGGTTTTTTTCCATTCACTAAATAGTAAGGCTAGAAAACCCCAGTCAACTCAGGCCTCTACACATTATTTTCCATTAGCAGGCATTACAATATCTTGACATTTCCTTCATTCATCTATGGAAAATTATATTACCAGCTTTTAATGCTTTGCAGTTGAGTCCTGCTTTTTAATGAAAGTAGATGATAAACTGATGATTATTGTCTGGCTTTGGTTAAAAGCAGAATTTTAAATTTGAAATGTATTCAAGCTTATTCTGGTAGCATGCAAGTCCTGGAGTAGAGGATAGAACCTGGCCTTGTGAGTGGCACAGGGCGAGGCTTTCAGCCTTCTGCAAGGCGTTTGGTGCTCTCTGTAGCCTGCAATGCCTTCTTGTTGAGGTTAGGAATAGCACAGCCCAAATGGTGAAAGGATGCTTTAGGAGAGCCCATCAGACTCCCAGTCTAGAATGTGGCCAGACATCCTGTCTCTAACATTAGCCAGAGGAATCCTGGACGGAGGGCAGACATGCCATACGCTTCCAGCAGCCAGTGAACTTGTAGCTCGGAGGCTTCCCAAGTCAAATGCTGTGTGATTGCATTTAATAAGTCTTGCAAAGCTGGGTCTTTACTAGGTTGTCTTTCATGAATGGGAACGAGCATTTTTGAATCCTGCTAATTGTTTACCGTTAGCAATATTGTGTGGATAAACATCCAGATTGTCTCCTTTCATCTGCTCTGAGTCTGCCACCTGTGTAATGAGGTGCTCTTGGTTTTATTCACTACTTCCACAAGGTGCATGATTTTTATAGTCCTCTCACCCTTTTCCTTTTTCTCCCCATCCAACCGGTACTTGCAGCTCAGTGAGGTGATAAAGTTAACCTATAATATTATATATTCCCCTCTTTCTTTTCTCTTTTATTCCCAGATCATTTATGACTGTGGTGAAAACCATGTTTTCCGATACTGAGCTGTAGGCACTAACTAAAACTTTGTTATCCTTTGCATTATTTGGGCTTCATAAATTAAAATTCTGAATGTGAATCTGGTGACTTCTGTCCCTGACTACCATTATCTGTGGGCTGCCTTCTCTGTGAATTGTGCTGCTCACATTGTCTGAAGGTCTTTTGTGAAATACCTGAGGTATATTTTAACAATGCTTTTCATTTCCTAAGAGGAGTGTAACACTACTCATTGTTTTGGTCAATTTTTTTTTTTTTTTTACATAGGTTTAAAATCCAACTCCAGTGTTTACATCTATTAGGTCAGCATTACAAATGAATTTATCTCCCAGGGCTCAGAAATTTGAGGCAGTTAGGAATAAAGAGGTTCATCAGTTTCTTTTTCTGCTTTTTTGCCTCACTGAAAACGCTAGAATTCGTTAGTGTTAATGCAGTGATTTGACAGCATCTCTGTGCAGCAGTATCTGAATGACAGATGTTTACAGGAACAGGTAGTATCTTACACGGATGACACAGTAATGGCACAAATAAATTCTACTTTATCTGGTACTTTGCTCCTGTTGTCATGAATTCACATGATTAAACCATTTTTTATATTTTGAATAATAACACTATTTTGAATATAGTGAAGTTCAGCTGGTCTTGTAGCTGGAATTCTGATGTGTGGATTGTTAGCCATATACCATTTCAAAATCAGGATTTTTTTCATTGAAACATTTGTGATAGGAGCATGAATACCTCTGGTGAAACTGGGAAGGGAAAAGAGGAGAGGAGAATAAAATTTTTGTTTTTAGAGTAAAACCAACTGGTAATACAAAAGAATTTTTTAATCTCTCTTTGTTTCTCCGAACCTGTTTCATATTAGTAAAATGTATTTTTCAAACCTATGTATTTAATTTTTCAACCAAAGTAATTGTTTAATTGTTGCTTTTAGAATTTACACACATCTATCTTCTTAATTCTTTTACTTAACGTGTCATGCTAGACTGAGCATCTTTCCAAAAGATGACTTTGTTGTTACAAAGAGTAGTTGGTGTAATGGAGTCTGTACTGGTTCTGTTGAGCAGAGTCCTTCCTTTTCCTGGGAGCCTCAGTCCTTGAAGGTACTAGAGGGCCTGAACTAGGAATCAGAGCCCAGTGTTTGCAGCAAGCAGCAGCAAAGCCATAAACCCAGCCCCCAGGCAGTGGTTACTGGTCCTGGAGAAAAAAAAAAGTGCTTTTTTGAAATGGTTTGTATTTGAAATAGTTTCCAGAATCAGCAAAAGAAAGGGAAATAGACAAAACAAGTGTGAAGCACAGAGATCACCTTAGGGTTCATTTATATTACAAAAAATAGATTAAAATACCTCCACTGTAATATGATACAGGTAGGATCAAAACAATTAGTTATTTATTTTTATATTAACAGATTCTAACAATTTATTGCATGAAATCACTGAAATATGATCAAGGCTGTGTGATTAATGCATAGATTATGTTTTATCATATTCTATGTAACATTTTCATTCTGTGTAATGTTATATATTCCATTTAACATATTTACATACTCAATGTATTACGTGATTGTATCTTTTTATGACTCTGATTTGCCTAGTGTTCTCTGTTTCGAGCAGAGATACTACACTTGCTTGAATACTCATTTTTCTCTAAAGGTCTAGGTATAAACAAGATTTGGTGAAGAGAGGTGGGTGGTAGATTTGCAGGATGTGAAATGCTTTGTCCTCTATACAGGGGATATCTTGATATATATCATAGAATCACAGAAGAGTTTGGGTTGGAAGGGACCTTAAAGGTCGTCTCATTCCAACCTCTGTGCCATGGGCAGGGACACCTTCCACTAGACCAGGTTGCTCAGAGCCCCATCCAACCTAGCCTTCAACACTTCAAGGATCCTCAACTTCTCTGGATCCCCTGTTCCAGGTATATTTCTGGCCTTTCCTTGAAGTTCATCCCCCTTGCCATTGTGGTGCCTTGTTCTTTTGTCTGAATCTGAATTA